>CM031682.1:927667-995167 GCA_006182925.3 Reinhardtius hippoglossoides | reverse complement strand
ATCTCCTGGCCTCCACCGGCCCCAGTTGCTTTTAATTTCACCTCTGCAGTCTTTTCAAGCTTCATCTATTTTTAGGCCTGACGTCTTTTGCGATTTGGGGGGGGGGGGGGGGGGGGGTCAGTTTGTGAAAGAAAAGCCTCCGAGGAGCAGGAGGAGTGAAACCACACAGCAGGTTGTGTTCAGAGGGAATCACTTTAATTCTGCAGAAACTATAACGTGACCTTTAATTCCCTGTTTCACGCTCGGCTGCCTCGTTACTGTGATTCTCCGACAGCCTCAGTGAAGTGAAGTCAGTGACGAGGCCGAACGAGGTTCTTCATAAATCAACTGAGCATCCGTGACACTATGCAATCGAATATTTGTGTTTTCAGAGGAAGACTGTAAATGTGTCTCCGCAGCAGCGATGATGAAGACTGGTCGAAGCGTCTCAGTGCAGAGGAAAGGACCTTCAGAGCTTCCTTTCCTCACCTTGAGCAAAGGAGACACTGAAGCCTCCTTGACAAAAGGAAAGGAGATAATGTCGTCAAGGAGAAGTGGTTAGAAAACACGTTGGAAGGTTTAATTTAATCATTCAACTGAAACAGAAACACTCGAGCATCAGATCAGAACCACCTGAAAGGACAGAAACATCTTTACAAACATTTATTTAACGTCTTTATTTAACGACAGCCCCATCTGCCAACATGGAGGAGGCGTGGCTTACCTTTGGAACGCCGTCTTCCATCTTTATTTAAAGTCTAACTCTTCCTCTGCCTCCGACAGGTGACACTCTGCAGCCAATCAAATCAGTGAGCTGGCTGCAGCACCCAATCAGGAGCAGGTGCAGCATTGGGAGGCGTGTCCGTGGACCTGCCAATCACTGCACTGTGAAGACCGGGTAAGAGATTTAAGATTCAACACTTCAAACATTATTATTTATTACTCTGATCTAAATCTACAAACCACAAACACATGAGAACCGGTGAACAGAACCAGAATCAGTGTGAATCCCCCAGAACCTTTTCTGTGTTGAACCAGAATCTGTCACCGAATGTTCTGTGAGATTTAACAGAAACTTCCAGGATCAACATAACAAAGATTTTAATTAACACCATTATCCCAACAGGGGCCCTCAGCCTCCAGGGGGCCCCAAAAGGCTTTTAGTGTGTGTGTGTGTGTGTGTGTGTGTGTGTGTGTGTGTGTGTGTGTGTGTGTCTGTGTGTGTGTGTGTGTGTGTGTGTGTGTGTGTGAGAAGGACACACTTATGAGTTGTGTCTGAACTATTCTCTACTTCACTATATAGAGATAATTATATAGAGAACTATACATGAGGTCATCGGAAAAATTAAAACTACTTTGCATTTCTCTGCACCGGTTATGACGTCATTGTTGCAGGATTATGATCAACAACAACAACGACAACAACAACAACAACGACAACGACAACGTCGGCCAGTGGAATGTCCCACAGTACATTTAAATGTTTTTTTTACACTGAGAACAAATAAGGTAAAAATTTAAATGAAGGTAAAAAACATGTTGAATGATCATCTTTACATGTAGAAATAAACGTGTGATGCTCGGCCTCTATTTACATTTAAACGACATATTCAATGAGATCCTGCAGGGGGCAGTAACATGCTCAGCAGCAGCTACACTGCCTGATGACAGAAGCAGAAGAAGAAGAAGAAGAAGAAGTTTAGCGCCAAAGCTGAAACTAAACCAGAGAAACAAAGATGTCAGAGAAACTGGATTCAGAAAAAACTAACCGTCACATGTCCACTTTTTCAAAAGTTCAAATGTTGCTTGGCTACGTGATACAGACGACACACACACACACAAACACACACACACACACACACACACACACACACACACACACACACACACACACAACACACACACACACACACACACACACACACACACACACACACACACACACACACACACACACACACACACACACACACACACACACTTCCCTGTAGTCGTACTCAGACTTCTGTTGTGATTTCAAAGTCCAGGAACATGTCCACATTGTTTACATGGATCTCATGTATTGTTTCCCCCTGAATGCATGAAGACCTGAGGGTTTGTCTGCTACGTCTCCAGCTGGAGGGAACATCTCAGTTGTTGTAGCTACACATCTGGAATCAAACGTAACCACGGACAAAAACATACACGGTTTTTCCAAATCTAGAATAAACAGGTTGAACTCTGCAGAATCTGCTTTCGTCCTCAGCGTCTGTGGAGAAAAGCAACTCCATCGGTTTCCTAACGTATGTTGTCTTCTTGCTGTAGTGTCTGAAGTTTCCTCAGAGGACAGGATAACCACAGATGATGAGGTGGTGGGGGGGGGGGGGGGGGGGGTCAACTGCTTGTGCACTGCTTGAGATGCTGAGGCCTTTTATTCACCGACTCCACGTCAGAACCCTAACCCAGCCGTAGAACAGCAGCAGCCTCAGTTATGTGAAACACACCAGCGTGAAACAAGTGTGTTTCTATCTGACGGGTTCTTGTTGGGGCTGAAATGACCATTGCGGCCTCTAGAGGGCGCCAGCAGGACCTTCTCTGGTCCTGCTCTTTGACTGAAGAGGTGACTCTCATTTTCAGGAACATGACATCATCATTGTCTAAAAAGCACACACACTCCGATGCAGTGGCGAGCGAGCGCAGGACAGACCGAGGCTCCTGCTCCTGTTCGGCTGCTCGCGTCTGAGGGAGCGTGAAGTTATGTGTGTTTGAAACTGGGAGGAGGAGGAGGCAGGTCCGTCAGCTGCAGGATTCCATCACTCGTAGCAACCGTTGTTGAGTTACCACGGAAACGCTCTGCGATGTTCTCTGCTTCTCCTTTGTCCTCCTCCATCGCTCTCCTCTCCTCCCGCGCTCTCTCTCTCTCCCTCTCACTCCATCCTGTCTTTATTGCTGGTTGACTTCCTCTGTGCGTTGCTACGGCGATGCTCTGGGACATTCAGCTGGATCATTTTGCCGCCGCAGTGCCGGAGTGCGGAGCTGAACTGGAGGAAGTCGTCAGCTGATCACTTTGTTTACTTGCTGGGCGGCGTCGGTCTCCTGCTTCTCAACTTATCAGAAAGCTGCACCTTGCCCGGTGACCTTTAACCCCTCCGCTCCTCCAACGGGTCGTATCAGAGGTCATTGTTTTGGATCGGCCGTGCTGACAGGTGACATCACAGGAAGTTGAGAGAAGTTTCATCAACCCCAAACGGGCGTAATCGACGTCTATGTTTTCACAAGTGTGTCAGTGTGAGAGACGTCCAGACGCTCCTCAGAGACCAAACTCTGCCTGTGAACACAACAAGCCGAAAGAACCGTCCTGCACCTCCATCTCCTCCTCACCCACCGCGAGATGAACGAGGAGGCGGAGGAGGCGCGGCTGCCCGGGCAGGAGGAAGTGCCATGTGAAGGGGAGGTGCAACAGGAGCAAGACAAGGTGCAGGAGGAGGTGCAGCAGGAGGAGGAGATGCAGCAAAAGCAGGACAAGATGCAACAGAGTGAAGTGGTAAAGGAGGACGAGGAGAATGTGGAGGTGCAGCAGAGTGAACAGGAGCAGAGGGAGGAGGAGCAGCAGGTTGAGGAGCTGCAGCAAACTGAAGAGGAGGAGGAGGCGCAGACTGAGGAGATGCTACAGACTGAACAGCAGCAGAGAGAACAGGTGCAGCGGTTTGAGGTGCAGCAGCAGCAGACAGAGGAGGTGCAGCAGCACCTGGAGGAGGTGCAGCACCTGGAGGAGGTGCAGCACCTGGAGGAGGTGCAGCAGATTGAGGAGGTGCAGCAGATTGAGGAGGTGCAGGACTTTGTGGATGCTGTGGAGCAGAACCATAACAACCAGGTCCTGATTCGACTGAGAGGGATGTGAGTAAACACAGTCAGCTGGCTGATGATGTAATGTTGGTGATGATGAAATGTCTCTGTTAATAATTAGTGATTGGATCAGTCACTGTTAGTTGTGGAATCAACCTGACGACCACGGGGACGGCATCAACGTGGTGGCACGGTTGCCGTGGTGATGTTGGCATGGACTGAAGATGAATGACAGAAAGTCAGTGGTTGTGCAACATTACTGAACATAAGAGAGAGAGAGGTGTGTGTGTGTGTGTGTGTGTGTGTGTGTGTGTGTGTGTGTGTGTGTGTGTGTGTGTGTGTGTGTGTGTGTGTGTGTGTGTGTGATGACCATCTGTCTGTCACATGTTTACCTCAGTAGCTAACAAGCGAGCGTCGCAGCAGGAGAAGCCACATCTGTCTGAATTACGAGGCTACGGCAGCAGAGTAAAAAAAAAAGAAAGCAGCAGGTCTTTTTGTTCTTGTCCATTGTTGCCATGGCAACGACAGAGCGTTGCGATGCAGCAAAGATAGACAGATTAGGATCGAGGCCGAGAGAGAGAGAGAGATGGAGGCCGGGCAGGAAGAGGAACCAGGCAGAGCAGATGTTTGCGTCCTACAGCTCCGCTCACACTCAGCTCCGCTCACACTCAGCTCCGCTCACACGCTGCAGCTCATCGTCCCGCGGAGACGCCACATTCAAACGTGTGAAGCTGCAAACTGGAGCTGGTTAGCTTAGCACAAAGACTGGAAACAGAGGGAAACAGCTAGCATGACCCTGTCTGAGGACAGAATCATTCTATTAGCATTTTTAAAGATCATTAACATATATACAGTTGTTTTGTTTAATCTGTAATTATGTGATTATGCTTCGGATCATTTCATGGCTGCACATAACAAACAGTCATAACAAAGTTTGTCTGATGGACGAGTTAATGAGATATTGGATCTGAACCCAGCTGTTCACAGCAGGAAGTTCTACTGTCGACCTGTAGTTTGTCTCTTTGTAATACGACACTTTATCCAAATATCAAGTTTGTGTTTATTTAACTTATTGACATGACACAATTGAGTGTTTCCCACAGACTTTATTTAATCTGTGGTGGTTACAGTGGTGGAAGTGCACGTGAACAAGGTCCCTCTCACGCACAGTAACTTCAGAGTGACAGGTACACAGACCATCAGGGAACTCTGCGTCTGCATGACTGCAGCTGACACGATGCACGACTGTCTGCGGGGACTTTTATCCTTTAAGTAGCTTTATCCTATGAAATTAAATATTTATTTGGGGGATAGATAGTTTACAGATTTACCCCCCCCCCCCCCCCTCTCTCTCTCTGGGACTCGAACACTCAGCCCTCACCAGAATGTGGGGGTGCACACTCTCCTCAAAGGGAAGATAAGAGAAACATAAATCAATGTCGGGTCGGTGAAGTGGATCTCAGCCTCTAACTCACCCCGTCCATCTCAGTCTCTCTGTTTCCAGATGTTCGTCCTGTCACCAGAACACCAGATGTGCACGGGTTCATGGTGCACAGAGGTCCACATGTTTGTATTGAGTAGTGATGTCAGAGGTTTCTCCTCAGAGTCCGTGCAGAGGCCACATCACGGGATTCTAACGTTTCTCATCCAGAGGCTTCTCCAGTTAAGTTGCACAGCTCTTGTTAGTGAAGAACAGATTCATATCTCATGTCCTTGAGTTATTTATTATGAAAGATCAGAATCAGAATCCTTTTCTTGTCATTGCACCGAGTACAACGGAATTTAGCAACAATGCTCAAGGTGCATAATATAAATAAAAGAAGTGTATAACCATTACTGCACACTCTTAACTTTGAGATCTCTGATGTTATTATGACAATTGTCATATACAAGTTTGAAAAGATGTGAACTGATCTCTGCTGCAGCTGCAGGCGTCATTACCACTGACACCGCTGCTTCTGAAGTGTCAGTGAGTGAGATGCATTGTGGGTAACCCAGGTTTTGGGAAGGTGGAATAAAAGAGATGATAACTCTGGTTCTGCTACATTGATTTTTATTTTCATGTGTTAAAATGAAACGAGCAGAGTTCTCCTTTAATGCTGCAACACAAGATGCTACTTTAGAAAGTCAGACCAGTTGAGTGAGAAGTGAATTTACACTTTAGATGAAATCCCTGTATGATGCATTTCTCCTTCTGCCGGACTGAGGCAGCACTTTGTCCTGTTCACGGTCCAAACACTCACGGGCGGGCCACCAACAGCCGGCATTCAAAACCACTTCCATCATTAAAACGCTCTTTGCTTGTAACTAAGTACAATTGTAAAGAAGCATGAAGCTGATAGTTTATTTAACTTAAGGATTGAGTTTAACCTTGCACATGTTTACATCTCATAACTAAATAAGATCTCTTGTCCTCGTGGGGGCGTGGCCTCGTTCATCCCGTGCCTGCAGAGAATCAGCAGCAGTTTGATTTCGTGGCTGTTCCTCACATCAGCAGCAGCAGTGAAGTGAAACACAGCAGCTCTGCCTGTCGGCGGCTCGTCCTCTGATTAACAGACTTGATGAGCAGCATCTTGTTTGAGGAACTAGTTGGAAACAGAACGAGCAGAAGTTGACGTGTCGGTCGAGGAAGTCGACGCCAAGAGAAGAGTCTGATTTTTGCCAGATCCTGTAATAAACGTTGGCACGTGGATGTGTTATCTGTCAGAAGTGATTCAACCAGAGAGAAACTCTGAAGGTGGAAGAATAAAATCAACAAGTAACTGAACTGAAATAACTGAGGTCAGACCTTCTCTCACTGCTCTGACATCACAGACTCTTTGGTTTTATTTCATTTGCTCAGTTTAAGAGACAGTTTTATTCTTTTTTAAACAGATTTTTAGAGGAGTTTCATCTTATTTGCTCCGTTTAAGTTTTATCACAGTGACGTCTTCATTCAAGTCGTTATATGTTAAAGTCAAACTTCTGATAAACCAATATTTCTGACTGTGATGTAGTGAAGCTGCTCAGTACAACAAGCAGAAAATCAACTCCACTCAGCATTATTATTATATTATTATACACATATTATACTTGTGTTTTCACGCAGCATCTATTGAACTTCCTCGGAGAGGTCCCTGTCTGACACTCTATGTTCTTTCCTCCTTTAATGGGCTTTGTGGTCGTTTATCTTTCCTCTTGTTGACAGAACAGACGATGTTGCACCTGGTTCAGACCGATAACACATCCAGTTTGATTATATAGATCAGTTCTTCTCTCTCTTAGAGATGCAGAGAGAGATCAGAAGAGAGATGGAAAGACGCGCGATAAAGAGGAGAAGGGCTCACTCTGAGATAGCGTTTAGTTACTACTAGATACATACGATGACGAATCGTCACAAGTCCACTCTGACAGAGCTCTACTCTCTCTCTCTCTCCCTCCCTCTCTATGTCTCTCCTCCCTCTCTCTCGCTCTGTCTCTCTCTCTCTCTCTCTCTCTCTCTCTCTCTCTCTCTCTCTCTCTCTCTCTCTCTCTCTCTCCGCTCTCTCTCTCTCTCTCTCTCTGACCTGACAGGACCTGACTTTGTATAAATGTGAATCGGCCGTTACCTGCGCTGCCTCCTGAGAAGTAGATCTTTTCTAGAGGTCGACCTTCATGCAGCACAAACAAAGAACTGTGGCTGCTGAGGCATAACAACGTCTCGTCTGGTAAACACAACAACGTGTAAATGACTTTGACCATCGACACCACTCGCTCCCGGAGAGAGAAGCAGCACAGACAACGTACACACACTATGATCATTACTCTGTAGAAGTTTGATCTGAATTAACGAGAGTGCAGCAAAAACAATCAACAACCAAGGTCAACTCATCATCCTCATCACGGAATCAGCTGTTTCACATTGTGTGTGTGTGTGTGTGTGGTGTGTGTGTGTGTGTGTGTGTGTCTGTGTGTGTGTGTGTGTTTGTGTCTTCATGTCCAGATTGATCGTTTAGTTCTGCGATGAAAGATACGATCCATAATCTTCAGATCAACATTAAACGTCTGTTGTTTGGAGGGAAACAAACAAGTCTTTTTTCATCATCTCTAGTTTCCATGGTTACAGTATTTTGATGCAGCAAACTCTGCTGAAGATAATGAAAAAGAGAAAAGGGGGACGGGACAGCTTTTAATATTTTGTTCCTTTATTTTTTTAACATGTTATGATAAGTATATTATTAAATTCATTTTGAACTCATTGTATTCGTGTGAATCATCGTCACTTTTTGAATTACAGGCTGTGGGGGTGAGAGGAAAAGAGAATCTGTGCAGTGGAGAGTTTGTTTTCTGAAGCGTTGAATAGAACAGTTATCAGATGAAACGCTTCAGGTACTTTAATAAAAACACAATAAAAGGAAAGTCACAGAGTTTAGTTTATGTCCAGTCACTGAAACCCAGTGTAAACCAGTGTGTCCAGTTCAGTCGCAGTTGAAACCAGTATAATGTCTGCAGTAACTGAAGCACAGTAGAAACCAGTGTGTGTGTGTGTGTGTGTGTCAGTGTGTGTGGTGTGTGTGTGTGTGTGTGTGTGTGTGTGTGTTGTGTGGCGCTCTGCTCTTCCTTCAGGCCGTAGGCGGTGTAGACGGAGTTAACTTCTAAAAAAGCGTGAACCACCCTGTGGTGCTGCGTCGCAAACAAGAGTCACGCAGAGAAGTAAAGCATCTAAGAATAATTTATATTTCACATGCGCGGTGGTGATAATGCACAGAGTGAAGAAGTGTGAGGTGAAGGGACCGAGCAGAGCAGCACAGAGCGGAGACACAGGCTGTGAAGTCCTGGCCAGCGGTGACTCATTCAGACTCTCTCCTCCTCACCTGTCGCCGCGGCAGCAGCCTCCTCTTCCCTAAAGGAAAAGCACAAGGCAGCCACTCGCTCTCGGCTGCTTCCCCCTGCTCTGTGTGATTCAGACCACGCAGGCCGGTGGACAATCACCAATCGACCGTGAAACAACCGGCGCCCGCTGTTAGATTTAAGAGCCGAGACGTGCCCCAGCTGTGATTAGCTGCCGGGGTCAGATCCCAGAGCTACGATTGGCTGATTTCCGACCAAATGAAGTGTTCAGACGCCAGATATCAACTTGCAGTGTTTATGTGGTGGTTCACACCCTGCAGGGGCTTCTTCAGAGGGCCAAGCAAAGACGATGGAATTATTAACTCCTGTGTTTTGTTGACATTGGCTTTGGGTTGTTATACAGAAAGTGAGAACTTCACAGCAACACAACATGTGGACATGAGCATTAAGCGTCATCATAACACCTATATTCCCATATTGGCGTTGGAGAGAGGTGTGAGCTTCCTCTCCTGGTTCAGCCGCTCACACAGATGTACATACATATACATGAAGGCTCCCACAAGTGAAGCCAAAACGCCCCCTGGTGGCCGGCTGCACGTGGTGTTATAACACCCGCCCCCCCCATGTTGGCAGATGGGACATGGACTGACAGCTTTCAAAATATGCTGAATTAGTTAGAAGCTCCTGTGAACAGCTCAACAGACGATCGCTGTGACACTGAGCGTTTGTTTATCATCCTGGGAGCTTGTCCTTGACCACCTGAACACACACACACACACACACACACACACACACACACACACACACACACACACACACACACACACACACACACACACACACACACACACACACACACACACACACACACACACACACACACACACACACACACACACACACACTTGGTCACATGGAAGCTTCATAAATTGATCTGTGTGTGATGAGCGGCATCATGTGTTTGTTCATTTGACTGACTCTTCTTTCTGTTTTTGTTTACAGGCAGAAATATAAAAGTACCTCGCAGAGGTAAGACACACACACACACACACACACACACACACACACACACACACACACACACACACACACACACACACACACACACACACACACACACACACACACACACACACACACACACACACAGACAGGAAGCTCTAGTCTGAAGTAGACGACTGAAGAGGCTCTCACTCCTACACACCGGTGCGTGCGTCAGTTGTCCTGTCTGTGCTGTCTGTCTGTGTCTGTTGTCTGTCTGTCTGTCTGTTGTCTGCTGCTGTCTGTGTCTGTCTGTGTGTGCTGTGCTGTCGTGTCGTGTTGCTGCTGTCTTCTGTCTGTCTGTGTTGCCGTCGTTTGCTGTTGTCTGTCTGTGTGCTGTTGTCTGTTGCTTGCGCTGTTGCGGTTGTGTCGGCTGTCTGTCTGTCTGTCTGCCTGTCTGTCTGTCTGTCTGACTGTAAACTCACAAGTGAGTTGTTTGGTTGTTGCTCAGTTACAGGAGTCGTGATACTGTTTCATCTGTCAGTCACTGACCGAAGTCACTGACCGATCCACTGACCGACTAAGTCGCTAACTGACAGACTCGTGGACTGAGTCACTGACTCACTGTCTGACTCACTGTCTCCAGAGCTTCTCCAGAGTTTGTGTTTCACAGCTGAACAACACAGCATCAGATCCTCCTCCTGGTTCAGGTGAGGGGGGGGGGGCAGCCGGGTGCAGCAGACAGAGACAGGAAGTGACGTGTCACCTCTGCTGCAGAGGTCACGTGATCATGTTTACATCACCTGACACCTTCAGCTCTGATCACCACAAACTCTCTTCACATCTTCGTCTGTGTCTTCATCGTGTGTGTCAGCTCTTCTTCACCAGAGAGATTTGTTTTAGTTTCTTCATGTTTGTGTCCCGTGTTAGAAGCCCCCCCCCCCCCCTCAGTGAATCAGTGAGGATCCGCTGCTCCTGGATCTAGACTTTATACAGGAGCTCAGGAGGAGGAAGACAAACTGAGTGTGATCCTCCAGAGAAGATCCAGAGAACTGAGGAGCTCCGGGAGAGAGGAGAAACTGAGGAGCTCCGGAGGAGGAGGAGAAACTGAGGAGCTCCGGAGGAGGAGGAGAAACTGAGGAGCTCCGAGGAGGAGGAGAAACTGAGGAGCGTACAAAAGTAATGGAGTGAAAAGTACAACACTCCCTCTTTGATGTAGTGGAGAGAAGGTATGAAGCAGCAGAAACTGGAAATACTTAAGTACAAGTAACTCAAACGGTAGTGGAGTAAATGTACTGAGTTACATTTCCCCTGTGAACAACTAAAACCAATAAAGTAATAAATGAAGCCCTGGGAATTCTAATGAAAATTAAAAGCTTCAATCTCTGCCGTCTTGGATCATTTACCCCCCGTCCCCCCCGGCTTCGCCCATTCTGACTCCAGTTGTAACCATGGCAACTGAAACAGATTTCATCCAGTTTACGAGACGATGTTTGGTTGCCATGACGATGGCAGGATGCCTGGCCACAGCAGAGTCTTTATGTCTCCCAGTAGTCGTTCTCCTCTGCTGTTCAGAGTCCCTGTGTCCTGCAGCAGCGCAGCAGTGAATATCCATCCTCCCTCTGTCTGTGCTTCATCCCTCCATCCTGTGTGGAGCAGGACTCTGTGGGGGGGCTAGGTGAGCACAGCAGGGAGTCTCTGGGGTCCTGAATCCAGCCTCACGCCCACTCTGCATCTTACAGCTATAATATATTGAGAAATACTTTCTAAAGGATCAGTGCAGCGTGGTGGGAAACCTCCTGTTGTCGTCTTAAACCTGTTGAGACAAGAGTAACATCGTAGAGGATAACGTTGAATCTGTCGTTCAGGACTTTAACAACGGGACATTCAGGTAAAAGACAAAAGAGTCAAATCTTCCTCCTTCTCAGAATCAGAACTCTGAACACGCACATGAATTAATTCATCTCTGTCCAGAATAATCCTCCATTCATTTGATTAGAGATGAAAGAGAAAAGAAAGTTCAGAACTTCCCTGAGAATCGTTGGGTTTTGAAGTTTCCTTTAGGATCAAACTAATTCCGTGACACGACAGAGATTCACTGCAAACTGGAGCGGCTCTTATCTGATCGGACTTCTTCACAGAGGGACAGTGTCCACACAACAAGGGGCTGTAAGAGACACTATCTGAGTCCAGGAGGTTCTGTGTTCAGCCCTGTCAGCAGGATTACTCATATAGAGGACTGACTGAGACCTGGTATTACAATCCATCCTGAGTGACACGATCACAAGTGATCAGGTCTAAGTTCAGGTTCCTCAATGTGACCATAATGAGTTCTTAAACTTTTCTATGGTCGGTATTCATTCATTCAGCCATCCTGACGTCTCTGTCTGTCTCTGTCTGTGTCTGTCTGTCTCTGTCTGTCTGTGTCTGTCTGTCTGTCTCTGTCTGTGTCTGTCTGTCTCTCTGTCTGTGTCTGTGTCTGTGTCTGTGTCTGTGTCTGTGTCTGTGTCTGTCTGTCTCTGTCTGTCTCTGTGGGATCTGAAGGGAGATCCCACGGTTCAGGAGACATTTTAATAGCAGTGATCGTATCTCTCAGGACGGATGTTTAACACCAGGTTTGAACAGGTCCTCTGTGAGATGTGGTGCAGCCCGGTTGGGCCTCGGTGAACAGTTGATATGTTGGACGAGGACACAGAGCTCTTCACTCTCCACCAGAGAGATGAATCCAGACTGAACGAGGCCTGAGATGCGACAGGATTAATACCAAAGACTCAGATCAGCTGAATGAACTTCAGTGCGACACAGACGCAGTGAAGGTGATATCCTGCAGGAGAGTGACGGTGGTGATTGACAGGAGGCAGGGTGTCATGCGTCCATCTGGAGGAAGCAGATCTCCATGTTCTGGTTGTGTGGTGTGAACGGGACAGCAGCTGTGTGGGAGCAGAGTCTGAATGTGGGGCGGCCTTCTGTCAGTCAGCAGGTGCATGAAGCCTGACGCCTGCTGCTCTCGCTGGTTACACGTTATAATCTGTAACTTCACCACGTTCACATCAACCAGACCTGTGTTGTATCTGAGCCGAGCTGTGTTCTTACAGAAACTTTTAAATCAAGGTCACGTTTCATTTGGTTTTACTGGATTGAATCAGTTTTGAGAGGAGGAGACGTCTGAGGAGAATTCAGCTCCTGAACCATCAACACTGAAGGAAGAAGACTACATCTCCCATCATGCCTCACTGCTTCAACATGACTTTTCTGTCCTACCTGTTCCATGTGAGAGTAAAACCATCTAACACTGCTCATCATCATCACCATGAACTATAATAGATCCAGAAAATAAATAGTTCTCATTCATGAGCCACTAACCATTGTGATTATTTCAGGTGGAATTCTACTTAGTAAATGTCTCTCATTATATCACTATACAGTACTGTGTTGTGTGTCCTGTAGTGTATGCTAATAACCAGACACGTGTGTGTTTGTGTTGTCAGGCTGAAGGGGGTCCTGGAGCAGATGGACCGCGGCGTCGTGGACCTGCAGGAGCTCCGCAGGAACCTGGAGCTTGCTGCTGCCATGTTGGACGCTGTTTACACCGATGAGACCAAGTAGGATGGGGAAGCAAGTGTAGAAACTAAATGTCTGTCCCGTGATCCTGTGACTAACTGACCTCTCTCTGTGGCCTGCAGGCGTCTGTTGGACACCGAGGACGAGCTCAGCGACTTGCAGGCGGAGTCAGTGCCCAGCGAAGTGCGTGACTGGCTGGCGTGCACCTTCAGCAGGAAGATGGGCGTGGCCAAGCGTCGACCTGAGGAGAAGCCGAGGTTCCGGAGCATCGTCCACGCAGTGCAAGCTGGGATCTTTGTAGAGAGGTACACTTTGCTCATGTCACTTCATAAACCGACAGGAAGGATTTAGTCAAATTATCAGAAAATAAAATGAATATGTATGTACGTCTCCATCCACTGCTGCTTGGTGAACATTAGCCGTTGGGAGTATGTGGCTCCAATTTTCCAATCAGGTGCCGTAGTAGAAGAAGACAGGGCAGCGAACATGATGCAATTAAAAAAGTGTCAATCAAAACCATGGCTGAATGAACGTGATGATGTTTTTATCTGCCGCTCGTCGGAGGAAGCTCGAGTGACACTGAATGACGTGATCGTTTATTCATCAAATCAGTTTCCACTTTTATTGGTTAACAAACTTTTCCACTTCTCCCAAAAGTAAAACATTGAGGAGATATTTCAATAGTCTTGCAATGAGAAGAATATGCACAGAAGGGTTGTTCAGGTGTCCACATACTTTTGGCCACGTAGAAGAATAAGTGTGGAGTTAAATGATTATTTCAGATGTTCCTCGGTTCAAATCATCAACTTCATCAACGTCGACCTTATGTCATTACGAGGTCGACCACGAGGTGTAACGATGTTAGCGTGGGAGCGAGCCGGAGAACGAGGTCGTGCATAGGAAGCTGAGGTCCAGTGTCATTAGCGTGTAAATGACTCACAGTGATAGAACGGTATCAGTTCATCTGCTGCAGCTTAATGACGCATGAAATAAAAAAATATGTGCTGCGCCGAGCCAGCGCTCGCTCTGTGTGTGTTTAGAAGGCAGTTACCGTGGCAACACACAATCCATCCTGGTCCCCAACTGTGGATGAGGGCGGCTGGAGTGGGTCTGCGTGTGAACAGTGTTTACATACATGCAACTGCACGTATGTGGGGGTCTGTGCATGATCATTTCACCTGTGTGTGTGTGTGTGTGTGTGTGTGTGTGTGTGTGTGTGTGTCTGGTGTGTGTGTGTGTGTGTGTGTGTGACATCAGGATGTACAGACGGACGTCCAACATGGCCGGCCTCACCTACCCGCCCACGGCTTTGACAGCTCTGAAGGTAAAAACAGTTTTGCTGCTGCTGTCCCATGAGCAGGAAGTGACATCATAATTGACAGGAAGTGACATCACTGACATAATTGGAAGTAGAAAAAGTAAAGTTGATCAGAGTGTAAAAGAAATTCATTAATTTAAGGAGGATGCAGAGAACGAAGGAGGACGACTTAATGAAAGAAATGAGGAGCTAGGAAAGGAAAGAAGGAAGTAGAGACAAGAGGATGGAAGGAAAAAGGAGGTAGGGATTGAAATGAATGAGGAGGCAAAGAAGAAAGAGAAGTGAAGAAGGAAAGAGGGAGGAGGAAGTGAAGGAAGTGAAGAAGGAAAGGAAGTAGGAAGTGAAGGAAACAAGGAGATAAGGAAGGAAGGGGGGGGGTATGTCATTATGACCTAATGAACACGTATATAACCATCATTTAATTGGTGAAACAGCTTCAGTGTAATCTAACATCACACTGCCCTCTCCTGGCAGATATACAACATTACACTGAATCAGCTGCTGTTTTAACTGCTCTGTCTCATGTCGGACTTTATTCAGCCAATGAGACGGTGGCGTTTTATTGGTTGTTTTCCAGGAAGTGGACCAGTGGTCGTTTGATGTGTTTTCCTTCCACGAGGCCACAGGAGACCACGCCCTCAAGTTCATCGTGTACGACCTGCTGACCCGCTACGACCTCGTCAACAGGTTCAGGGTACAAACAACTTCATGTCACTCAAGGCCCCGTCCAATGACAGTCCAGTGTTTAACCTCGTTAATGTGTCCATGAGGTGTTTGTTATATTAGACCAGACACGTGATGAGTGAACCAATCAGAACTGTGGTGAACCAATCACAGCAAACCTCTGAGATCTATCAGAGGAGACAGCTAACTATTGTTTTTCACCAGCTAGGTTAGCTAAGGTAGCCACCTTGGCTCAGTCACATCACAGTACCTGTACTACCTTTACCACCTGTAGTACTTGTACCACCTGTAGTACTTGTACCACCTGTAGTACTTGTACACCTGTAGTACTTGTACCACCTGTACTCTGTGTTCAGATCCCTGTGCAGGCGCTGGTGCAGTTCGTGGACGCTCTGGAGAACGGCTACAGCAAACACAGGAACCCTTACCACAACCTGATCCACGCCGCTGATGTCACTCAGACCGCCCACTTCCTGATGCTGCACACTGGACTGATGGTAACACACACACACACACACACACACACACACACACACACACACACACACACACACACACACACACACACACACACACACACACACACACACACACACACACACACACACACACACACACTCACCTTATCCTGAACTGAAACACTTGATGTGTGTGTGCAGCACTGGCTCAGTGAGCTGGAGATCCTTGCGATGGTTTTCGCTGCAGCGATCCACGACTTTGAACACACAGGAACCACCAACAACTTCCACATCCACACCAGGTAACATGAAGACAGGTTCTATCATAATAGTTATTATTGAAGACAGTTGTCATGGTAACAGCAAGTGCAGTTTAACGAATGCTTTTCTAGGATCCTCAACAAACTCGTCAAGTTTGAAGTCCATCGCATGAGTTGTCGAGAAAATCGAAGGAGGGACTGATTACTGGAATTTTTTTTTTAAATGTTGTGTGTGTGTGTGTGTGTGTGTGTGTGTGTGTGTGTGTGTGTGTGTGTGTGTGTGTGTGTGTGTGTGTGTGTCTGTGTGTGTGTCAGGTCGGAGGTGGCAATTTTTTACAACGACAGGTCGGTGCTGGAGAACCATCACATCAGCGCCGCCTACAGGCTGATGGCAGAAGAGGACATGAACATCCTGATCAACCTGAACAAGGACGACTGGAGGTTGTCTCACACACAACACACACACACACACACACACACACACACACACACACACACACACACACACTGATGAGTTATCACTAACGGCTCTGTGATGGTTTCACTGACAGGGAGCTGAGGTCTCTGGTGATAGAGATGGTGATGTCCACAGACATGTCCTGTCACTTCCAGCAGATCAAGACCATGAGGAACACCCTGAGCCAGACACACAGGTCAGTACTGCTGACGTGACCTTTGACCTCTTATCTGCTTTTGTAAAGTTTCTCTCCAATCTGTCATTGTGTAGTTTATACGCTTCATTTTCATGTTTTGTTTTCAAGCCGTTACAGATTATTGGAGAAAGACACGTTCATTTTCTGTATGAAACAGATTTGGCTCTCTAATCCAAAGCTCTTTACATGATGCTTCAACATTAATATTAAGATGATTCCGAGTGCATGTTTTGAAGCTCTGAGGCCGTGTTGTGGGCCAGCTCCGTGGAGACAGACTGTGGGAAGCTCGTCCATCGGATCATCAGGGGGAGTTTGGTGTCCTGGTCCAACATAAGGTTCTGCAGGCTGCTGAACCAGACTGGTCTCTGAGTCCCTGTGTGGGTCCCCAGGAACAGAGCCCCCCCACCACTCATGTGTTGTCAGTGGTGTGGTGTGTGGTGTGTGGGTGTGGTGTTTGGTGTGTGGTGGTGTGTCGATGTCTGTGCTGGTGCTGGGGGCTGGGGACGGTGGCAGTCTGTCACCCTCCAAACTCACGCTTGGATGAGCCTGTCGACATGGTGCTGCTGCTCTCTATACATGCTAAACAGACACCTTTCATACAGGAGAGAGAGAGTGTGTGTGTGTGTCTGTGTGTGTGTTGTGTCTGTGTGTGTGTGTTTCTCTGAACAATCAGATTCAGGGTGAAGGAGAAGATTCTCACGTCTTCATCACACTCATATAAACTTGGTTCTTCTCGCTCAGCATCGACAAAGTGAAGGTCTTGTCTCTGATGCTTCACGCTGCCGACATCAGTCACCCGGCCAAAGCCTGGCCGCTGCACCACCGCTGGACCCACAGTCTGATGGAGGAGTTCTTTCAACAGGTGTGAGCACAACACACACAACACACACAACACACACAACACACACAACACACACACGGCAGATTCCTAATGTGAAGCCAAAACATCGCCCCCTGGTGGCTGGCTGCAGTATAAGTCATAAACCCTGCCTCTTCCATGTAGCAGAGGGGACATGGACCAAGACAAAATATCAAAGTACACGTTAAATCGATTTCTGAGATTGACTCTTGATTGGTCAGTTGGATTTATCAGTGGCACGATGATGACACAAGACGAGGTCATTCTCCATCTGGAAACACTATTAAAAAGAGAGTTAGTAGTTATATAACATTTGTTTATTCCACATGTTGTTGTTTCTTCCAAAAAACTAAAACACGAGCAAAATATTCACAAGCAGATTTAAAATGTGTGTATCTGCTCTAATGTGAGAGCCATTTATTGATTCAGTAGTAAAGTTTCCCACTTGTGTTCCAGGGAGATAAAGAGGTGGACCTGGGCCTCCCCTTCTCTCCTCTCTGTGACCGTAAAGCCACCATGATCGCCCAATCACAGATAGGTAAGAACCTTAAGAACCTTAACCAGCCACAGGCAGGTCGACCCCAAATGTGACCGTCAGGACAAAATATCATTGGACTTATTGTCAACATGTTTTAATACGTGTCTCATAAACTCTGGAGCGAATCAAACAAACACAAAGTAAACTTCACACACATCACAAACCCAGGTTGGTGCTGCGTCAGTGTGGGTCAGCGTCACTCACTGTGGTGGATGCTGGACACTATAGTTTAAATTTCCCATGGTAATAATAATTGTGGGAATTTCATCTCTATTCGTATTTCACATGACTTATTGCGTCGAGCCTCATCTGCGTCGCCTGTGAACCCGACTCTGTCGTCTCCTCCTCTTCAGCTTTCAGCTGCATCACTTCCACCCACTGGTCCTGACCTCAGTCATGTTGTCTTCTTCTGTCTCATCTGTTCATCTCGGTCCGGCTGCAGGTTTCATAGATTTCATTGTGGAGCCGACCTTCACTGTTCTGATTGACACGACCGAGAAGGTGATCGGACCTTTGATAGAAGAGGATAGGAAGGCCAGAGAGAGTGGAAACAGGAGGTCCAGGTACTACTACTACTACTGTTACTACTACTACTGTTACTACTACTACTACTACTACTGTTACTACTACTGTTACTACTACTACTACTACTACTACTACTGTTACTACTACTGTTACTACTACTACTACTGTTACTACTACTACTGTTACTACTACTACTACTACTACTACTACTGTTACTACTACTACTGTTACTACTACTACTACTACTACTACTACTGTTACTACTACTACTGTTACTACTACTACTACTACTACTACTGTTACTACTACTGTTACTACTACTACTACTACTACTGTTACTACTACTACTACTACTACTACTACTGTTACTACTACTACTACTACTGTTACTACTACTACTACTACTGTTACTACTATACTACTGTTACTACTACTACGTTACTACTACTACTACTGTTACTACTACTTACTATCTACTACTATACTACTACTGCTACTGTATGTAAGGTCAGGAATTGATATCATTTGGACTGACTGTTCCCTTTAAGTTTGAAATGATAGACTAGATAGCATCATTATAAAAACTGGTGCTGAAGAAAAGCTAAACGTCACCTGAAACACGACATTGTGTCATCGTCTTCTTACTGTTACGACTAGTCCTACTCTAACTGTTAGTGATGGGGTCTTCACACAAAACACAAAGCACATTTTCATCTCAGGTGAATGTAAGGTCAAATTGATCACTCATTCTAACTGGGAATGTCCCAAGCTTCGATAAGTATAAACTCACTTCTCATTTAACACGGGTTGACGTACAAGAGCTTCAAGTTCCCTGAAAGTCGTAGAAATCCAATTCAACTTTGCACTAGATCCGTTTCCATGTGTACGAGCCTTCTCCCCCGGTTCCGACCTCAGCATGTGTCTCTGCTCTGTTTCAGTTTAACAGGAAGTGGCTCTGTTACCGTGGAGTCGGTGCAGAGACACAGCAGCAATCGCCATGGAAACAAGGATGATGGACAGATGGACTTTTCTCTGACCGCAATTGACCTGCAGGTTCTGAGGCTCCACCTATCAGGCGTCATCGGCAGCAACAAGGACCGCTGGAAAGAGCTGTCTGTGGACGGTACACACACACACACACACACACACACACACACACACACACACACACACACACACACACACACACACACACACACACACACAGTATTAACTTTTGTTTTGCGGTTCTTGTGTATTTGTGCGTATGTTGTGTTTAGTGCAAATTAGCAAAGTTAGCATGCTAAACTAAGATGGTTCACGCTAAACATCACGATATTAGAATTGCAGCATGCATAGCATTTAGCATGCTGATGTTAGCATTTAGCTCAGAGCTCCACTGTGCTTAATACAACCCATGAGAGCTGCTAGCATTTCTGTCGTAGCTTTGTCCTGTTAGCTGTAATTAGCTTTATGTCACGTTTCCTTTAATTCATCAATTTAAAATCTTCATGTGTCTGTCGTGCACAGAACTGGCCAATAGGGAGCAAGAGAAACAACAGGAGGCGGAGTCTAACATCGGCTCAGATGTCCAGTCTGAAGCCTCACCCAACCACAGCCCTCCTGACGAACACACCTCTGACCAATCACATGACTCGCCAGATGAAACACATGACGACCAATCAGCCGACCAGATGCCTGCAGATCACCTGACCTGGAACGGTACAAACACGACACACACACGTTTGAATTCTCACGTCCTGAACTTTAATCTCAGTGAACTCACCTGTTGCTATGGTAACGCTTTCAGGGGCAGGCGAGGAGAAGGAGGGCGACACCGACCAAGTGCCTGAAAACGTCTGATGACGCTTTGCGGCAAACTCACCACTATATCTGGCTGTTGCAGATCACCGTGGCAACAGGCGGCACTGTGCGACGACGACAAGAGATCGGACTCTTGTGTGTAAACGCAGCGGAGTCAGTGGCCCTCGAACGTGGACCCGAACCCGGCCACCGGACCTTATGTTTACAACCGACCATGAAACATCACATTCGCAGATTCATCAGATAACATGTGGTAACGTGTTGTGATTTTATTAGAGACTCAGAGGAGCGATGTCTGTGAAATAAAGTGGAAATATCAAAGCTTAATGAAATGAAAATAAAGGTGAAAAGGTGAAAAGATCGGCTGAAAGTTTCCTGTTCTGGCCTCGATGCTCCCGAGGAACGAGTCACGCAGCTGAACACGCGTGTTCTGGCCTCGAAGCTCCTGAGGAACGAGTCACGCAGCTGAACACGCGTGTTCTGATTCTCTACATGTGAACTTCTGCTCGTTGGTCTGAGCTCAACGATCAGATCAGTTATTCTTCTGGCTGCACCTGAATCTGTGAGTCGTCCTCCATCTTCAATCCACAGTTTGGTTCCTGAAGTAAAAATATCAACAGAGATTTTAATTATCATCCATAAATATTTTAACCATCCGAGGTAAACAGGCTACGAGTCTGTAAGATATGACGTGAAAGAGAAGAACTACACTACCCACAATGCTTTGGTCCTTATGTTTGCTGTGACCATGGAAATGATGTGGGGCTCTGATCGTATCCTTCAGGACAGGGCGAGCACCATTCCCCCTGATTCCAGTCGGGGGGGAAGCGCGGCACCATGTTGCTGGAAGTCGTTGGAAAGGGATCATTTGCAATGGTTTATGGGATTTGTAGTTCGTTAACTCTTAGAATAATTGTGAACACAATCTTGTAACTTTAAGTGTTTCATTTGTTTTGCGGTGAATCCGATGTTTAACGTCTTGTTTGATCTCGTAGCTGCTCGACGTGGGTCAGGACTTTTCTCAAAAGTCAATGGAGAAAATTTACTTCCTGAACTTGAGCTTTTCTAAAAGTTCACTGTTATGATGTGTCGGCCATTAGCTCTGCACAAAATAGTAATAATAATAATAATAATAATCATTTTAAAGCCAATAGTTCTTTCACTATGTTGAAATGATGAAAACTATTTAGGTTGTTTTTAAAATGCGAAAAATTCAGGAACAAAACCTTCAAATTTTAATACAAATACAGAAATTACATTAAAGCTCAAATATCGGCACCAACATACTTTTTAAAAAGAGTCTTTACAACATATAAAACTGTTGATCTGAGTCATTTCACTGAATCTGATAAAAACACCAGAGAATAAACCACAAACATCAGAAACTGAACAAAATAAAACTTCGACAGAAACAATAAAACCTGTTTCTCATGCAGTGGCTGCACTGTGGAGGAAACACCAGCAGGGGGCAGCACATTGTTGATTTAGATTCAAACAGATGCAGAATAAGAAGACGACACTGAGGTGACTTTAATTTTAATGTAAAACTTTAAATCCTTTAAATGATTTAATAACTTTGAGATTTTACTTTGAACTGTGAGAATTAAATTGAGGATTTTCCCTTTTCCTCCTTTTCTGAATAACATCACAGAATAAACAAGTAATCAAGAAAATAATATATAAAGAATCTGAGTATTTTAAACAACTGATTATTATTACAACCGAAAACAAATAATCTTATTAAGAAATTTGATGTTATTGTTGTTTGTGTTTTAAATGATTTGTTTCCTATGAATCAATGTCAGAATCAATCATTTTCCTTTATAGATACAAATTCATGTTTTTACCATCAAGTTAAAAAGTGATAATTTGTCAGATGTTCTTTAAAGATCCTTTGTGAAGACGTGGATTATAGAGTCTGTTAATATGATGACGTCTTTTTGTGTTAGTTACAGTTTAACTCTACACAAGATGAATTTTAGTTTAATGTTTGATTCTGTGATATCTCAGTTTTATATATAATATGTAAAATCTGTAACCACCAGAGCTGTTTCTCTAACGTCTGCGTCCGGGAGACTCTGGTTTTACTGAAGCTGATAATTAAACCATTTAAATGATTAAGCTGGATTTAGATCACAATGATAATAACAATGGTTCACCTGACGCAGCAGAACGTCTGCTCCTCCTGAGTTCCTCCTCCCGAGTTCCTCCTCCCGTGTTCCTCCTCCCGAGTTCCTCCTCCTGAGTTCCAAAGGTCAAACCAAGTGGTGACAGCCGCTGAGTTCAGGCCAACTCATTCTAATTAAGACCATAACTCTGATGGACAGTGTTGCCAGCCGACTCAGGCCTGTGTCAGCAGTTGGCGACGGCTTCACCTTCGCCAACTTAATGAATTGAAAGTGGCAGCGACCCAATCACAGGCCGCGCCTCAGATCCTCGGTTCAGTGTTGATTGATGTCATTGATTCAGTTTGAGAATGAAGAATGAAACGGGGGGGGGGACATTTACGTATACAGTTACACATGAAAGTATATAAAGTAAATAATGAAAACTATATTTCATATGTGATCGAGCAAAGTGTTTCTGATCAGCTACGTTAAACCAACAGAACCCTGGTTCAGCTGGATCCAGACCCAGAACATCCAGAACTAAAACACATAAATGTAGAGATTCATCAGTGAAGCTTCCCTCTGACAGGAAACTTCACCAAACCTCAAGTGACTCTTTTTATTTCCCCTGGAAGGGAAACAGGAGAAGGTGTGAACGTGTCAGATTTATAATGTTCGTTCACACAGAAACGTCCTCAAAGCAGCCGGCTGAACATGGACTCAGGTGGCATCTGGCTGAGTGGAGATAAAGTCCGTTCTGCTCCAGTGAGCAAACATCTTTCCTCTGAAAGGACTTTTCCTCTTCACACGGAGACTCAACGATTTGAGCTGAGGAGCAAAGTGTGAACATCTTTTGTCCTTTTCTTCAGGAGGAAGCTGTGAAGTCGCCGCAGGACGGAAACCGTGCGTTTGATCTCCTTCGAAATCCAGCAACAAAACACAAAACACATTTTATCTGCGACGCAGACGTTTTCTCTTTAGGTTTTTATTTTGGTTTCAGCCTGTTTTTATATCATCGAATAACTAAAAACCAAACTGATCAGAAACACGTGAACAAACATCAGATAAGAACGACCTGAAATTACATTTATTTAACGTCTACTTTGATTATTTAGTTTGGTCCATGTCCCGTCTACTAACATGGAGGAGGCGGGTTGATGATCTATCCTGCAGCCAGCCACCAGGGGGCGATTGACGTGATTTGGCTTCACTTTTGTTTATTTACAGTTTATCGTTCAAACAAGTGACGAGTTAAACAATAAACCCGGTCACGTGTTCACGAAGCACTGAAGTCGTGTTATTGTCTCTGTTTGGTTCCGTTGGTTTATTACGTCTGCATTTTAACTGTTTATATAATACTAATAACAATAATAATAATAACTGTATTTGTGTAGCACTGATTTAAACAAGGTGACAAAGTGCTTAATAAAATCAAAGCTATTCAATTCAGTTGGATTTTAAACACAGAATCATTTCACAATAAGAGTTCCGATCTGAGGAGAAACAGCAGAACTTCCCTCTGAGAGTTTCTCTGCTCGTCAGCAGCAGGATGATGGTGATGAAACAAACTCCGTTAATAACACGACTCACAATCCAATTATTCCGATCCTCAGTGTGGAGCAGGGCTGCACCTCGCTGATGGGATTAGTCACGCCGCCATCAGCCGGAATAAAGAGAGGACACACGGAGCGTCCACGGTGAGACAGACACTTCATTCACATCCAGCAGATTAACGAGCAGCAGGCGGTCGCTCGTCTTTCTCATTAAGTCTGAGGCTCAAACACAGAAGTGAAAGAAGGGAGGAGCCTAACCGTTTGTTTGTGGACGTCAGGGAGCGGATTGTTGTTTTGAGACTGAACCACAAACACAAGCTGAGGGAGAATTAACCTTCAGGATGATAACATGTTTATAATATATATTATTATATGTTCTGTACCTGTCACAGTGAGTTTCATTAGATGAACTGAATCTGGTCCAAATAAACTTAGTTTCTTTGCGACTCAACAACACATTGACAGATTTTCACCACATTTTAATCTGACTTTCTGCAGCGGAACAGGTGGGGGGGGCTGAGGGGACGAATGTGCACAACAAAAGTGATATTTACTGAGTTTATGCTAAATCTTGCTTTCTGTCGAGGATGGTAAAATCTTTATGGATGTTTTCAACGACCACAGACGACTCTCGGAGATGATTGAACGCTGAGACTGACTCCTGATTGGTTGAGCGTGTGTATGGGCGGGGCCTGGATACTGTTATACCACAGTACTGTCATATGCTGAAGTAACCTGCACATTAAATCCAGTAAAATACTTTATCATCTGAATAATGAGTACTTTTACTTCTGGTGCTTTAAATACATTTCTTATGTATATTAACACGTCCAGCTTGTGTTGAAAGACGTTTCTGAAGATATTCTCTCCGTCCACAGGACTGAAGAGACGGAAGCGTCTCAGGTTTCTGTCCCTGAGCTCATGTTGATTCTCTGTGTCTCTGACGAGTGGCCGGCGAGGAGCTGCTGTGGGACTCGCGCTGAAGGAGTCGGGATCGATTCTCCAGACACGTCGCAGCGTTTCATTCCAGAGCAGATTGAGGTTGGACTGAAATGCATGATGGGAACAGATGACGCCACGTGCTGGTGACACAGGACAGAATGTGAGACATGTAAAGTGGATGCAATGAAGAAGTGAAGCAGCTCCAGAGGATGTTTCTCATCCACAGATGATGTGTTTGTTTCCTTCAGGAGGAAACAGATCCTCTCCGAGTCTCTGCTCTCGCTCCTGCAGACCAAGAATGTGAATTCATTTATAATATTTCTATATCTTAGAATCAGGGAGGAGGAGCCGGTGATGAAATCTGACAGTGTCTGAACGTACAGCTGCTTCAGGCGGAAGTCAACAGGAGGTGATCTGGATGTTTGTGGGTTAAAGAGTTCATTGTGCTCTCTATAAAATAATAAAGCCTCCTCCTCCTCCTCCGTGTTAATGTGCTGCCACCGCTGAAAGATGGCGACTCGAAGGAGACGCCAAGCAAGAGAAATGTTTGCTCGTCTCTCAGGTGGATGTTTGGCTGCGAGCGGCGAGGAGAGAATATCAATCACCCGGTGGAGGAGTGACTGTTTAATAAGTCCCAGCAGACGTGAGTTAGTGTGTTTGTATGTGAGAGTCAAACAACACGTGCACATCTGGGACAGAGAAGATGAACCTGAGGAGAAGCTGGAGGTCGAGGGAGGATTTAAGATCTTTGATGTTCTCACAGCTTCTTCTTCTCTTTCACCAAAACTCACAAACTGCTCGCGAACATAAGAATGTGTTTGTGTGTCAAACAGAATCAGAAAACAACAATGAGAGATCAGGTGCAGATTTCTACGGACTGATGGACACATGAGATGTAAATGTGTAGAAAACGGTCTTAATATTCAGAGTTTTCCTCTTTGGACTTTCAGCAGGTCAGAAATAAATGATTATTCTGTGAGTTCACCTTCAGACTCATGAGGAACTCCGACCACAGCGAGCGGGTCGAAGTGCGAAAGACTCAAAACTTTAACGGAGACGAACTTCAGGAGCTCGAGCGTCGGCACGAAAGAAAAACCCGACGTAAACATCTTCAAATATTAAAGAAGAAGAAACAGAAACACAGCTGAGTGAACAGGAATAAATCTGCCTTCAAATCATTAAATGTTTCAACACGAGTCTCAAATAAAATCTCTCCTCCAGGTTTGTGGGGATTTTTTTCTTGTAATTCTTGGTGCTCAAAATTATTGAACAATAACACTTTCTAAAAACCAGAGTGTGCTTGAAGTATAGTGTTGCTACGACTCGTTACCTGAAGACATCGGAGGCCAGTCGGTTCGTGACGGACACGTACGACAGCCAATCATTCAATGTGCTGCACGCTGGACACGCCCACTGGCTGAGACGTCTTCAGCTCGTCCATCAACACGATGTCTCACATCGGGACTCATGAAGGGATTAGAGGTCAAATGTCAAAGAAACGGTGACATCACAAACCCTCTTTAACCTCGTGAACGTGTTTTCTTCAGAACAACGTGAGAGAATTATTTCAAATGTTCAGTAAGACTCAGATTAACTGATTAGAGTGTGGGTCAAAGGTCACAGTGGCCTCACGGTGCTTGGCCTCTTCAGTGTGATCTTATATTTGTCTTTGGGTGATTTCTTCCAATTTGACCAGTTTTCACTTTGACTGAAGATGAACTGATTATATTCCAGAGGTCAAAGGTCAAAGTGAAGTTATTTATTTATTGATTGAATGTCACTGCACTGGTTGGTTGAGACAAACGACCACAGGCCGTGAGTCCAGTTCCTTTTCAGACGACTTGATCAACCATAACTTGGTGGAGTTCACATCTAGACAATAAACATTATATCAGACATATTATCATGAGACGTTGAGAATCTGAAAGACAAACACTTCTGCTTCCTTCGCCCTTTGACGTCATTACAAACACTGAACTACGTGAACTTTAAAGTAAATATGAATGAATGGTGCACATTATTATTATGAAGTTAAGTTAAAGAGGTAAAGTTGAAACATGAAATGAATCCGTATTGAGAATCTGTGTCATGTCAGCAGCTGCTCTGAGTTCGTCTTCCCTCCTTTGTCTCCTCCAGCGTTTCTCAGGACGCTCCTTGTTGCAGTTTAAAGAAACAGATCCAGATGTTGAACTTTCTGAGGATTCTGTCAAAATGTAACTTATGACACTCTGTGCGAATGATAACCCCCCCAACCCGAACCTGTATAATATATACATATAACATGTATATATATACTACAATATATACTATATACATATTTAACAAACTACATCCATATACTGCAAATATATGCTATAAACTACACATATATATACACTACAGCACTGCAGCTATGTAGAGTACATGTACATATATAACTACATCTGTATATAAAGCACATGTACATGTACAACATCTGTATATAAAGCACATGTACATATATAACATCTGTATATAAAGCACATGTACATATAAAGCACATGTACATGTATATATATATATAAAGTACATGTACATGTAGATATACACAGTATCTCCGTGTATGTGAACGTGTAGCGGAGCGGTGATGTCACGTCCTCATGGAGCCGGGTCCCGGGGAGGCTCCTCCCTGTTCCCGGTGACATCAGCCTCCTCTCGGCTCCTCTCCTCCAGGAGACTCGCTGGATCCACTCTCTCTCCCGGAGCTCGACGGGATCTGCTCGCTCTGCTCCGCGGCGTCCGGCGCTTCCTCCACGGGACTGAAGAACAGTGTCTGTCGGTCAGGTAGGGTCCGAGCCCCCGCTGCCCATCCTCCAGAGAGGGAGAACTTTTCACACACACACACACACACACACACACACACACACACACACACACACACACACACACACACACACACACACGCGCACACACACACACACACGGTTAGTCGAGAGCACGGGTTGTCCCGGGTTGTCTCGGGTCTGGTCCGGGTTGTCTCTGGTTGTCTCTGGTTGTCTCTGGTTGTCCCGGGTTGTCCCGGGTCTGGTCCGGGTTGTCTCGGGTCTGGTCCGGGTTGTCTCTGGTTGTCCCGGGTTGTTTCGGGTCTGGTCCGGGTTGTCTCGGGTCTGGTCCGGGTTGTCTCTGGTTGTCCCGGGTTGTCTCGGGTCTGGTCCGGGTTGTCTCGGGTCTGGTCCGGGTTGTCTCTGGTTGTCCTGGGTTGTCTCGGGTCTGGTCCGGGTTGTCTCGGGTCTGGTCCGGGTTGTCTCGGGTTGTTTTTCTGACCCGGTTGAAGTTGAGAAGTGACCGGAGCTTCGGGACCGTGCAGCCGCAGCAGAGGCTCCTCTGGTCGGTCAGTGTCTCCGGCTCCTCTCGGTGGGGGGGGGGGGTAAGGGTCCCGCTGGTTACCATGACAACAGCACATTAAACATTAACATCAGAGTAAATCATGATCTGGTCGAAGGAGGAAGAACATCTGGAAGTTTCCTCTGAACTGTTTCTTTCACTTGAATAAACATAGATCCAAACATCAGCAGCTTTTGTTTTAATACAGATACTGACCCTAAACCAGTTTCATGTTCTATCTCATCTCATTGTTCTTCCGTCAGCAGATCACAGATGTGTCTGATCTTATACAGTTTATAATAAAGGGTTAAATGACTTCAGGCTGCTTCACAGTCAGGTTTCAGGAACAACTGTGTTTACTATGCAACGGCCTAAATACAAAGATAAAACTACACGAGAGTATTTGGTCTATAAACAATATAAAGTAGCATCATCTGTTTCCATATTCAGAGGCTGCATTGGACCAATGGATGGATCCTTCTGACGAAGCTAACGAGCTAAGTGGACGACCAAGTAGCTAGCGATGACATTCGCTAACGATGACGTTATCTACTATGGTAACGTAAATAAATACGATCTGTCGACCGGAGGTTTCACGGTTCGGCCTCTGCAAACAGACGAGTCGTCTGAAGGATGGATCCCCGGATCTGGAGTCAGCTTTATAATAATATTATATATAAATATAATACTTGAGTAGGAAACAAGCTTATTATTATTATCTTTCTGCTCCGCTGTGTGACTGATGTCTGTCGTTGAACATGAGCGACTGTTCGTGGTTCTGTTCATGGTTCTGTTCGTGGTTCTGTTCCTCGCTGTTGGCTGTTTGCAGCTGGGGCTTCTTTGGCCGTGCTGCCGGTTTGAATAGTTCTGACGCAACATTCATCTCTGAGTGTAAAACCGTTAACTGATCCACGGGCGTCACGCTGAGGAGTCGAGCTTCGAGCTTCACGACATTAAGAGAAAGACGTTCCACTCTGATGATTTGTTGTTGCTGCAGAAACCCTGTTTGTGGTTGTAGAGTGTTTATACAGAGTGGAGCTCCCTCTCTCACAAACTGTCTTTGATAAGTCGGTGACGTGCACAGACTAGTTACAGACAAATGTTCTCTTTGCTTCTTTGCTAATTCTAAGAATGGTTATTAGCGGTTTAGCTTAATAAAGCTAGATAACATTCTCCGTCCCGATGCTTCACTGAGCACGTCGTCATATTCCAGTTCCCTGACGTGGCCCAGTTGTGGAGCTGAATATACAAAGTGCTGTTTGAAGGTTTACACTTGACTTCAGGAAAACTTGAGGTAAACGTTAAATAAGTTAGTTTCATTCTGGGTAATGTCTAATAACTATGACTAACTCTTGGTTTGGTCTTCGTATTATAACTGTTAGTTATGTAACTGTGTGAGTCGGCTGTTAAACGCCTGAGACCACATGACTTCCCACCTCAGGAGAACTAGTTGGTCGTTATTATCAGTTTATTTCATAAAAACCGAGATTGAACCAGAAACTCTGATGAACCTTCAGTATTCGTGGGAAGTTGTAAACGTGCTGAGACCTCCTGACTTCCTCCTCTTCCTCTCCTCTTCCTCTTCCTCTTCCTCTTCCCTGACCTGCTGCTCTCCACACATACCACGTTAAGTGGTTCAGTCCACATCTGACGGCCGCCTGCTGCTCTGCTCGGCTCTCTGGACCCATTCAGAGGAAAATCACACCAGTTAAAAACAAGATTCTGTCTTGTATTCACAGTTTGGATCATTGTTCTGTATTGAACTATCACGATCTACGTTTTCATCTTAATCATAAAAGAAATAACAACAGCGATCTTGATAAATGAAGATGTGTCCATCACAAGACTCAAATCATATTTACTTCTTATTCAGCTGCTGTAGTCGTACCTGCTGGACTGTGAGGAATTACCCAGAATCCCACCTGGGCGTGTGAATCAGTTTGTGGACGTAGTGTCGGTCTGTGCTGCGTCGCTCCGGGTCGAGGGCCCAGGTCTGTGGTTCTGAATGAGCTTCATTGTTTGAATGAATGCATGTGATTCCAGATAAGCCCCCCCCCCCCCCCCCTCCAGGGGTGAACGTGCGTCTCCTGGTGTCGCTGAAGCTCAGTTCCAGCTGATTACAACACGACGTGTGACAGCGAGGGCACGGCTGTGATTGCCAGCTGGTGCCCCCCCCCACCCCCCCCCGAGCACAGGGCCACCCCGTCAGCTTTACTTGTCAGGGACTGAAGTCGTGTTTATATCAGGGGTGAGTCATCCTAACAACCCCCCCCACCCTCCGTCATGCATGGCATCAGCTGGAGTGTTCACACACACACACTTTCTATTAGTTAGTGTAATGTCCAATGTTTACGTCCACGTCAGGGTTAACCCACATTATCTTAACTAGCAGCAGGTTTAGCACGTTAGCTGTGAGGCTAGCTGTGTGTCATCGGGGGAGAAGGCACAGCTGGAATCAGGTGGTCGGGGGGTTAGGGTTAGGGTTAGAGCTAACAGCAGAGCTTGAGACGCCAAGAGCGTTATAATGCTCCTTGTTGCTTTGTGTACTTTAGCTTTGCAGTTGAGTCGAAGCCTGATTCTCAAGCATCAGACGTCTGGTTTCCAGCCGGAGCCATTACCTCTAAACGGGTTGTCACTGAAGCGCAATGAATCCTGGGATCTGTTCGGGTGAGAAGGATTCACCCGATGGATCCTTCAGGCGTCTCATTTCAGTCTGGTCTTGTAGTCTGTCCACGTCCGACACAGACGGAGTCCTCCCCAGGATGTGGCTCCTGAACTCAATATTAAGTCAATTAAGTCGATATGTTTTCATTTCAACCACAAAGTCTGAATCTCCTTTTAATCAACAGAGGTCAATTCAAGAATCAGATCACATGAACGGATCCTGACTGGTTTCTGTTGGACTGCAAGCATGTGTGTGTGTGTGTGTGTGTGTGTGTGTCTGTGTGTGTGTGTGTGTCAAGAATGTGGGTGGTGAGGTTGGGGGATAGGGGTGTTTGTGTGTGTGTGTGTGTTTGTGTAAAGTCATTGTTTTCAGCTTCGTGACATGACTGGTAACAACTGAACCAGTCCAATAAAGTCCCTGATAAAAGCTCGGAGTGACACTTGAACGTGACCTCTGACCTTCTCTTTGTCGTCAAAGTCTGATACGTTGTGAGTTTTTCTTTCTCCCCCTTGGCCTGAATAATGCATGATTTCATTTGGAGCTCAGCATTCCTCACATTCCTCCTCACTTTATCCCTGCAGCCGTTCCACCTTGGTGTTTATATTGTGGAGTAAAGGGCTGAATGGAGGCTGCACAGAACCACCCGACTAACCCGGAGCCTGCGACTGTAGAAAGTGCAGCTAAACATTAGTAAATATGTACCCAGTGATGACGAGTGTTTCCACTCTCACTCTCCCCCTGAGCAGCAGTGTGTTGGTTTCTAATCCAACAGACACACTGAGCCTCACAAAGACAAGAAGGACACTGAAGTTATTAAAGTGTTTTCTGATCGGAAGCTTCTTGTGTTGGTTGTTTCCTCTGATCTGTTAGTTCTGGTTTCACATTGTTATTTAGAGACTAAAGAAGTTTGTCTGACGTACGTCCTGTCGTCATCACCTACGTGGGCGGAGTCTACCTATCCTTGACTCTGATTGGTTTGTAGACGGTGTCTGACGGGGGCGTGTTGTCAGTTGGGGGGGGGGGGGGGGGTAGTCTTTGTGTTTGAATGGAGGAAATGAGTGAGGAGCTTCATTTGGTTGCCATGGTTACATCATGACGGTATCACTAGCAGCAGCAGCAGCACCTTCAGGAGCAGTACTCCACCGTACTACAGTACTCCACAGTACTACAGTACTACAGTACTCCACAGTACAACAGTACCACAGTACCACAGTACTCCACAGTACAACAGTACTACAGTACTCCACAGTACAACAGTACCACAGTACTACAGTACTCCACAGTACAACAGTACTACAGTACTCCACAGTACAACAGTACAACAGTACTACAGTACTACAGTACTACAGTACTACAGTACTCCACAGTACAACAGTACTACAGTATTCCACAGTACAACAGTACCACAGTACTACAGTACTCCACAGTACAACAGTACTACAGTACTCCACAGTACTACAGTATCACAATACTACAGTACTCCACCGTACAACAGTACTCCACAGTACAACAGTACTACACAGTACTACAGTACTCCACAGTACAACAGTACTCCACAGTACAACAGTACAACAATACTACAGTACTCCACAGTACAACAGTACTCCACAGTACAACAGTACTACACAGTACTACAGTACTCCACAGTACAACAGTACAACAGTACTACAGTACAACAGTACAACAATACTACAGTACTCCACAGTACAACAGTACTCCACAGTACAACAGTACAACAGTACTACAGTACAACAGTACAACAATACTACAGTACTCCACAGTACAACAGTACTCCACAGTACTACAGTACTACAGTACAACAGTACAGTTCAAATGCACCAGATGAACGTCCTCATTTCTTCTTCTTCTTCTTCTGTTTAATTCTGTCTCTACTTCCTGTGATTGGTCCAAACTATCCAACAAAGTGTTTTCACTGTAAACCAACAGAACCAGGTTCAGTTTGATCCAGACCCAGAACACCTCCTCTGAGTTTAGTCCGTTTGTCTTGAGCCTCAGGTTGAAGCTACAGAAACAAACTCAATACTGAACGTTTGTTTCATTTTCTCCAAATCGTAAGAACTGTGAAGATAAGGAACATTTACATTTACTGTGGAATCAATGATTTTTGATTTATTAGGCTCTAGGTTTTCAAGTTGTCCGTCCATCTGTCAGATATCTCATGAACAAGCCAAACGTCCACTTGCACTGAGATGAAAGAGTTGGTGACGACCAGGTCAAAGGTCGACTTCCCTGTGACATCACAGGGTTCTGCACAAACTCTGGACAACTGGACCGGTGAGCAGCAGGGTGCGACTCCAGTGAAAACTCCAGAGTAGTGAAAGTCTGCTGTGTTTGTGATTTGGTTCAGCTTCAGAAAGTAGAAGTGACAGCAGCTCAGTCCCTGTGCTGCGTGGCTCCGCCTCCTGCGTGGCTCCGCCTCCTGCGTGGCTCCGCCTCCTGCGTGGCTCCGCCTCCTGCAGGACCTCGAGGCCGCAGCCTGTTGACTCTGTGAGACTGTTTGTGTTCATCTCTCGTTCCGCTGCTGCCTGAGCACACGGCTCCGCGCTCCTCTCATTATCTGACCAGCCGGTTCAAGGGCCGCCGCTCCACAGCCGCTCGCTTCTCAGAACGCTCCTCTGGGCGAGAGGGAGGAGCCTGACTTCAGGTCAGTGGGTTCGCAAAACACAGAAATATCTCAACTCTGAAACTTCACAGTAAATTTAGAAGGGTGGTTTTTATCTGCTTCTTTTAGAGATAAATAATTTTAGAAAACAACAGAAGGTTAGTTTTGTTGACGTCTTCCTCTGATGTCATGATTGACAGTTTGTGTGGTTGTAGAATAGTATGTGTGTCTTTATTGTGTTGTTGTCTCAGCTTTAAACACATGTGCAGAGTGTTTGTTTACTTTAAACCTGTTTCTCTGTTGTGTTTATGTTGTAAACAGAACCGCAGCTGTAGATATAGTAAACCTCCTGGAGGCGAACGCTGCCATCTTGAACTGAATCATTATCAGACATGAACAATGATTTGTTGTCTTCCAGTTTCACGTCCGTGTTATGGCTTCACTTTCTTGAGCTGTCATGGCGTCCATCTTTATTTACAGTCAGACTCACTTCAGCCTGTTTTAATTTATTCTCTAAGTTTCATCCCTTCCTGTGAGGAGGTGGCGTCTGTACATAAATTGTGACATATTGTTGGTCCTGCTGTCGGAGTGTTTCGGGTCAGCGCCGCTCCGTCCGGTTCCTCTGGCTCCTCCGTCGTTATCAGGAAAAAGGCCAAGAAACACCTCAGTATCTTTGGTGGTGTTGAGTCTGGGACGTCCTTCTGGACCATGAGCGAGCAGATGGGAACAATGCGTTGAAGGAAATGTGGCAGGCGGGGAGAGTTCGCTCAGATCTGACTGCCTCTCATCACAAAGGCATTTCCTCCTCAGCCACTTCCTGCTCAGGAGGGGTCGTCCCAAAGCTCAGAGCGGAGCCTCGGCCCACGCCGAGCGGCACCGGGCCTCCTCAGGACTTTTATTGCTGCGGGTTAACGTCTTCATGTCTTTGACCTTTGACCTTGGTCCCGTTTCACTGCTCAGCCTCTTTAATGCTGCGAGTCGTCTTTTCCTCTGAGCAGATTATAAACATTAACACAACGACCTTTTACAGCTGTGACAAACACTTCTGTTGTATCTTTGATTATTTTCTTATCAGATGACGGATTGGAGATAGAAAGATGTTTATCCCAGTTTCTTACAGTCCAGACTGAGGCCTATATCTGTCTGATTAATATTTATACAATATTAATATGAATAATATTCCAAACCCCAAAATGTGTTATCAAAAAACTAACTTTTTCACCTTTTCAAGTGAAGATTCGCTGAATTACTCATGAATTGATTATGAAAATCAAATCTAAATCTGTCGATCAATTAATCAAATAATAAGCGACTACACGTTGCTGCTCACTTTGCAGAAAGGCTCAAACATACAGATCATAATTTTAAATTCTAGGGTTGAGTTTTGTGGAAATGTGACGAGACTGAAGTCAGTTTAATATTTAAATGAGAATGTGAAACTCCTGAATTTAAAGAGATGTAAAGGAGATTGTTCATATTTCCCTTCATATTTCCATGATCAAACCTGTAAATGGTCCAAATCCTGACTAATTGTGCTGCTGCTGTTTATCATCTGATGTGAAACCACCAAACACATCAAACAAATCTTTACAGTCAGAGAAAAGCAATAAAACCTGAGTTATTTACCCCAAACACTGAGCAAGCTCCAGATCCACCGATAGACCTGAGGCTGCTCTGTGGCCTCCTCCAGATCTGCTGTCAGACCTGAGGCAGCTCTGTGGCCTCCTCCAGATCTGCTGTCAGACCTGAGGCTGCTCTGTGGCCTCCTCCAGATCTGCTGTCAGACCTGTTAAACCTCCGACGGCCTCTGGCTCCGTCCTGTTGCTCCTTCACACTGATCGGACTCCCACAAACCAAAGTTATGAATATTGAATTATAATCACGTCTGCCCTTCGCCAACCTCTGCTCTCATTTCCTGTCTGGACTGTGCGGTGGTCGTTGTCAGCGGCGGCAGCGATGCGTCGACCGTGCCAAGGCACCGTGAGCCCATTTCCACAGTGTGGGAGAGCAGTCTTTAAAAATATATTTAATCACTTCGCCCCGTGACCTGAGAGGAAGAGCTTCATGAAACTGTCTCTTTATCGTCCCCTGTGGAGTGGATGTTCTCCAGGAAGAGGCTGGAGCCAAACGCTTTACTGATCCACAGCGAAAACACGAAACACCTGGGATCAGCCGATGAATCAAACCAGACTGAAACAGACAGAAGGTTTAACTTCTCACTGTTATTCCTTATGCTCCCTGATGTTTGAACGTGTGAAGCTGGTAACACACAAACACATGACTCTGAGACTGAAGCATCCTCATGGAAAGACACACCTGAGCTTCAGGTGAACTGTGGCTCAGAACAATGATCCACATCCTGCAGGAAGCTGAGGGTGAATGAAAGAGAACAGAGGGAGCGGGTGGAGACGGAGGGGTGGAGACGAGGGGGTGGAGACGGGGGGGTGGAGACGAGGGGGTGGAGACGGGGGGGTGGAGACGAGGATCAGGACGTAAACAAACAAACTCTCTCTTAAAGGAGACTTGTTCTTTTAAGGTCTCCACAAGCAAAAACATCCCGTGTCCATTAAAACTCTTTATAATCTAACTCCACAGAAACAACAGTGAAGTTATTTCTGTTCCCTCATCACTCAGCAGAACCAGTCCTCCCTGAATCAGCCGTTTACTGGTGTTGCTGTGTTTCTGAGGAAAGTACCAACATTTCCTGATGACACGTGTGGAATAAAGTTTCATGTGACTTCACGCAACACGTTACTGAAGCGTGTGCTCGCAGCTGAGTGGCTCGACTGCAGAGGCGTCATCAGAGCTCGGCCTCCTCTCCAGGCAACATGTGGCAGTGTTGTCCTGTTGTCGTCCACACCCTCGATTGTTCTGTGGTGGGAGTGGAACCGGGTCGGGCTGCTGCTGAAGACCACCCAGCGTCCACGTCTGACCCCCCCCCCCCCCCCACCACCTCCCCCTCCCTCTGCGTTAAACAGATGAGATCCAGACGTGGGGCAGTCGAGGCTCCAGTCGGTTCACATGAGGGTGGAATTAGCAGCAGTCGCCTTCAGGGTCCAACAGGTCGGAAGTTATGATGTGAAACTAATTATTTTTAGATCAAAGTTGTTAAACTGAATTCACCAATAGTTGTGTGACTTTATCAGGCTGCTGCCGGGCAACGTAAGGAACTAATAAGACATGAGTCAGGTTTATTCATGACAAGCACAGACTCAATGTTCTTCAATATGAAAAGCAAAGATACACAAATACATGACTACACATGAGTTTGAGATATGATATATAATAACATGATAATAAGAGGATATTTGTTCCCTGAGTGTTTTAGTTCTGATATAAACTCTGATGAAACAGTAATAACAGTTTTTACAGACATTCAAAAAAGTTAACTATAAAGTGAATAACAGCTGATGAAACATTTACTGAGTTCATATCAGTCATTAGAGTGTGTGAGTGTGTGTCTGTGTGTGTGTGTCTGTGTGTGTGTGTGTGAGTCTGTGTGTGTGTGTGTGTGTGTGTGTGTTGTGTGTGTGTGTGTGTGTGTGTGTGTGTGTGTGTGTGTGTGAGTCTGTGAGTGTGTGTGTTGTGTGTGTGTGTGTGTGTGTGTGTGTGTGTGTGTGAGGTTTATGGACAGTCGTTTACAGTAGTCGCTGACCCTGCAGGTTCCTCACACTGAAATAATAATTCAGCAGCACTGAACAGTAACGGTGGAATAATTCCTCTTTAGCCTAAATGTCAACAGGAGCTTCACACACACACACACACACACACACACACACACACACACACACACACACACACACACACACACACACACACTTCTCGTTCTGTGGCTGGAAACAAACCTCGATGCAGAAGAACATCAGCTCTCAACCAATGAGAATCAGGCAGAAATCAAAAGATTATAAAATCACATATGAAATAAAACAAAGATATGAATCATGTTCTCAGCGGAGCAGGTGTGTCCCTGAACTGACACTCTATGAATTATGGATTCAAACTAAAAGCCTGATGTTTCTCAAACGTTCCACTGACCCACATCTGTTCTCAGGCTGTTCCTCCGTCAGCTCCTCGCAGTTCAAATGTTCACTGGGACTCAAGGAGGAACTGAGTCGATGTTGGTGGTCAAAGGTCAAAGGTCAACCTCACTGTGACGTCATAACGTTCTGGTTATTGTTCAGTCACTTACCTCGAGATAGTTTCTTCTTTTCCTCTCACCTGATTGGGTGATATGACCTTAAATTAACATCTTGATACTTCTCACCTTTTGGATGCTGACGATCTTATATCTATATATTTATATTGAGACGACAGGAAAGACGAACTTTAGAAACGGCTTCACTTTCTGTAAATAAGGAAACAAACTGCGGTTTCATTATTGGGTTAATGATCATGTATTAAACTGCTGTAAATAAATAAACTGACATCAGTGAACATCTGAGTTTATAAGTGACACTGAGAAACTGCATGAAATCATTTATTATTCTGTTTCTGTTTGATTTTCTGATCTGAGGATGAATTCGTCCACTTTGTTCTGCTCAGTTTTTTATTGATTTGTCAATGTTGAAAAGCTTCTGAGCAACAAACTGAAAATCATTTGGAATTAAAGCAGAAGATCAACATCAAGCAGACGAGTTTCACTCTGTGCATTTTAAAGAATGAGAAAACGACTACATTTTCTTACTTGTATATTTATGTCCCGTGTGTTTCAGAGATCATGGGAGCTCGTTGACGTTCGACCTGCTCTTCAGTTAAAGGAAACCTGTCGGAGTCGTCTGGTGCACAGTGACGGTCCCAACATGGCCGCCCATCGGATCAGAGCCACCGTCATCAACAACACTTCCCTCCCACGCTGCAAGTCCGAGGGGACGCTCGTCGACCTCAGCGATGGCGTCTCGGAAGCTACGCTCACCGACGTCAAAGGTCAGAGGCTGAAACTGATAATTCATAAAATTCATAAAAAGCTTCATAACTTATTAGAGGAAAGAAACCCTGTGTCATTAAAAGGTTCAGTGGAGCAGTTACCGCTGGATCTGACCCCGGTGACTCCAGAGTTTAGAGCAGCACCTGTGAAAGATGCTTACCTGACATTATTCTTTCCCCCAGTGCCTTCTCCCAGTGCCTTACGACTGGACGCCACTGCCTCCTTCGGGGCCGCCAGGGAAGTTGTTGCCATAAAGGACTACTGCCCATCCAGCTTCACCACCCTGAAGTTCTCTAAAGGCGACCGCCTCTACGTCCTGGACTCGTCGGGAGCAGAGTGGTGGTACGCCCACAACAACACGGAGATGGGCTACATCCCTGCTGCGTACGTGGAACCCATCAACTACAGAGACTCGTCCTTCAGCGACAGCGGGATGATTGACACTGTGGGAGATTTTAACGAGGAGGCGGCCAAAGAACTGGACCTGCTGGGAGAGTGGTCGGGGGTGATCCTGAAACCAACCACCTTCCAAAATGGAAATCCTTTTGCAGCAACTCATACCTCTACGAACCCTTTCCTGAACGGAGGTCCTCAGACTTCACTGGATCAGAACAGTAATGAGAAATCAGTGGACCTTCTTCTGTTTGACTCGATCGCTCCACCAGTGCCCAGCTCCACCAGCAGCACTGCCGACACCATTGGTTTTGGCAGTGGCGTATTTAACCCACTCAGTCCCACTGGGGGCTCGGGGCAAACGTTGCGCAGGGACAACCCGTTCTTTCGAAGCAAGCGGTCCTACAGTCTGTCTGAGCTGTCCATCCTGCAGGCTCAGTCCGACTCCCCTCCGGTCTCTGGGGGTTTCTTCGGAGGCCTGAAAGCACCAGCGCCGGAGCAGTTCCAGAGCCGGGAGGATTTCAGGACAGCGTGGCTCAGCCACCGCAAGCTGGCCAGGTCCTGCCATGACTTGGACTCACTGGGTCAGAGCCCAGGCTGGGGCCAAACGCAACCGGTGGAAACCAACATCGTCTGTCGCCTGGACAGCTCAGGAGGCGCCGTCCAGCTTCCAGACACCAACATCAGCATCCACATCCCCGAGGGTCACGTGGCCCCTGGGGACACTCAGCAGATCTCACTCAAAGCTCTGCTCGACCCGCCGCTGGAGCTGAACACTGACCGCTGCACCACCGTCAGCCCTGTGGTGGAGATCAAACTCAGCAACATGGAGACCAAAACCACCGTTACCCTGGAGATGAAAGTTTCCGTCGTGGTGAAGATGGAGAGCAGACAGACGACAGAAGTGTTGTGCGTCAGGAGCGATTGTAAAGAGGGACCTTACTCTGCCATCCCTCAGGCCTACATGTACGGGGACACAGTTCAGGTGTGTCTCGATAACCTGGAGCCGAGCATGTACGTGTGCGTCGTGGCTCAGTCCCAGTCTCTATCTCCTGACTCCACGGTTTGGGAGCATGTGGTTAAGAAGATCACCTTAGGAGTGTACGGCCCCAAACATATTCACCCGTCCTTCAAAACAGTCGTAGCTATGTTCGGCCATGATTGTGCCCCAAAGTCCCTGTTGGTGAGTGACGCCGGGAAGCCGGCGCAGTCGGCTCCGCCCGTAGCGCTGCAGCTCTGGGGTAAACACCAGTTTGTCTTGTCCAGACCGCAGGACCTCCGCGTTGGCGTTTACTCCAACATGGCCAACTACGAGGTGAAGGCCAGTGACCAGGCCAGAGTGGTCCGGGGCTTCCAGGTCAAACTGGGCAAAGTCAGCAGGCTCGTCTATATCATCGCTTCACGCAACAGTGAAGACATCTCTGATTTTACCTTAAGAATCCAGGTCAAAGACGACCAAGATTGTATCCTGGGTCAGTTTTGTGTCCAGACACCGACTCCGCCGCCCAAAGCAGGTCCGAAGACATCAGTGCAGCGGCGCTTCCTGAAGAAGAAGGAAGTCGGCAAGATAGTTTTGTCTCCTCTTGCTGTTGCCACCAAATACCCGGTTTTCCAGGACAGGAGAATAAACAACCTGAAGTTTGGAAAATTAATCAAAACTGTGATCCGACAAACAAAGAACCAGTACCTGCTGGAGTACAAGAAAGGAGACTTCGTAGCTCTGTTGAGTGAAGAGAAGATCAAGCTGAAGGGTCAGCTGTGGACAAAGGAATGGTACATTGGATATTATCAGGGCCGAACCGGATTCGTCCACGCAAAGAACGTGTTAGTGGTTGGCAAAGTGAAACCCATTTACTTCAGTGGGCCAGATCTCAGCACCGCAATACTCCTGGAGCAAACACTGAAGCCCTGCAAGTTCCTCACGTACATCTACGCCTCTGTGAGAACGATACTCATGGAGAACATCGGCAACTGGCGAGCGTTCGCAGACGCCCTTGGATATGTCAACCTGCCGCTGACACACTTCTGCCGTGCGGAGCTGGACAGCGAACCTGAGCGAGTGGCATCGGTGCTGGAGAAGCTGAAGGAGGACTGCAACAACACAGAGTGCAAAGAGAGGAAGTCCTTCCAGAAAGAGCTCCTGACGGTAAGTCTCGGCCGTGCCGTCCTTCCCCTGCTGCAGTGAGCGAGCCACTGGTTTGTGAAAATGCAAATAGTTGGAAAACTGTTCCTTCTTTGACCTTCAGGTTTATTGAAATGGTCACGTGTTTCCTTGTGTTTCCTCCTGGGAGGAGATTCTCCCTTGTTATCTGCTCTCAGCTGCTCTGGGCTCTGGGCTTCAGGCTGAGGTCCAGCGGATGATTCTGCACGGAGCTCGGGACGTGAGGAGCAGCGCAGGGCAGCAGAATACTTGGTCCTCTGTTGTTTGGGCTCCAGAGTTAGTGTGCAGTTTGTTCACTCTGGGCTGATCTTATAAATCCAGCTGACTGCTGCTCTGATAACTCTCTGACTTTATGTGCACATGAATCACAGGCGGCAGTGAAGCAGCTTAATGAATCACATTGATAATTTAAAGTCGTTCTAGAGCTGAGGAGCACCAGTGTTTATACATGTGGACAGAGCCACGGGTGTTTGTCATGTCCAGACTGACAGTGAACACATCATCAAGTCACTGTCATGTCCAGACTGACAGTGAACACATCATCAAGTCACTGTCATGTCCAGACTGACAGTGAACACATCATCGACCCGCTGGTTCAGGAGCTGCAGCTTTGAAGCCTCGAGTTTTTCCAGGGCAACTTGTTTTTATTATAAACCAGAAGTAACCAAGCAAAAAGATGTTTTAATATCAAAAGTTTATTTTCCTTAATAAAGAGAAACAAGGAGACGTTAACACTAAAATAGTATCTTCTGATACAGATTCTTCACTTATGCACAGATGGACATGACAGCTCCCACACATGAAGCCAAATCAACTCGCCCCCTGGTGGCTGGCTGCAGTATAGCTCATAATCCCCGCCTCCTCCATGTTGGCAGATGGGACATGTACCAAACTAAAAAGTAGACGTTGAAAAATGTTTGTCAAAGAAGTTTCTGTCATTTCAGGTCGTTCTTATCGCTCTGATGTTTGTTCAAGTGTTTCTGATCAGTTTGGTTTTAATTAGTTTAATTTGGTTTTAATAAGTTATTTGATTGACAGCGGAGACTGACTCCTGATTGGTTGAGCGTGTATTGGCGGAACCATGACTCGGCCGTCACTACAGCACAGACTCTGACTCCAAATGACGTCATTGGCACAAGATGGCAGCGTTCATATCTGAGACATGTTCCTTGTCTGGATAGAGGAAGTGGAGACTCGTCGTTATTCACAGTTTATGGCGTGAACACAAACTTCTGGATGGTCCGAGCTGGACATTAAACAGACTTTACTCCGAGTACGAAGTCTGTGTGATGTCGGATTGAGATGATTTGTTGAAAATGACATTAATCAAGTCTTTACAGGTGAGTCTCAAAAAATACATAGAATCACCAAATCTGGTTGAAAACACCTCATTTGTCATCAGTTATACTTTTGCTTTACAACACAAACATTCCAAATTAAAACTTCAATCAAAACTCGATCCCTCTAGTAACCAGGCTGATTTCTGCCGTCTCTCCGTGTGGAGGTTTCCCTTCGAGCTGCTCCTTCACTTGGTTTCTCCCTCTGAGTCTCGGTCGGAGGTCGTGGACGTACAGCTGACTTATCGCGGAGCAGAAACTCTGTAATTTACGTGAGGTTGTAAACACTAGTTAGAACCATTTATAGAAAGCATGGAAAAGAACATAATAAAAGGTGGTGACTGAAAATACGTCCTGGGAGTCACGCTGTAGAATTCATCTCTGAGTATAGGTCTGTTTTTATGTTCCCTGTGTCCTCGTGTCCGGATCCCAGTTCGACGGCAGCTCGCTGAGACTCGACGCTGCCGCAGCAACTCTTTGTTTAGCTGATACAAACGTTCTGTTTGTGCCACGTTCAAACATCTGATCTCTGAGGACGTCGAGACGTGTGCCGGCCTCAGCCTCGGATTAAATCCTTATCTGCTGCTTGTGTGTCACAGCTTCTTTAGGATTCGTGTGGTGTCACATGGACGGAGGAGTATTTTTAGAAGAGAGAAGCAGATGAAAAGCTCCGTGGTCTGAACCCACTCTGAGCGCTGGTGGAGAACCAGCCCGTCGGCTGTGACGCGTATCTATAGAACTAATGTAGAACTTTCTCCATTTCACTGTTTCTCACTGTGTTTGAGTTTAATGAGATAAAAATGAACTGAGATACAGATAAAAACATCCTGTCCTGAGCTCGGTGGGTTTAATATGTTCATCACATAAACACACAACACCCCTGATAGAACACATTAAACACACACACACCTACCACAAGAGAGAGGAACACACACAACACCACCACCAGAGAGAGAACACACACACACAACACCACCAGAGAGAGGAACACACAACAACACCACCAGAGAGAGGAACACACACAACAAACACACACAACACCACCAGAGAGAGGAACACACACAACACCACCAGAGAGAGGAACACACACAACTAATACACACAACACCACCAGAGAGAGGAACACACACAACTAATACACACAACACCACCAGAGAGAGGAACACACACAACTAATACACACAACACCACCAGAGAGAGAAACACACACAACACCACCAGAGAGAGGAACACACACAACTAATACACACAACACCACCAGAGAGAGAAACACACACACAACTAAACACACACACAACTAAATGTGTCTGTTGTGAGTCTTTGTGTTGTAGTCGTCAGTGTGTGATGAAAGGATCCAGGTTGTGTTTGTTGTGAGTCTTTGTGTTGTTGGATCTCAGCCTACAGATGTTTCCTGCTTCATTGTTCAGTTTGGAACAGAAGCTCCAGGCGTCGACCTGCAGGCGCCTCCAGACGACCTCCACGTCCTTCCCATGATCCTCCTTGATTCAGACCCACACACGTGCTCAGGCCGGACCTGTGTCCGAGTCACAGGTGAACTCTGTTACACAACGGACGAAGTGGAGGAGACCAAACACGGAGATAAAAGAGAGGAAACTTATCTATAAAATAAAATAAAGCAGTTTTCATTGACAAAGTCCAGAGAACCTCAGAAACGTGGTTGACCCTGCTTGTGTTCTAACGGTCACTATCCAGAGCTCGTGGCCACAGCTTCAGGTCGGAACGTAGATCAACTGGTAAACGATCCGGTACGATGCTCGCACTGCAGCGACCCGCCCAAACTCGGGACCTGCTTTATAGTTGTGTCATTTCTCCACAGTCTAAAGCACAGACTCTCCTGTAGGTTCAGTGTGAATTCCTCTGGTTTGACTGAGGAGAGAGAAGCTCCAGGGAAAACCTCCTCCTCCTCCTCCTCCTCCTCTCTGCAGCTGGAGCAGATTCCATGGAGTCCTGAGGCCTGAGATCACAGAGGTGGAACCTCGGTCTGTCGGTGTTTAAAGGGGATTCTGGTTTCAGCGCTGCAGCGCCGGAGCCTCCTGAATCACTGCACTGAGATCAGTGTGGCAGATAAAGTCTGGGAATAACAACAACATCCTATTTCTGGAGGACGACTCTGCTGAGCCTCATTTTGTGCCATTAGCTCCGAGCTTTTCCCATTTTTGTGCACAACATTTTTTTCCCACAATCCCCGACTTCCTTCCTCTTTCTTCCCCTCACTTCCTCTCCTCCTCCTCCTCCTCCTCCAGCGGCTGGGTGTGGCCGGCTGCTTCTGGAAGAATCCACAGATCGCTCTCCGGAGATTGGGCCTCGTTTTGGAATGTGCTTCATATTTAGTTTCAGAGTCAGTTAATTAAGATGGGAGGGAGTTAATATCTGGGGTAATAAATCAGAACAGGTTTTAATATATGTAGATGGATGCATTAATTCTACTGATATGACAGATTGTGTTTTTTATGCAGAGGTTTTATCTGCTCGGGAACATCAGTGACTTCAGGGTGAGCCAGAAAACTCTCCACGAGAATCTGCTTGAAAGCATCAACTCCTTCAAACGGTCGATGTTACGTGTGAAGCAAACCTGTCGAGGGCTAAATCACAGGGAAACCACAGATCAGGGACGTGTTGATCCATCCTTTACATAGAACTGCTTCCCTCTCGGTGGTTGTGTCCGTGCAATGGGATAGATAAGTGCTAATGAACTGTTCTGTAACTGATCTTTAACGGTCTGTGATCAACTCCGAGTTTGAGGTTGTTCACGAGAGAAAAGAGAAAAGAGAAAGGGATGAAAGTGTGAAGCCAGAGTGCGGCTGAGATGGAGAAGAGAGGCTGAGATGGAGAAGAGAGGCTGAGATGGAGAAGAGAGGCTGAGATGGAGAAGAGAGGCTGAGACGGAGAAGAGAGGCTGAGACGGAGAAGAGAGGCTGAGACAGAGAAGAGAGGCTGAGATGAGAAGAGAGGCTGAGATGGAGAAGAGAGGCTGAGATGGAGAAGAGAGGCTGAGACGGAGAAGAGAGGCTGAGACGGAGAAGAGAGGCTGAGACGGAGAAGAGAGGCTGAGACAGAGAAGAGAGGCTGAGAGTGAGAAGAGAGGCTGAGATGGAGAAGAGAGGCTGAGATGGAGAAGAGAGGCTGAGATGGAGAAGAGAGGCTGAGAGTGGGAGAGCTGCAGGAAGTGGGATGGAAATGAAGATGGATAAACAATATAAAGAGGAGATTGAGAGTCAGTTCTGTGGCTGAGAGGAAAAATAGAAGCAGGATGACAGAAGAAACATCATTTATCAAAAACCTCTGCTGGTCATACGCAGGGTTCAGTGTGTGCGTGTGTGCGTGTGTGTGTGTGTGTGTGTGTGTGTGTGTGTGTTCATGTGTGAGATATGATTTAACCCTTTTTCACTCCCACATCCACGTTATCTCTGAAAATATGTCGACAGGAATTTTCTCCTCATTTTGACAAGCAGATGATTTATGCAGCGGGGGAGGACACACACACACACACCACACACACCACACACACACACACACACACACACTTCTACACACACTCACACACTCACTCACTCACACACGCACACACACACACACTCACACCACACACACTTCCACATAGACCGGCTGACCTTTTGGAAAAACCCAGCCCAGCTTTAAATCCCTGCGCCGTCACACAGTTTGTTGTGGTGCGTTCAAAGTCGTGTGAACCCGCCCTCGTCTGCTGCGGTGTAATTATTAGTTTCACATCAGACTCGCGGTAACGCTCTGCGATAAATACTTTACAATACTCCAACTAAGATTTACAGCAGCCAGAAAGTTTCCAACCAGGGAGACGAGCCCAGAAGAGAGAGTGCAGAGCCCTTTTCCTTTTCGGGGACATTTTTCCCATCATGCCTTGCATGGGAAGATTTAGCGTTGTCTGTCAGTTTATATTTAGGTCGTGTTGTAACCATGAAGACGCCCTGTTCAGGTTTATCTTGTGTCAAGATGTTTGTTGACACTGTCAGTCCCACTTCACCCTGTCCTACAGAAACACAACACATTGTTACCCAGCAGCTATCCTGTCCGACCCAGACAGGAAGTGATGTCAGGGGTTGTGTCGCGGACTTCCTGTGGTTATTATCCCGTGAGGAAGCAGGTCGTCTCCGACAGTCGCAGATACAAGCAAACGTCCTCGGAGTCGAAGAGGAAGCGTAAGAGTGAACTGACGAAGGTCATGTGGCATCAGCAGGCGTCTGATTGGTCCCCTGGTCTCCTCTCAGAGTGAGAGAGGCTGCTGGAGCATGACATCTGCATTCCTCACCCCCCCCCCCCCCCACTCTCACCCCCCACTCTCACCCCCATCCTCACCCCCCTTCATATCCTGTAGCTCCACACATTCCTACATGTGAGACTGAAGAGATTTAAATTCACCTTCACTCTGTGTGTGTGTGTGTGTGTGTGTGTGTGTGTGTGTGTGTGTGTGTGTGTGTGTGTGTGTGTGTGTGTGTGTGTGTGTGTGTGTGTGTGTGTGTGTGTGTGTGTGTGTCCATCCGTGCACATTTGCATGTTCCACATTAGTATTTGCGTGTTCCCCTCTGACGTGCTGCAGATTGTCTCCGAGTCTCTGCAGAGTTTTCCCACAGACGTCAGTCGGGTCAGAACCGGTGCAGACAGAGGGGCTGATGGGAGAAGTCGGGCTCCTGTCCAGGCCGGTTGAACCCAAACAAACAGGAGGAGCATTTATCTTCATTTAGATCCGCACGTCAGAGTCTGAGCACGGAGACGATGTTCACGTGTCCAAACGTGTCCAACAGATAGTATTCATTGTGACGCCCTCTCTGACGCCCCCTGGTGTTCTTCACCTGTCGCCTCTGAGTGATGCTCTCAGCTTTAATCTCGTGGAGTCGCGCTCTGGCTGCGTCTCGTATCCTCCTCAGTCTTCTGCTCGGTTTGGTCGGCGAGTATTTTCCTGCCGTCACTTCAGAAGTGACGTGAATCTGTCGGCTGCTGATGAAGCAGCACGAGGTTCTTATTTCTGTTTCCACCAGAAAGCATCTGAGAAATGCACAAAGCTGAGATTTGCAGAGGGATTGGAGACGGTGGAAAATAACAGCGGCTCAGATGTTTGAAACCTGGAGATGTTTGTTGGTCACTTGTGTGACTTCAGCTTCTGACTCTGTTGATTCACTGAGTTTGAGTGAGTGAGTTTATGATACAATCAAACCACAGGTTGAATGAATTTAACAAGCATATTATGGTTTTGAACTCGTGTCTCCTGAATCTAAAGCTCCACCCGCCTCCATCACTTCAGGCTGAACTTCTGCTCTCTTCTCCGCAGGCTCTGTTGAAGATGGACTGTCAGGGTCTCGTTGCTCGACTCGTCATGGACTTTGTTCTCCTGACCACGGCCGTGGAGTTGGCCGGGCGCTGGAGGGAGGTGGCCGAGAAGCTCGCTAAGGTGTCACGTCAGCAGATGGACGCTTACGAGGCGCCGCACCGGGACAAGAACGGGGTGGTGGACAGTGAGGTGTGGAGGAGTCCTTTACTACGTATAAAACACTGACACACAAGTTCCCTCAGACGTGTGAATACAATGTTTGAGCTACACTTTGAGTTGTGTTTAAGAAACAATAAAACAAGGTCAAAGGTTGATTGATCTTGTTGAAGTCCGTCATGTGACCTCTCTCTCTGTCTTCAGGCCATGTGGAAGCCGGCGTACGACTTCCTGGTCACGTGGGCGGCTCAGATCGGCGACAGCTACAGGGACGTGATCCAGGAGCTGCACATGGGCCTGGACAAGATGAAGAACCCCATCACCAAACGCTGGAAGCACCTGACGGGCACGCTCATCCTGGTCAACTGCCTGGACGCCCTGCGGAGCTCCGCCTTCAGCCCTGCCGCTCAGGAAGACTGCGCCATCTGAGCTCTCTGTGTCACTCGCAGTGTCAAACGCTGCCTCAGCTTGAACGCCACTACTGCTGTCGTTATAGATGTTAGGTTCCTGCGGCGCTGCCTTCAGCTCCTCGTGCCCGGGGGGGACGTCACTGACCCACGTCTCCGCCACACAACACGGCGCCGTGTGCAGCTCACAGTATTCACAAAGACTCTTTTAATAGTTCCTGTCGTGCATAGCTATGTATTTTTATACTCTTATTACGACACAGCATTTTTTTAAAGCAACACTTTGAAGCCTTTCGGTTTGTACCTGTGGATCGAACGCCAAGAAAAGACTCTTTTAGATATCGTGGTCACGTGTGTCAAATCTCCTCTATTTATTTATCAAAGAGAGAAGTGAGCTCTTCTTCTCGTCTTCAGGTTCTCTCTGTGGTCGGATCCCCGTCAGTCGGTCAGGGTCGTTTATAAAACATCCACCTTTTAATCAAACTGTCCACCTGCGCTGAGAAATCACTTCAGTTCTTCTAGAGAAAATGAATCAACCACAGATTCTGATCATGATGGATCATCTCTGGTTCTTATTTCACATCATGAGAAATAGAAAATAGAAAATCTTCAAATCGTCACAACCAGGAATCTGAAAACGTCATTTAAACATTTAGTGATGATGAAAGTGAAATTCTGACTTTGTAAACAATGATCTCAACTCAAGGATCCACCTTCTCACTTGCTCTTATGACCGGATCAGATTCTGCCTCAGCAGCTGGAGTCGTTTCACATCAGACTGTGGATATGAACTGTCTCAATAACAGAGTGAAGCTCTTTGTGCACTGGAACCTGCAGAAAGAGGATTTGGTCTCAGGTCTCTGGGGTTCGGACCTGAGAGCTGCGTCCAGGTTCCAGTGGAACTTCTGCTCCGGTCAGTGTCTCAGGTCACGTCAGTAGATCCACAGTAACTGAGCAGATCTCTTTCCCCTCATCTGTGGCAAAGTGAGTCAGTCGACCCTGAGTTGAGATTTCACTTCACCTGCTGAATATTGTTTCTGATTAATCAATTAAAATGATTATTTCCAGTTGTACCTGAACCCCTCTGTGCCGCCTGCTTCCTGTTCAGATCACTGTTGTGACTTCACTGTCTGTCGAAGCTTCTGGTTCAGGTCTCTGCTGCTTCCTGTAGAACGTGGTACAAACAGCCAGTGGTGGTTTGAAAACCTTTGTGGAAAAGACTCTAAATAAAATGTAAATATTTCTACACACCATGTTGTAGCTGCCGTGATGATTTCACTGTTAAACCCCCGACGCCGAACAGAGTCACAGTCTGTTTCTCATCTGAAGCTGCAGCGACAGGTCGTCATGTTGTGTTTGCAGCGGAAACGTGGTACGGCATCAAACTGCTTAAAGTCCATGTTTGACTGTGTCTCTGAGCCGCAGAGGTCCCTGCACAGCCGCTCACACATTATTATGGAACACAAGCATGATGGGTAATTAATGACCAATCAAACGTCTGATTTAAAATCTTATTTGATAAATGAGGAGCTGTCGTTAGTCATTGGGTTTATATTTAGAAACCAATTCTCACTGATCACTATACAGTAAGTTCACCAGTCTGTAGTGTATTGTTTACCCTTTATAGGGCACTCATTGTTTCCCACAATGCATTGTGTTAAACCGATGGTCACTGACTGAGCAACTTACCGCATTGTGCTGCTGGTGGAGGGGAGGAGAGAGAGCAGGAGGAACAGCCGACCTGTCGTATGAGCAGCACAAACTGAGTTTATTTCTACATTTACACAAAGTCTTTCAACATTTTGACTAAAAATATTAATAATACGTTTAAAATAAACATTTAAAATCATTGTGGGACTTTTCACAGATGTTGTTAACGGAGTTTTGACAGCAAAGCAGAGACGCCCACGATGAGGTGGAAACACGGTCGTGTTCAAATGAAATGAAGAAATATGGAGCAGCTGTGTCACATGAAAACTTCAACACATAAAAGTAATATGACAATAAACAATAAACAATAAAGTCAAATAAAAGGTGTTAGCAATCAAACAGCTGTTTGGAGAAGTCAAACACGTGATGATTGAATTAAAGTGATAATAATAACATAATAAATACAAATAAAGCAGTTCAGGGACAGCAGTGTTTACTGTAGCGCCTCCTTCAGGACAGAGAGGAGACCTGCAGCCGACAGGAGGAACAAAATGGCGGACAGGCTCCCCCCCTGCTGGTTGGAGCTGAGCTCAGGTGAGTTCACCTGTTTCCAAAGTGACGTGTTGTTCTTCAGCTGCAGCCAGCTTCCTGTGCTTTGTGTTGTTTGTGTTGTTTGTGTTGTAAGCTTGGTGCAACACACACCATCACATTTAGCCTGTTAGCTTGTTAGTGAAATGAAAAGAGCAGCGACGCCATTTTGTGTCTTTGTTTCACACTGAACCAACAACAGACAGATTTAAAAAGCAGAAATAATCATAAATAACTAGAAACTAATGGAGCCTTCAACACGACTCTGTATCACACAGCCTACATTGTGTGTGCTAATGCTAATGCTAACACCTGTATAATCTATCAGTGTTTCCTGTTTCCTGTTTTTACTCGTTAGCTCTTAAACACGTGTGTGGCAGCCATCTTAACTCGAGGTCGAAGCCAGGTGTTGAAATCTATAACAGCTTGTGTTTATGTGTTTATGAGCATTAACCAACACAGAGATATATTTACATGATGGATCATTTAAAGCTGTAATCATAAAAACATCTTTATTGGATCAAATGTGTACGGTTTTATTAAATATTATAAGTTATAACAATGATTCTATAGATGCTCCTCAGAAGGTCCCGTTTCCAGCGTTACATCGATGTTACGACTTTGTGTCCATATCCTCGTTCAGACGCAGGATCCATATTTCACTGTCTTTGTGATAACTCCGTTCATCTGATGCTGATAAGTGACTTGTTGGGACAAAGAGAATTTAGTAATTCTCAACATGTGTGGAAAATGTGTGGAATATTGTCCGAACGCATCTGAGACTGAGAGAAAAGTCCGATCTGAACCGACAGGAAGTCAGCTTTTCTGTGTTTGAATGTTTTCTCAGAACACGTGATGTGTAAAAAGTTGTAGATAAAAGACCCGAAGCCAAACTTCATTCAATTCCCTGCGTGGTTTCCGCTCTCTTCTGACTCGGACTTCTCTCTGAGGCCGGACAGGTTCCAGAGAAGTTCTGGAGTGAGGCCCGTAGGAATGAGCCGGATCAGCGTCTCGCTGGGTGGAGACCTGCTTCTGTACTCTGGTAATTGGGAGGATTTCTAAACAAGATTTATCTGTTAACTCATCTTCTCTCCCTCGCCCAGTGTCTCCTCTCCGTCCTGTTCCCTGCCTCTCGCTCTCGGTGCCGTTAAAGCAACTGGACCTTAATTAAATACACAGATTAATGGAGGAGAAAGAAGGAGCCAGAAGCAGTGGAATTAATTCCGGCGGAGTTGTGGCTGCCATGCTTCAGATCCCAGCCTGCAGCGCTGGTAATGAGCTCCCCCCGGGCGACGGCCTCGCCGAGCAGCTTCGGAATCCAGGGATAATCTGAACAAAGAGGAGCCTCTGGAGGCCGCTCATTCAGCAGGGTGACTTCTCATTGTGCGGCTCCACATGGCCTCACTGTTACAGCCGCTACAGCCGCCGCTTGCTCGGCTCAGGGTTTAAATATTGGTCTTGTAAATAAGGCTGTGTGAAAACCTGCAGATCAGACAGAAGTTACAAACCTCCCTGTTTCCAGTGTTGAATCACAGTGGCTGTTCATACAGCTCATTGTTCTAAAGGAGGAAGTCTTCACGTCCTGGCTTCCTCTCTACTGAGCGATATATTTCCACCAAGCCGTTTCTAAATCCAGCCCTTTTGTGGTGAGTGAGTGTGAAGCAGGAAATCAAAGTTCAAAGCTGCGGAGAAGCAGGAACAGTTCTTCTCCGTCTTCCTTCAATCAGAAAGCTCAACTGGTTGTTTCTCTGGAAACACGTCTCTGGGACAATTAAAGACATTTGTTAATAAACTGTATTTTATGTTGGAATGTTGCAGCGATTCATTCTCCATCCAAAATCCCAAATACAGAAACTGTTCCTTTCCCACCAGTAGATAATGATTATTATTGTGATGATCACGTTTTCCAGTTTAATGTGTTTGATTAAAATGCACCGATGCAGACGTGACTGTGAGTTTGGTTCTGCTGAGTCGTTGTATTGATGGTTCCTGTTCTGAGCAGCCGGTGGAGTCGATGACCTCAGTGTCTCTGATCACAGTGGGTTCACATGTCAAGTGTTTATATGTTCATATTCAGTTCAGCAGGAGATGACAGCTAATCCATTCTCTAATGCAAATGCCAGCTGAGTGATTCTGCGAACCTCCTGATGCGTCTTCAACATATTTGCATTTTATGAACTACGTTTTTGTTGGGTTTTCTCTGCAGGTGATCGTAAACCAGCGATGAGAGAATCCAGTCACGTCTAACGCCATGATTGTGGTTTTGTTTCCCCTCAGAGCGACGGCTCCTTCTGTCAACACCAGCGGCCAATGTCAGTAAACTGCAGCTGAGACTCCGGCTGCAAGCGGCTCGCTGTAATTTCACTCATTCTTTTATCAGCGTGCTGTCATTTCACCGAGGCAGCGCCGGCCGCGCGGAGGAGAAGGTCACGTCTGGATCAACCACTCAGCCCCGGATCCTCGAGACGCTTAATGGAACCATTTTCCTTTGTCTCCAAAAATGTGGCCCTGAAAAATCTGAACTGTCTCCTGCTTCTTGCGGAGGTGAGTTTTTAATGGGTTCCAGTGAAATCCGGTCTCATCTGAAACTCATTTCAACTTCTTAATGCTGCTGTGGCTGAAGTGAGCGGAGGCTCTGATATAAACTCTCCTCTGTCCTTCTATGAGCTGTGATGGAGCTGAGAGCTGATCTGAGTCATTCTCACTTCTCACTGGGTTGCATTGAATATCTGGCTCTTGTTTCTCTATTTGAAATCTTTTGGTTTATTTTGCAAAATGTGATGAAAAACATGTCAGTTTATTTCACTACTTTATCATTTCTTCTTCTTTATGGATGAGCAGAACCTTTTAGTTGAGGTTGGACAGAATCTAGAGACGTGAAGCATTGAAGGTTCTCCAGTAAAGGCCCAGTAGAGACTGGAGAGAGATTCAGCTGTGATGGGACACAGTGATCCATGAGACTCCGTGGGACGAGTCGCCCTCAGCTTCACCTCTCGGCCTCTTTCAGCTGCTGCTTTGGGTTTATTACAGATTCATGGAGCAGTTTTCTGTCAGATAAACTCGCTGCATGTTTCTTTTCAGTTTATCTCCTGAAGGTGAGGAATGAATAGAGACGAGTGGATCAGTGTGACTCTGAGCCATGTGCAGAGGGACCGGCCCATCATTTACGTTGGACTCTATCACTCAGTATAACCTCTTACTCATCAGCACCAGGCTCCACAGGCTGAAGCTGCTGTGTTCATATAGAAACTGCTCGTGTGGTGAGCTCATGTCTCAGATGGAAGTGTATTGATCCTGAGGGAAATTTAAGAAGGACACAGCAAAGCAGAGCTCGACTTTACATTCAGGGAGACGCAGCATCTTCTGAGGGCCGAAAGTTTTAATGGACACATTCATATTCATATTCCCTCACCTCTTTAAACTGGTGTGAGTATCCGGTCAGGTTTACCTCTTACTGGTGCAAGCTGGACTGGTTACGGTGCTGACCGATCAGTTCCATACGATACCGTTGTTAAATTGATGTTTAAAATGGTTCTGGTGCCAAAACTTTTATTAAAAGCAGAAAATGATGGTTGAGGCCCACATTACTTATTACAAGTTAAAAGTGTACCTGACTCACATAATGATTAAACCTAATGTAACTACACTGATGAACAGTTTCAGTTTTTAATATAGTAAAATACTCCGACCCTTTTAGTTCTGCTGACTTTGTAAGCTAACTGTAAGCTAACTGTAAGCTAACGTAGAGTGCTGCCGGAGATGTCTCCAGAGTTCATGTTGACTCGTCCGGTGATGTTCACGGTGCCTGGAAGGTCAGATGTGACGTGTTTGTCTCGTGTCGGTCACAGAATATTCTGACCCGTCGCCAGCGGCAGGACGAGGTGAACATGAGAACATGAGCCGACGTGTTTCCACCACAGGAGTTAGTGTCTCTGCAGCCGGGAGCAGAACAGGAGCTCGTTTGTTCTGTGTGCAGCTCTTTGATGAGAAAGGTGAGTGTGATCGAAACCTGGCCGGGCCTCGCTCTGTGTGCTCAGTCAGACCCCCCCCCATACTGTGTGTGTGTGTGTGTGTGTGTGTGAGAGAGATAAGAAGCTCTAATAAACAGGAACCAGAGCTACAGGAGAGACGCTCTGTGACCAGCTCTATGTGAACATGACACACGCGTGTAGCCGACTCATGATCTGAACCTCAGACTGTAAATAAACATGGAGGACACCAACTCCCATGATCCCCGGCTTCACAGCCTCACTACTAGATGTGGTTTCGAGTGACGGACCCCTAGTGGCTGAATTCACATATTGTTCTGTTTGTTGTAAGAAAACTTAACTGAACCATCACAGGCTCCTCCCCCTCTGTCCCCTCGAGGTCACTGCTTTGTCGGTCAGAAGTTCGTATTTCCTGCGAGTGTCTGAGTCTTCACAGAGAAGACATGGATTCTGTCTGTGGAGTGACGGGGGGTCACAGAGAACATCGATTAGTGACTCGTCGTGTCGACACTCGCTGGTCTGAGACCAGGGGTTTGGACCTTCGTTGTGAAGGTGAAAGAGGCCAGACGCTGTTTCAGCCTCCAGATGGAACCAGCACATTACACAGAACCAGCTGAACGAAGCTGGTTCTGTGTTTCTCTCTTCCACAACACAAAGTGCTCAGTGGGAGACGGGAGCTTGTCTCCTAGGAAACCTCCGGCCCGAGCCCGGCTGGGTTTCGAGGAGGAGGTTTTCCTGAGATAAGGACATTTCATCAGACGGGCTTGAGAAATGTCTTTTATCAGCCGAGAGCAACAGAACGGAACATTTCACACTCAATCCGGACTTATTTATTATATCCAGAGATGGATTAGGAGGAAAAGCTCCAGTGGCGCCCCCCCCCCCCCGTCTCTTTCATTGTGTTGCTGCTTCCTGTTCCTGTGTTGACAGCACCTGAGCTCATCAGCTGCTCAGGGCTCAGTGTTCTGAGCTGCCTGCTTCAAAACCTGTTGGGTTAGAAACACGTTGTTATAAAACAGAACCTGAACTGATGACTCAGCTCGTCTGTGTAACGACTCTGGGCTCCTCTTCTTCACCTTCTCTTCAGCTATGATGAAGAGTCAGTTATTCTGTCAGACTTGACATAGATTTTTAATTCGGTTCATTATGGTCTTGAAAAGTCTGAGATTGAAGTTGTATGAATCCTGTATTTAAGAGTAAAGCTGATTAGTCCTCTCCTCCAGCTCTTCAGAGCGCAGAGGGAGGCTCCGCCCATCGCCTGGTGTTTGGAGATGAGGACTAATGGATGAAAACAGCCCCCCCCCCCCCATCCCTCCTGGGATCCCTGCTCAGCTCTCACACTCACTCTGGTTGTTTTCAGTCATCAGCTCCTCGCTGCTCTCTGAACCCCCCCCCCCCCCTCTTTCTGTCTCCCCCACATTCTCCCCCCCCCTCCACGTCGGTCAATACGATCCGTTTCAGTAAACATCCAACAGGCACAAGCAAAACTGTTTCATTAATATGAGCTGCTGCAGGAGGCAGGACGACCACAGCGCCAACAAAACCCTCTCCTCCCCAGTAAACACTGGTGCCATGGCAACCCCCGAGCACGGCGTGCAGGTCTCCATGGCAACCTTTATGTGTTTGTGTATGTGCACGGGAGACAGTGTGATGGTGAGGGAGAGGAGGAGAAAGGATGAAGGTTGAAACGCATCAGGACAAATGAGTGTCAGAAGAGCAGTAAACAGAAACTGGGTTTAGAGCTTCACGGTTTCCTCTCAGGAGATAAACGCTGTGAGAGCTGAACGGACGGGAACTCGTTCAAACAGTCAAACAGAAAAGAGCAAATCACATGTGAATAAGGAGAAATGACCCGGTACCTGTGATTCTTAACAATCACTAAGAGTCTATGGAAAGAAAACCAACACATTATGTTTCCTTATAACAATCTGTGTTTGTATCTGAATCCGGATGTGTTTATTCCTCTGAGCTGTCGAGCTGCACACACACACACACACACACACACACACACACACACACACACACACACACACACACACACACACACACACACACACACACACACACACACACACACACACACACACACACACACACACACACACACGTTTTTGTGTTGTACTGAGCTTCCTCCTCTGGCCTCTCCGTTTCATTTTTCAATCCCCATTTGTCATTTGCACCAACAGGAGGTGTTAATGAGTGGCGCTCGCTGCTGCGTGCACGAGGTTCTGCAGAACATCTAGAGAAAGTTGTTCTGGCTGCAGCTGCAGTGATGTGACTCAGCGATGCTGTTGTCGTGTCTCTAGGCGTCGTCTCTCTGTCTCTCTGGAGTCGACTCAAACTTTAGTTTCTTCATGGAGGTGAAGAATTCCTGGTGTGTGGTGCAGCAGGAGTTCATCAGACCGTCAACACAAAACACACAAACTGAGCCTCGGGTCCGACTCAGAGCTGGAAGACAGGATCTGTTAATTAGACATCTTCAACTGTCGCATTGAACATATCCAGCAGTTTGATTTGGCAATTCAAAAGTTAAGTTGATAAATTTAAGGGAACTTCAGGGTTTTTACCAACAATTGCTACACCCCCCCCCCCCCCCACGTGTGTTTTAAAAAATGCTCTAAAATGGAAAATAAAACCTGTTTTAAATCAAATGAAATATAAATATAAACACATCAAGCAAAATAAAGTACCTGAAATAAACCAGTGTGTAGTTATCGTACATTCACAAGATGAGATGCAAATTCAATACAGAAAATAATAATGAGAGAACCAACCAAACATTGGCATGATTTGATCTTGAGAAAGTAAAGAAGATAGATGTGTTTGTGTCACTTTCTAACTGGATCATGTGTTTGCATCATAAGATATTTAGTTCATATCTCAGATCACATGGAAAACAAACCATAAACAAATCTTCCTTCAGCAGACGGAGAAAAGGAGTTCCTTTATACGGAGACTTTAGTGAAGTCGCCTGCAGCAACTGGTTTCATGAACAACATCTTGTGTGTTGGTCTCACAGCTCAGGGACGTTCACCGTGATGAACCAGCTGGACCGGGTCAGTGCCAGGACCCGACTCCTGTGAGTTTCATTCTCAATGCTGATTGGCTTTCGTTACATCGTTACATCACTCAGGGTAAAATACTTCAACTCAAGCAAGTGAAGCGAATCAGTGTTAAGGAGACGTTCGTGTAGTTGCCTCCACCAAGGAGGTTGTTTTCAGTTTGTGAACAAGATTACACAAAAGCTACTGAACAGATTCCCAGTGAACTTGATGCGAGTCGGGAAAGAACCTGATAAGTTCTGGTGCAGATGAGTTTTTCCCACTTTAAGGTTGTAAGATAGATCTTGATTAAAAACAACATCATCAGATCTGCTGCCGGTTGATGGACTCGTGGGTCGCTTGGTACAATGCACTACCTTAAACCCTGGAGCTCGTTTGCTTGCACATCTAGAAAGACAACTCCCGTTCCAGCAGCAGCACTTCAGAGCAGATGAGAAGCATGAAAGTAGAATTCAGGCCGAGTTTCCTTCTCTTTCACTCTGGCCTACATCTCTCTCCCTTCTCCCGTCCCCTCTTCAGAGAGCCCAACTACTCTTGTCCCTTTCCATTGAACCTGAGTAGGAGACTGTTGGTCCTGCAGGAGATGCAGAGCAGCTTGATGGAAGGAGCCGTCAGGACGGAGCTCAGAGGTCCATCAGGTCTGAAACAGCTCACCTCCAACCTGCTCCACCTCCAACCTGCTCAGATGTTTCCATCCAGACGAGGACACTGGACAACGTGTCTCTGACTTCACTTGAAACTTCAAGCTGTGGTTTTATTTCAACCTTCAAGACCGAATAACAACTTGTCACAGATTCTGTTTGTGAACCGGTTTCAGAGGATTCTACAAACTAAGTTGAGTTGATGTTTTCTGATGAATGAAGCCACGATGACTGTGGGCTGTTACACATGTAAATAAATCAGTGTGTGTGTTGTGTGCAGGTTCTAAATCAAAGTGAGTTTTAGTGTAGGGTGAAGCTGCTTCCTTCCTGGAGCCTCGTCTGTTTGACATCTTTACGTTTCCTGGAGCTCAGGTTATGGAAACCCTCAGATTCTGACCGGGCTCGAGGATTCTCCGTCTCCTGACGGCCGAGGAGGGAACGTGATGAAGGTAAAGGGTCCTCGACGTTTCCCCGATATATCTTTATTTGCAGAGTTTTGAATGAAATTGAATCTGACGACTCGAGTGTGAGCTCAGCTCTGGAAACCACAGACCCACGAGTCGTTTAAACCTGATTTCACTGCCGAGGAGCCGGGTTGCATCATTCATCTGTCATGGCTGCCGCAGACCAATTTTCTGCAGCTTTTCTTTCACCACTGGAGATGAAAACAGCTTCTCAGCAGAAGAAGTGAGCACTTCGGGGTCATCAGTGCGTCTGGGTGTTTTATCATTGTGCGATATCCTCAGATCAGACTTTCACGTCTCAGACACACGAACTGTATCTGACATCACTTCTTATTTCTTCATGGACATAAAACCTCTTTGTCTTTGGGAGTAAAACCAACCCTCAGTTTACTGTCCTCCGTTATTCATTCATGAGCTATGAAACATTAAAGATGCACCATCCTGACTTTTATTTACCAAATTACCTTCCACCGCGGCAATTATGGAAATAACAGCGAGTGAACATCATTCATCTGTACAGCTGCGACCCACTTTGAGCTTCATGTGTGAATGTTTAATATCCTCAGACAACAGCATGAAATCTTCATAAGTCTCCACCGAGCTGGAGTCGGCAGAGGAGGGAACCAAAGACAAACTACCACCATCAGTAAATCAGAGGAAGAAAAACAAGAACAGGATTAAATCTAAATATCTGGTTCACATGTGAGTGTCTGTTCCTCAACACGTGAATAAACCTCCACATGTACACAAGCTTTTCTAAATCTGCTCTTTTAGGAATCATGTAAATGTTTCTGCTGATATTAGCATCATAACCTTCTACATGTTCACCAGGCCTACAGTGAGCACGTGCACTCTAACAGCTAAAGATGGGCACGTCGTATAGTGCTAATAAACCATGATTAGTATTATACACTACAAAGTTAACATGCCTATTGTATGTGCATTTTAACATGCTAAAGGTTACATGCTACGAATGGGCTCTTGAGAAACTGTTGACGTGCTAATATTAGCATTTAGTGGACAGCCTCGGCTCAGCGCTGCCAAACACGGCTGGAGGAGGTTTAATCTGGATTAAAGCATATTCATTAAAAAGAGTTTCCACACGAGAAATGTTTTCAAACCAAAACACTCCCTGAAATATAAAACATACAGATTTATATACTGAGATAAATCTCTTTAATAGTCTCTGTAGTGCAGCTCCACACCAGACTACATGCATCTCTGGACTCAGAGCTGTGTCAGTGCTACACAACTGTGTGTGTGTGTGTGTGTGTGTGTGTGTGTGTGTGTGCGTGTGTGTGCGTGTGTGTGTGTGTGTGTGTGTGTGTTTTTAATGGCTCCTCTGAACCACTGTGAAAATAACCATATCCAACAATGGGAGCAGAGCGATGATGAACTGAGTCCAGAGCAGCCGCAGTAACAACATCTCCTGAAATGAATCATTGTTCAGGGGATCGATGAGCAGAGCAGCAGAGCGTCCTCACAAACACACTGAAACCAGGGTGTGTGTGGGGACAGATGTCTCTGTGAGGACATGTTGTCCGGTCTGATGGTTCCGGTCCGGTTCAGGGTTAGAGAACGTGTTGTCCTCACTGAGACAAGAGGTAGAGACGTGTGTTCAGAGAGAAGAGGAGGTGGGAGGAGACACTCCTGCAGGTTTCCTCTCTGGAATAGTGATGAAGGAGAAACCTGGAGCGGCTGAGACGTGTGCACACATGTTCACTGCGTGTGGGTTCTAACACGCAATGCACACATGTTCACTGCGTGTGGGTTCTAACACGCAGTGAACATGTGTGCACACGTCTCAGCTGCTTCGTGGAACTCTGTTCCTGTCCTTACATCTTTGTGAGGACAGGATGACCAGTCCTCAATTCTTCAATCGAAACCAAAACCAGGTCGACTGTTTGAGGACTTGGTTTTAGAGTTAGGGTTAGTTAGAGTTAGGGTTAGTCATGTAGTTTGGATAGTTAAGGTTGGGGGGGGGGGGGTGTATAATCAATGAGTGTCCTCAGTAAGATAGAAGAATGTTCTGAGGAAATGTGCAGATACACAAGATCAAATATTAATAAAAGACATTTTTGTCACAGCTTCTTATTGTTGTGATGAAATCAAAGCAGCTGAATGTGGGAGAACATGTTGTTTCCTTGTTAGACTGCGCCATCTAGTGGAGGGAAGTCGAACAGACAGCATCATGTTGAAAGTCTCTTCAGTTCCTGTATTAATGTGATGAACTGAGATCGAGGAGCTGACACACAATCCACAGGATCAGATCAGAACTGTGATGAGACCTGAAGTGACAGGTCCGTGTCCCGTCTTCTAACATGGAGGAGGTTTCTGACCAACACTGCAGCCAGACACCAGGGGGCGATAGATATTATTTGGCTTCACTTTTGGAAGCTGACCTGTCGTCCATCTTTGTTTACAGTCACTGTTTCCACAGTTTCTAGATCTGTTGTGCATCAGAGTTTGTCTGTGGACGTCCCTTCAGACAGAATGTGGGAAACAGCGCCCCCTTCCTCCTGGATGACAGAAGCATTCTGATCATTGGATCAAACCGACACTGAACTCAATATCTTCATGTTCCAGTTGGACATAAGTTCATTCTGCACCAAGAAGAAGACACGTTGGTCCTGGACTGTAGACGCATGTTTATACTTATATATGTTACATATGTTCTCTTTTCTAATAACTTCCATTCCCTGAGCTCTGGGTCTCGTCTTCAGTGGTTTGAACTGGAGCAAACATCTGGATCTGCATCAAGCACATCTGGACCGACTCGGGTTCAGAGCCTGTGGATCAGTTCTTACTTTTCTTTCCCAGGATGGTTTGTTTAGTTTGTGTGATGCAGGATTTCTGCAGATTCTCTTTAACGTTCAAGATTTTATCTTTAAGAAATAAGAATCACTGAAGTTTATTCTGTGAATGTTACAAATCAAAGAGTATTCATTAATATCAGACTTTGGATTTAAATTTACATGGATACAAATACACATATATTACATATGTATAATATTTATACATTTTCTCTTCTAATTGTAAATGTGAATCCTTCATGTTATTCCCCCTTTGTACCAGGAGGTGGCGCAGTGGACCACCAGGACATGTTTCAACATGAATTCATTTAAATATCTGAGATTTTTTAACTTTATAAACTTTCTCATGGTTTTAAATATCTGAGGTGTGTGTGTGTCCGTGTGTGTGTGTGTGAGTGTGAGTGTGAGAGACAATTTGTGTGTGTGTTGTAATTTTGGAGTTGTGTGTGTTTTTGTCGTGTTTCTGTTATTTGTGTTGTGAGAGTGTATTGTTAATAGTTTGTGTGGTGTGTGTTGTGTGTGTGTTTGTGTGTGTGTGTGTAGTTTGTGTGTGTGTGTGTGTGTTTGTGTGTGTGTTTATTGTGTGTGTGTGTGTGTAGCTTATTGTGTGAGTGTGTGTGTAGCTTATTGTGTGTGTTGTGGAAGAGTAGTGTGTTGTGTGTGGGGTGTGTGTGTGTGTGTGTGTGTGTGTGTGTGTGTGTGTGTGTGTGTGTGTGTGTGTGTGTGTGTGTGTGTGTGTGTGTGTGCGCGCGCGCGCTCTGGTGGACGCTCGCTGTCTCATTGGCACATGTCCCGGCGGGGCGGGGTGCAGCCGAGCGGGCTGCTCCGTTGTTTCAGCCTCAGTCACAGAGCAGCTGCACGGCCGAGAGGAGCGGAACAACCGGGGACACAACCGGAGAGAGCAACCGGAGAGAGGAGAGTAGAACCGGGAGAGACAACCGGGACAACCGGAGAGAGAACCGGAGAGAGAACCGGAGAGAGGACCGGAGACAACCGGAGAGAGAACCGGAGAGAGAACCGGAGAGAGAACCGGAGAGAGGAGAGTAGAACCGGGGAGACAACCGGAGAGACCGGAGAGGACCGGAGAGAGGAGAGTAGAACCGGGGAGAGAACCGGAGGATCTGTCGGTGGGATCACGGGGCGCAGGACCGAGGCTCCGCAGAGGACACGGGGACCAGCAGCAGCTGAGGCCGGTGAAGGGCTGTGATCGTCGGGGTCGTTTCAGCGCTGACACCGTTAAACTGTGGAGCTTCTTCTCGACGGTGAACACGCGTGAGGAGAATAACAATGATCCTGACTGCGTCCTGCTGAGGGACACACCGGGGACACACCGGGGACACACCGGGGACATCCCATCCCCTCAGGGCCAGAGACACCGGGGACACACCGGGGACATCCACCTCAGGGCCAGAGACACCGGGGACATCGCCCCGTGGCCAGGGACGCACCTGGCTGGACACGTCCGGGGGCCCAGGCCACACCTGAGGAGTTTTCCACCCTGAACACAGGATTTAATGAGCCACTGTTTCTTTCCCACAATCCTCCAGTGAGACGCTGAACATGGGCAACAGCTTCTCCAACATCGCGGCCTTCCAGTCCCTGCACATCGTGATGCTGGGGCTGGACTCCGCCGGGAAGACCACCGTCCTCTACCGACTCAAGTTCAACGAGTTCGTCAACACGGTCCCGACGATCGGCTTCAACACCGAGAAGATCAAGCTGAGCAACGGCACCGCCAAGGGCATCAGCTGCCACTTCTGGGACGTGGGGGGCCAGGAGAAGCTGAGGCCCCTGTGGAAGTCCTACAGCCGCTGCACCGACGGCATCATCTACGTGGTGGACTCCGTGGACGTGGACCGGCTGGAGGAGGCCAAGACGGAGCTGCACAAAGTCACCAAGTTCGCCGAGAACCAGGGGACGCCGCTGCTGGTCATCGCCAACAAGCAGGACCTGCCCAAGTCTCTGCCGGTGGCGGACATCGAGAAGCAGCTGGCCCTGCACGAGCTCGCCCCCGCCACCACCTACCACATCCAGCCGGCGTGCGCCATCATCGGCGAGGGGCTGCACGAGGGCATGGACAAGCTGTACGAGATGATCCTGAAGAGGAGGAAGTCCCTGAAGCAGAAGAAGAAGCGGTAACGTTTGGATTAAAGCTGTTTGATGCTGTGAATCTGCTCGAGCTAACACATGAGAACCAAAAGGACTCAAGCGGTGAAGTGATGCAGGAACAGCTGGCCTGTTCCCTGCTGCTGCATCACGTCTCTACTCGTCCACTGGACATGACACCGTGGACACACACGTTTGGTTTTGCACGTGGCTGCGGTCACTGAGTTCTGTGGGTCGGTGACGGCGAGCGGACGGTTCTGCTCCCGGAGCGTGGAAGGAGCCGCTCCTCCGCTGCTGGACGCAGTGTGCTACACTTTGCACTTTTCATTTCCTGACAGAGACGTTCACCGTACGAACACAGATCCAGGTTTATGTACAAGGAAAACAGAAGTGAAGTATTTTTTGAATATTAAAACAGTTAAAATCCACCATTTGACTGATTGTTCTCTTCTTCGTGTGATGATGACGATGATGAAGGTCACACTAATTCATCATCTTGGCGTGATGGCGACCTCTGACCTGTGAACAAACACACTCCCAGGTGTGGATCAGCCAGAGGTTAAAAGGTCACAGGTTCCCTCATGTCTCGTGTTCGGAGAAACACCCGCAGCTCATTTGTGAAATTTATGGATCTGCATTGCGGTGCCGTGTTCTGCTTCACGCTGGTTGTACAGCGAGGACCCGGCGTCCGACAGAACCAGCGAGTGTCACACGCACGTCCTCAGAATCATTAGTTCAACCTTCTGTCGTTATTTGACACTAAAGCAGTTGTTCCCTGATCTCAGATCTGCAGCTTCAGTGAGATTCAGGTTGAGCTGAGCAGCTTTTAGATTCTGACCTCGGGATCAACTGAGTCTGTTTGTTCAGTGATGAATCAGCTGAAGGTTTCCTCCATGGATCATTTAACATGTGGATTTGTCAAAGTTCAGTTTGTTTTTATACAAGTAAAAAGACAAACTGCAAAATAATCATATTTCAGAAGCAGAAACAGACTGTGACATTTTCTTTAACAAAATAACTGAAAGTATTAAAGAGGAGCTGAACTCCATGTGTGTCTGAGAGCTTTTATTAAACTGTTTTCATGAATGTTAGAAAACTAAAGACCTGTGGTGGAAAGTAACTAAGTACATCTAGAGGTACTTTACCATTTTTTGTAACTTTAAACTTCAGCATACAACATCTATCTTAAATTATATAAAGTTAATAAAGTATATTATCAGAGATTAAAGGTTTAAAATGTTTTGGTGAGAAATTTCTTCATCAAACACGTCACATGTTTCTTTTAAATAAATCCAGAAAGTTATCACCATGACGACGGTTTTATAGAAACGTCTCAACCACTGGATTCTTCTTCCTTCTGTAGGACGACTCCTCCACCTTTCCTCTAGCGCCACCATCAGGTCATTTCAACGTGTTACCTCCGACTGAACCGTTTCACGTCCGAGCAGAAAAACCTTTCAACTGAATATTTCATTGGCACCATCTTCTTTCTTTAGGCTTCAATAACATTAGAACTTTATGCGACAGCAGAAGAAGAAGACGATGATGAGAAGATGAAGAAGAAGAAGATGATGAAGATGAAGATGTTGCCTGGTAACAGCTGAAGGTGGAACCCTAAAAAACAATCTGTGGGGATTAATGACACAAAAATAGGTCTAAAGATAATGCATCCAATCCGAAGCCAGTGTGATTTGTTTGAGTCACTTTCTCACAAACAGACGTGTGAACATCAATCAACTGGAAAATATCTGTTTCACGTTAGTTTTTTTATTTCATTTTAACAGTTTAAACATCAACATGTGTCATTTTATATTTAATTCTAACTGTAGTTTGTTAAAAATCTGTTTAAAGTTTATTCAAAGACAATTTCTAACCTCAACAAAAGCAGTTTGAAGCTCTCTCCCGACGACAGAGCCGCACTGTGGGGGGGGGGGGGGGTTCCTCCAACACAAAGAACACACAGCCCTGTCATCGGGACTCCCCGTCACCATGGCAACAGCAAAGCAAACCCAGCCCGGCCCCCGGTCCCAGTCAGAGTTCTGGCTCTGTTTGTTTCCCTCGACGAGTCTCACACGTTCCACATGTTGCTGTGAAGCTCAAGGATCTTTAAACATTTCAAACCTTTACGTCAGATATTTAACAGAGTTCAACAGAAGTTAGAAATGCTTCATCAACCCTTTTATTTGCCTTTTCAGTTCCTGATGTAAAATGTTGTATTTGACCAACTTAACATGAACTGAGATGCACATTCAATTCTTATTAACCTGTTAAAGGAAGTTGGCCGAGGCCTTCAACCCTGAGTTGTGTCTGTAAGGCTGAACAACAACCTGAAGACAGGGACCACACCACACAGACGACACAATCTGTCATCAGGAGCACAAGCACACAACTTGTGCACCGCCTTAGTGTTCACGTAACAGTGGACGACTTTAACTTTAACTCTGTGTGACTCTTTGTCTGCGATGAGATCAAACCGCTCGTCAGCGTCTCGGAGGAAACAGGAAACTTCAGGGACTCTCTCCTGCGTCGGGATATTCAACCTGCTTTTCTAATTGGATTTCTAAAAGTGGTTTCCCATCGAGTGTTTCTGAGCCACCGCTGCTTCTCCTACCCCCCCATGACGGACTGCATGTATCCACTGTGCGTGTGTGTGTGCGTGTGTGTGTGCGTGTGTGTGTGCGTGTGTGTGTGTGTGTGTGTGTGTGTGTGTGTGTGTGTGTGGTCTGCTGTGAATGTTGTTAACATACTCTTCAGCTCTTCTATAGCTGCAGGTCTCATGGTGGTTTTAGTTTCTTCTGTATAATTATATTAAAGTGAATTATTTCCACCTGGAGCAGGTGAACGGGACGAGCCTCTCCCTCGTGGCTCCGGAGCCTCCAGCCTCAGACCCGGGTTCTTCTCTCAGAGCTCCTCCTCCTCGGGTCTCTCTCATTATCGACTGACACAGGATCAGCTGGAGCACAACTAACGGCTGATTACAGTCTCTGCTCCAATCACTGCAGACATTAACGATCCTCAGCCGACACTGTGAAACCCATCAGCCTGAACAACTGCTCTTATCGTCTCCTGCAGAGTTTCAGGAACACATCCAATCACTTGTGAAGCTTCCAGCAGGTTCTGTGAGTCCGAGTCAGTGGAGCTCAGGAATGTGGGATCCATAAAAGTCTTTATCATATCGTTCACTTCACTGAAGAGCAGCTGGTTTTAGAAGAAATACAAAAGACAATGAATCCTGCTGGGAGGCATGAGTCTATACATCTATTTATTAATAAACCGAGGTCTTTGTTAACATGAAATACTTTCCTCACTACAAATAACCTCTAATGCAGAGACTCCACAGAACCAGTGTTTACAGAGGACGCTCCACATTCCAACATGTCAACACTCAGCTCCTCTGCAGGTCGTGTGACAGGACAGATCCGGGTCTGGAGACACACGTGGTCTGTGGTTCGATGAGTGTGTTGGGACGTGTGAAGGACGTGGGCGCTGCTCGTCCCTGAGGATCACTGGTTTCACTGGGGGGATAAGCTCTGCATTGTTCGGGTGTCCCTGACTTATATATAGGTCATGCTCTTATTGTTCTAACAGACACACACACACACACAAACCACTGCTCTGTTGTGTGTGTCACGATTTTCTCGCCAACACAACAGCAGCAGTGACACACTGAGCCTCACAGTGAGGAAACTGAACAAAGGCTCCTGTTGTTGTTCTGCAGTGACTGAACGTGAACACCTAACCCTGATTCCAACCTGTCGAGGCAGCAGCATCAGCAACGACATCACTTCTCATGTTGAATAAGTCAAAGAGAAGTTCATAACTTCCTCCCTGTGACTTTGAATCCTCGAGCTTTAGGTGACGTTAGCTTCTGTACGAAGTCAACGTTGTTGTTATATCTGTCACATGAACCAGACAAAGGCTGCTTCTGTCTAACGCCCAGTGTCGTATCAATAACACACTAAACATATGAGTACACAACATAGTACATAGGGATCAGGGG
>CM031682.1:839185-927567 GCA_006182925.3 Reinhardtius hippoglossoides | reverse complement strand
GTCATTAATTAACATTGATGTTATCTTTTAAATAAATGCTATTAGATTTAAAGTACCGGTATTTTGTGATTCTTTATACATATGTATGTGACTATAGCTGGATTATGACTGCCTGTGCTCGAACTTAAAACCTTCACTGTTCATTATATAATCTTTAATAGCAAACATTGAGATTTTCTAATTGAACTTTCAGATTATGAGACTGATCTTTACAGATTGACTGTTGGTCCCTGATTACCAGGGTGGTGCCCCGTCTTTTATAAATTATAATTACAGATTTTATTATTCTTAATTGATTATTGTATTGTTTTTTCATTAATAATTTCATTATTCTTGATTGATAACTTTATCGTTTTAATTAATAATTTTATTAATTTTAATAAATAATTGTATTATTTTAATAATCATTTTATGGTTATTCATATTTAAGCCAACGTCAAGTCTACCTACTATTGCACAACAGTGTATTTGATATGTTTTGTGTTCTGAACCTATTTATTTTTATTTTTGTATTTCTGGGGATAATAAATGTAAGAAAAAAAGAAACTTCACATATTTATAAACTTCAATATTCTTGTAAAAGCAACTTGAATGGATCCGTCTGCTTCACCTCACACCAGACGTGTCCTCGCTGTGTCTTCTTCTGATTTCTCCTTGATCAATAACTCCAGCTTGTTATTATATAGACAGTAAAACACAAGGTGACAAATAAAGAATTCATTATTATTCATATTTAAAGAGTTTTGGAAACAAGGTCGTCCTCTGAGCCGACGCTGCTTTTTAAATCTATACAAAGTCAAACTTCCTTCGGATGATGGAGCCTCACTGCTCTCAGCTCTCAGCTCTCTGCTCTCGGCTCTCGGCTCTGAAACACTAAAGCACTTCCCGATGCAGCTGCATTCATGTCACGCTCGGTGGAGACGCCAGCAGCCATCAGGTAAATGGAGGCGCCGCTAACCTTCACGTGTTCCTTCAGGAACAAGCTCCGGATGAAACATCCCTGACCCAAATGGACAAATTCTGTCGCAGCTAAAAATAACCTGAAGTGACGGACGGTGATAAAACAACAGAGCCGACCCGAGGCCTCGCTGCTGCTGGTTCCATTATTCAAACACTCTCACATCTGCTCAGCGTCAGAGAGACGGCGTTCAGGCGGATCCAGGTCACATGACTCCGACCGCCACGAGCTTCCATCTCCTCAGGGCTCGGACGGCACGTTGAGGCGGAAGTTAAAGATATAAAGAGTCAAATGTTCAGGATGTTCAATGTGACAAATTATTGAATATCTTCAATTCATCAATTCAATAGTCGTCAAGACCTTTCAGTCAAAAACCTCAAACTTCAGGCTTCTGGTGCCAGAGAGCAGGTTCATCTAGTCAGGGGGGTTCATCCTCTGGGGACCGTGAATATCCTCCATAACTTAATGTGCTTCCTGTGGTTGTAGAGACGTGATCATCTGGACCAACAGATTTGATCTCCAGCGTCACAGGCAGCAGTGGAATAGTTTGACAGTATCTTTAATGAGGGTCGATGTGTGAAAAAGATGTTGTGAATAGTTCTGGAGTTGAATCTGTGTCTCCGCTGACGTCTCAGTTTCCAGGTCGAGTTGGAACCTCCAGTTTCCTCTGGGGCCTCGGTTCAGTGTGAGTGATTCAGGGTTTGGTTCAATCTGGGGCGGCTCCTGTTACGACACAGCTGCTGAACAAACATCCCAGAATAAGAGCTCGTCCTCCAGCCTTTGTCTGAAGTGGGGCAGGTGGAACCGCCTCTGTGTCCCCAACAAGAGGAGCAGCACGATTCACCGGGAGGAGAGCGGGCTGCTACAGGTGGAGGGGGGGGGGCGGAGAGCGGGTCTGAGGCCGCTACAGGTGGATGGGGGGGGGGCGGAGAGCGGGTCTGAGGCCGCTACAGGTGGATGGGGGGGGGGCGGAGAGCGGGTCTGAGGCCGCTACAGGTGGAGGGGGGGGGGCGGAGAGCGGGTCTGAGGCCGCTACAGGTGGATGGGGGGGGGGCGGAGAAGCGGGTCTGAGGCCGCTACAGGTGGATGGGGGGGGGGCGGAGAGCGGGTCTGAGGCCGCTACAGGTGGAGGGGAGGGGGGGGGGGCTCTGCAGGCCCGACATGAGGGGGGGGGGGGGGGGGGGGGGGGGCAGGTGTGTGGGGTTGAGGGGGCAAGTTAGTAACGACATCACAAAGGATCTGTTGTGTTTCCACTGGACTGAAGGTTTCCCAGGAAGGAGTTACCATGCAGCCCCCCCCCCCTTTGTGCTGGAGGGGTCAGAGAACTGGGGGGGGGGGTCTGCTGCTGGAGGGTGTAAATCCTCAGAACCAGGCCGCTCCTCTTCACCTCCTCTCCTCCTCTTCACCTCCTCCTCCTCTTCACCTCCTCTCCTCCTCTTCTCCTCAATATAATAAGAACAGCCTCAGACGTTGTGTTCTCACAAACAGAACATGTGGGGAACACGTCAGGAACACGTCAGGAACACGTCAGGAACACGTCAGGAACACGTCAGGAACACGTCAGGAACATGCTGAGTAACAAACACATGCTAATTATTCGCCTCTGTTCAGTTTGACATGAACCTAAAATGATGAAGAGCTGAAGAGATGATTAATCTTTAATATCTTCATCATTCACATGGAGCATGTTTGTCTTCCTGTGTTGGTCACATGTCACGTGACCTGCTGCTCAGGTGTTTGTTTCTTCTGTTGTGGGAACATGTTGAACTGAAGAGAAGTCGTCTCAGTGACAGAGTTCATTCTTCACTTCCACACGTCACCTCACGTCTTTCCTAACAAACCTTTATATTTATATCATCAACGTTCCTGTGACGTCCGTGTGACGGTTTCACTTCCATCAGCTTCCATCAGCTCCCATCAGTCCCTGTCTCGTGTTGCAGGACGTTTGAACCCATGAACAGAACCATGTGATCCGACTCGATGTTGCTTTCAGGCTGCAGATGAACTTCCTGAGCAGCTGAGGTCCGATCAGGACTTTGATGAATCATCTCCATCATGTTTCTCCTCTGACGGGAAACTTCACGTCTTGAAGTTCGGTTTCACAACAAGAGACTTTTCTTTCTTTCCAGTTATTCTGAGGTTGTTGACGCTGCAGGAAACGATCGACACTCATGAAGCTGGAGAGCGATGACACAGGGCTGAGCGATGTGAGGCTACGTCACACACACACACACACACAGACACACACACACACACACACACACACACACACACACACACACACACACACACACACACACACACACACACACACACACACCAGTCCTGACTCGTCCCTCGGCCCACAGCTCAGGAACAGACGAACCCAGAATCTGATTTAATTTAATGAGATGAATCAGATTTTTCATCTCAGGATCATTTTGAAGAGAAGCTCGTTGATCTCAGGTGTAAAACATATAAATAATGAAACCCAGTGAATCCGTTGTGTGGAAGTCTGTCCCACGCCGACAGGCAGCGACTCATCACTTCCTGGTCTCCACTTACTGGAAGAACAACCCACAGAAACACAAACCAACTTGATTCTGTTATTACTCAGATCCTTTTATCTGCGGCACCATCACACGCCTCCATGCTGCTTATTGAATTTCTCCTAAATGACGAGTGAAGCTGATTCAATGTGAGATACTGAAGATCAGAGTCGGGGAACATCAGACTGTTTCTCTTTCTGTGGAGATGTGAGTTAAAGTTCTGTTCAGTTCTGAGTTAAAGGAGTTAAATACAAATAAAAGCATTTTTTCTACTCTGTTCTTTTTCTGATGAAGGGAGGGAAGTATTTTTAAAACTCATGTTTTATTGATGATGATAGAAAATCCTGGTTTTATTTCTGGAGGAATGAACGTGGACGTCAGTAATTACCTGGACGTGGTCGTCTCCTCATCGCTCAGACGTGAGCAGACGTGAGACGAGTCCCTGGAGATAAATCTGTTTCAACTGAACTAACTCAGAAGGTTTAACATTGAGTCTGAATTATCTGAATCCTTTTTGTCCACAGATACTAATCAGCGTCAGTAAAGTTGAATACTAACATTTAAAATTAATTTCTCCTGAAGTTTCTCCTCGCTTGCTGCAGCCACCACCTGAAGTGCAATGCATCATGGGATCCAGCTCTGTTGCTCGCTGGCTTGATGGACACATGTCAGTCGGGTCGTGCTGCTGCGGCGCTGTCGGGCGACCCTGTGACCCTGTGACCCTGTGACCCTGTGACCCTGAATCGAGACCAAGCTCCAAACTGAAGTGGATCAGATGAAGGATTCCACATCGTTCCTCGTGCAGACAGATGTTTGTGGAATCACTAGATAAAAGATATTTGAAGAAGACAATTTAGTTTTTAATGTTTCAGTGAGAATCTTTGTCAGAAACGTGAGATTTAAACTTGAATCGTGAACTTTGCTCAGATTTGGAGGAAGAGGATTAGAAGGTCGTCGTCCGTCTCATCATCATCATCATCATCATCATCGACAGATCAAACTAACGCGTCTGATTCCTGATCCAGGACGAGCCTCTGTGTCCGGGGAACCCCCCGCAGCTCTTCAGAGGAAGTGATGAAACAACGCCCGGCAGGAGGCAACGCCGGCTTTGACTTCTGGACTGAAGTGATGAAGGGTCGTCTCACCCTCCTCACCCTCCTCACCCTTCCTCTCCCTCCTCTCCCTCCTCTCCCTCCTCACCCTCCTCTCCCTCCTCACCCTCCTCACCCTTCTCTCCCTCCTCTCCCTCCTCTCCCTCCTCTCCCTCCTCACCCTCCTCACCCCTGAAGGCCTGAACAGCGTCTCACCCTCCTCACCCTCCTCTCCCTCCTCTCCCTCCTCACCCTCCTCACCCTCCCTCCCTCCCTCCCCCTCACCTCCTCACCCTCCTCTCCCTCCTCACCCTCCTCACCCTCCTCTCCCTCCTCTCCCTCCTCTCCCTCCTCACCCTCCTCTCCCTCCTCACCCTCCTCACCCTCCTCTCCCTCCTCTCCCTCCTCACCCTCCTCACCCTCCTCTCCCTCCTCACCCTCCTCACCCTCCTCTCCTCCTCTCCCTCCTCACCCTCCTCTCCCTCCTCTCCCTCCTCACCCTCCTCACCCTCCTCTCCCTCCCTCTCCCTCCTCACCCTCCTCACCCTCCTCTCCCTCCTCTCCCTCCTCTCCCTCCTCACCCTCCTCACCCTCCTCACCCCTGAAGGCCTGAACAGCGTCTCACCCTCCTCTCCCTCCTCACCCTCCTCACCCTCCTCACCCTCCTCACCCCTGAAGGCCTGAACAGCGTCTCACCCTCCTCACCCTCCTCACCCTCCTCTCCCTCCTCACCCTCCTCTCCCTCCTCACCCTCCTCACCCTCCTCACCCCTGAAGGCCTGAACAGCGTCTCACCCTCCTCCTCCTCACGGGTGCAGCCTTCCCTGTCAGGCCAGGAATGGTTCCTGCCAGCTGTCGTGTGATGTTGTGATTGGCCGCGGTGGAGCGGAGGTCGTGGTGATGATGGACGGGCGCATGTTGGAGAGGCGCTCCATCCTTCACATGCCTGAAACATTCCTCTCTTCCCACACACAGGAGGACGCTCTCGGCCATAATGGTGTTCCATTACACGTCCTAAATAAAAACCTGCAGGGAAACTGACACCTGAGCCTCGAGGTTCCCGACGCCACACGAGGTCCGGCTGATCCGCTCGTCTTCTCACCGCAACAAACAGAAACGTGAAACACGAGGAGTCAAACATTCAGATATAAAAGTGAACATCTCTTCAGCCTGAGTGTAAATGTACAGGATGGAAACATCGTCGTTAGAAAATGAGTTTGATGTTTCAGAGATGGAAAGAGATCCACTACCATGGACCGAACTCAAACCCACAGAACACGTTCAACAGTGGTTCTGTGTTTAGTGACAGTTTTCCTCGGCTTGTTTCTGTGTAACGAGCGTTCTGCAGGACGCCACAGCAGCGAGATGAAAGAGAGACGCTGTCAGAGCAGCCGACTCTCCCCCCCCCCCCCCCCCCCCCCCCCCCCCCGCCCGAGCGTCCTGTCTGTCTGTGATGTCCCAGGATGCTTTGCTCCTCCAGACGCAGACGTTAATATTCCACACGCGTCGCACAGGGAAGGTTTGATAATCGCTGTTCAGACTCAGCTGCTGTGAATCTCTATAATAAACCTTTAGAATAAACCTTTAGAATAAACCTTTAGAATCATGTATATCATGCTACCATTACATAATTATTCATTTTCACATCAACATGTGAGTTGAATCTCTGCTGAGGTAAAACACTGGACCGTAATAAACCGTGGATCAGCTGATTCTCAGGTTCTGAGACGTGGATCTTCACTGAACTCTTGATTCACTGTGGGTCCGAGGAGCTGGAGCACCACAGACTAAACACAAGCCTGGGAGACAAGGGGGGGGGGGGGGGGTGGGCCGGAGTCAGGGGTCAGGGGTCAGGGGTCAGGAGGTCGACGGCAGGGAGAGGCACAGGGGAGGGGAGGGGGGGGGGGTGTCTGGTGTTAAATGAATCACTGGCCGATGTTTGATTTCCTTCCAGTGTCTCCTGGTTCGGCCCCGGGACCCAGAGCAGCTGCTGGAGGAGTGTGTGTCACACAGTGTGTCACACACTCACCGGCTGGTTGTGTTGTTTCTCTGGAAACACACATTCTGACATGAGGCAACTTGAGCTGAAGCTTCCACAGAGACTCGTCACGTCGTGAGTCAGTGACGAGCTGAAGACTTTTCTCAGTTAGTAAAGAATCACAGAGGACGGGAGGTTATTAAAATGATCATTATATGAATCTGAAGAACTCAGTGAGTTTAAAGTCAGTTTCTGTGTTTTGGTCGTCGCTGCAGCTTCAGGTCCGACGTGTGAAGGACGTGTTTCCACACGTTGATCTCTGAACCAACAGACCAGGTGAACAAACACTGAGCTGATACCTGAGGAGCTCAGAGGAGGAGCTCAGAGGAGGAGCTCAGAGGAGGAGCTCAGAGGAGGAGCACAGAGGAGGAGCTCAGAGGAGGAGCTCAGAGGAGGAGCACAGAGGAGGAGCACAGAGGAGGAGCTCAGAGGAGGAGCTCAGAGGAGGAGCACAGAGGAGGAGCACAGAGGAGGAGCTCAGAGGAGGAGCTCAGAGGAGGAGCTCAGAGGAGGAGCACAGAGGAGGAGCTCAGAGGAGGAGCTCAGAGGAGGAGCTCAGAGGAGGAGCACAGAGGAGGAGCACAGAGGAGGAGCTCAGAGGAGGAGCTCAGAGGAGGAGCTCAGAGGAGGAGCTCAGAGGAGGAGCACAGAGGAGGAGCTCAGAGGAGGAGCACAGAGGAGGAGCTCAGAGGAGGAGCTCAGAGGAGGAGCACAGAGGAGGAGCTCAGAGGAGGAGCTCAGAGGAGGAGCTCAGAGGAGGAGCACAGAGGAGGAGCTCAGAGGAGGAGCTCAGAGGAGGAGCACAGAGGAGGAGCTCAGAGGAGGAGCTCAGAGGAGGAGCACAGAGGAGGAGCTCAGAGGAGGAGCTCAGAGGAGGAGCTCAGAGGAGGAGCACAGAGGAGGAGCTCAGAGGAGGAGCACAGAGGAGGAGCTCAGAGGAGGAGCTCAGAGGAGGAGCACAGAGGAGGAGCTCAGAGGAGGAGCACGGAGGAGGAGCTCAGAGGAGGAGCACAGAGGAGGAGCTCAGAGGAGGAGGAGCACAGAGGAGGAGCACAGAGGAGGAGGAGCTCAGAGGAGGAGCTCAGAGGAGGAGCTCAGAGGAGGAGCACAGAGGAGGAGCTCAGAGGAGGAGCACAGAGGAGGAGCTCAGAGGAGGAGCACAGAGGAGGAGCACAGAGGAGGAGCACAGAGGAGGAGCTCAGAGGAGGAGCTCAGAGGAGGAGCACAGAGGAGGAGCGCTCTGGACCTTTATTCTGAAACCTTCTCACGTTAACCTGCATCTGTGAAACAGCTGCTGTTTCTAAAATGTGTCCCACGTCAGTTAGAGGCTCCTGGAGTCAGATCAGATCAGAGCTTTGTGAATGATTAACAGAATCTTAAAACCCTCCCACAGTTCTGGAGTCAGTTGAAACCAGGCTGACGTGTTCCAGCCAGAAGAATCAAACTGTGATAACAGTTCCAACTCAACAGCGCCACAGCTGGACAAGAGGCCTCACTGCCTCCCCCTCTCTCTCTCTCTCTCTCTCTCTGTCTCTCTCTCTCTCTGTCTCTCTCTCTCTCTCTCTTGTCCTCTCTCTCTCTCTCTCTCTCTCTCTCTCTCTCTCTCTCTCTCTCTCTCTCTCGTGCTGTGATCCCGTCACACGTGCAGACGGGGTTGCCAGGCAACCATGTCTGGTCACCCGACGGCCCCCCATAATGCAACAGGAGATGCAGATTTTACGAGCAGGTCTCAGCCCATATGTGGGAGGATTTAAAACCTGCTGTCAAATATGAAACATATTTAAATTAAAGATTTATCTCTCGGTGCAGGAGGAGTGTGTGTGTGTGTGTGTGTGTGTGTGTCTGTGTGTGTGTTTGTTGTTTTGTTTACCTGCAGGTCTCATTTGGTATTCCAGGCAGCATTCTGAACGTGGAGGCTCCTGAGTCTATTCCGAGGAGGAAGAGGGTTTGGTTTCAACACTTCGTTTCTTTGTTTGGTTGATTTTAGATCCAGAAGTTCATCTTTCTCATGTGTAGAGCAGCAGGGGCGGAGCCTGTAGAGCAGCAGGGGCGGAGCCTGTAGAGCAGCAGGGGCGGAGCCTGTAGAGCAGCAGGAGGCCGGACATGACGTATAAACTCTGCTGTGGAAAGATCAGTGTTGTTGTTTACAGCTCGTCCACACCGGCGTCGGCCCTCAGCACCAGAAGATCTGGAACCTCCTCGTGTTTCCAAGTTCTGGAGGATCCTGCTGTGTTCTCACATCGGCTCATTTGGACTTTATCCGGACTTCGAGGTGCAGAACACAGAACGTCTGCAGAAGGTCCGGAGCCTCTCAATCAGATATTTGTGTTTTCACACACAGCCCCTCTGGACAATGTCAGGAGTTCAGTGCAGGTCTTTGAAGACACCATCTTCCTGATCTCTGCTTCCCAGATGTTGAACTGGTTTTTCTGACCTCGTGTTTAACTGGGACGACTCGATCATGGGGAGAATCCCAGTGCTTTAAACGAGTCGCATCCTTCTGCTCGTCCTGCACTTTATTGAGGAATTTGATCAGATGGTTCGATCCATCGTGAACATGCAGTGGAAGTGGAGCTCAGGTCACATGACACCAGAGAGGAGCTGTGGAAGCATCTTATTGATTCACAATAAAAATGCTGCGTTATATTGACCAGCTCTGAAATATGGAGAAAAGTGAGGTCATGGGTTTTTATGAACCACATCAGTGAGATCAATTCCAACCAGTCCACAGATAATCTGTTCCTGGAAAGACTCTGTGAACATGAGATGAAACATGAATCTGTGAGATATATATATATCTATATAAAAATACATATACGGCCCAACAGCCTTCAGATCTGCACCAAATCACACACACTCATAAACATCTTCCTCTGAATATTGTTTTCATCAACATTCACACATTTTTCTGTGGGAAATCAACTAAATGTTTTTTAGATGATTAAAGAATCAGTAACTGTCGGATACAAACCCGACTTTTCCTCTAGCGCCACCGTCTGGAACATCTCAACATCTGCCAGAGGGATTGTGCTGTCATGTGAATCTCTGCATCGAGCTTCAGTTTAATAAAGTTTACTCCTGTTGTCATGGATACGTTGTGTCACCACTTCCTGAATGTTTCCTCGTGTTGATGACGAAGCTGTTTTCTGTGTTTTCTGTGCGTCAGCAGCTTGTTTGTGTGATTTCTATGAGACCGATGACCAAAGGGATTTGAATGTGATTTATGAAGTTGATTCATTATGAGGTGAATCGGTTTTCATTTGAAAATCAGCTGAAGCTTTAAGTGAAAGCATCTTGTTTTGTCTGATGGTTCCAGGAAACGTTGATTAACAACATGAAGTCAGTTGTGAGAGGAAATATTCCAGACGAGCTGAACGAGTCTCGGCAGCTTCATTAGTCGCCGCTGCAGGATTTCACTTTTACAACTTCACGTTTCATCACTAATGAGGAAACCACTACCGAGTTTCCTTCAGCAACTCGGTCAAAGACATATTTACGTGTATTAAACATCAGCTGTTTGTTATAAATCTTTGAACAGATTTTCTTCACTGACTCTTTTTTCTTTCTTTCATTTAATAATTCAACATATTTATTTTATTTGTTGTATATTATTCTACATCCTCTCCTGAAGCTGCAGTTGCTCTGGCTGACTTTTAAGATTAATATTTGTTTACTATAAAATGTGTAACTGAAACTTTTACTAAGTTTTATTAAATCTTTATTTTCTAATATTCATGTTATCTGATGTGAAACAACTTCCTTTTCCTAAAAGTTGTCTAAAGAGATTTTCCTTTTCAAGATTAAAAGTTCAGAACTTCTCCAGTGAGGATTCAGAAAGTGATGCTGAACCTGAAGTGACGGATTGGGAACGTTAACGTTGACTGTAAACACAGACTGGTTTTAATGGTGTCTGTATTAATTCTCCTGTGGACTGAATGATGCAGCAGCATGTCCCAGTGCCCCCCCCCCCCCCAGCTGTGAAGGTCACTCCGTGGTTGGACCCGGCTGCAGGCGACTGTACCAGGAAATACAAATCAATGGTTGGAACGGTTTTAGTTGTAAACAGATTTGACTTCAGCAGGAATCAGTCTGGTATTTTATTAACTGGTTGAAAGTCGGAGCCCTGCTGCCCCCAGGTTGCATGTGACCTTTGACCCTGAAGGTCAAGTGCTGCTGTGGACTCGAGTTTCACTGTGGCCTGTTTTAGTCGTTCAGCTCCACCAATCACAATGAACTGTGTCAGCAGCTGCTCGCCGGTTGCCGTGCGGATTACGACTGACTGTAGTTTGAACTGAAAATACCTTCGATGAGAAACTTCACTGGAGAAACGTTAAATAACCAGTGTGACACAAAAAGGATCCAAGAGAACAACAACATATTATTGTCGAGTGATGATGAGGAAGTTTCAATACGTCTTCATCAAGAGGAGCCTGTCTTCTGTGTAGTGGCCAGCAGGGGGCGACTCCACTGGTAGTTTCTATAGAAGTCTATAGGAAGTGACTCTACTTCTCTCTTTATAACGTCAGTAACATTCGGGACTTTGTCTCAGTCTCTAGTTTCAGGAGGATTAAATCAGTGATGAGTGAAGGGGGCGGGGCCTCGATGTCCCGCCCCCTCAACCTCAACCTCAACAGGACGTTTCCTGGATCAGACAAAACTTCATTTAGCTTCGTCACTGATCGTCTTTATAGAAAAGAATTGTGAGTGTTTGTTCGTATCTTTGTGTGCGTGTGTTCGCGGCTGTGATTCCAGGAGCCGACGGGTTCAGCGTGTTGTAGAAGACGAAGCCGTGTTGACATGAAGACGATCTGCGGAGCCGCTGACCCGATGCAGGTCAACGATCTGCTGACGGATGTTTCAGATTTTCACCTGATCACTGAAAGTCGACATCGTCCGAGTCCGACAGACGGTGTTAGTGTCCGACCGAGATTTTAATAAAAAAAACTCACACGTTTTTATCCCTCGAAGGTTCTGATTTAAAAAATCACAGCAATGAGGAGATTATTATTTTTAAATCCTTTTTCACTCTAAGTACAGAAAATGTGTTTTTGAATATTACACAGAGATTATCTTCTTCAGCAGCTGATGATTTAACGTCTCAATCTGGGAATCAAACCTGCGTCGCTGCTCTGCTGAGTTAAAGGTTTAAATCTAAATCTTTATTTACCTCAAACTCATTCAGGCCTCAGAAGGAAACTGTCTCTCCTCTGATTGGACAAACGTTCGGATTCAGCAGCGACTCGTCATCTCAGCGTGAAACTGAAGAATGACCTAGTAACTAGTAACTGACAGTAACTAGTAACTGACAGTAACTAGTAACTGAAAGTAACTAGTAACTGAAAGTAACTAGTAACTGACAGTAACTAGTAACTGAGGCTGTTTCCAGACGTGGATCAGACTCAGTTTTCTTCAGTCTCCTCCTGAAGCTTCGATCCTTCACTCACTTGTTAATCACTTTACAAGAATCTGATGAAAAGATAAATGTTTAACTGCCAGGATTCTCTGCAATTTCTACAGGTGCACCATAGAGAGTATCCTGACTGGCTGCATCACCGCCTGGTACGGCAGCTGCACCGCCCTTAACCGCAAGGCTTTGCAGAGGGTGGTGAAGTCTGCCCAGCACATCACCAGGACGGTGCCATCCATGGAGGACCTCTACACCCAGCGGTGTAGGAAGAAGGTCAACCGGATCATTAAAGACCCTTATCACCCCAGCCATAAACTGTTCTGCCTGCTGCCGTCTGGCCGACGGTACCGCAGCATCCGGGCCCGCACCACAAGGCTCAGAGACAGTTTCATCCCCCAGGCCATAAGACTTTTAAACTCCTCCAATCAGTCATAACTCTGCACCTTAGCATATTTGCACTATGCATATTTGCACTATTGCACACACTTGCACTATTGTTTTTCCTTTTTTTTCTTAGGTGTATATATATATATTTTAGATATGTATATTTTATTTTAAATTTGATTGAGCATTGTTATAGGAGAGCCTGAGACCCAAGCATTTCATTGCAAGCGACTGCTTAATGTTATCGTTGTGCATATGACAATAAACTCTTGAATCTTGAATGAAAACTTCTCATTAACCGAAGAGGTTGATCGTTGACTTGTGGACGAACACGAGTCGGTTTCGTCCTCAGCTGCTCGGAGCGTCATGGTCTCGACCTGCGAGCGACTCAGTGATTTCAAAGAGCTTCTGATCTGCGAGGCAGAGACGGATCAGACGTGGTGTCCACATCCATCAGGATCGGAGTCTTCAAAGAGGTTCAGAACCTGCTGGGTCCCTTTAGATCCTGTTGATCCAGACCACAGCTCTTTATGAACCTCTGGAGGAGGAACTCTCACCTGCTGAGGACACGTCACCTTTAGAACCAGGTCTCAGGTAACAGGTGTTACCGGCAGGTGTTCTAACGAGAGGTAGAGACGCTTACTAATACGCTTTAGTTTTAAAATACATCGTCGTTATGGTTACACGACTCTAAATAAAGATGGACGACGCATCTCCAAAAATGAAGCCAAGATATCTGGGCTACGAACGCTGCCATCTTGTGGTGATGATGTTATTTACAGTCAGCTAGGCCCCGCCCATACTCTCAACCAATCAGGAGTCAGTCTCACCTGTCAATCATGACGTCTCATCATAACTTGAACAAACATCCGATAAGAACGACCTGAGCTGACAGAAACATCTTTACAAACATTTATTTAACGAGTCATTTTCTGCTTCCTCTGCTCGTGATGTTTCTCTCTGACAGTGATTGACAGGTGTGACGCAGAGCAGCAGCAGGTGACCCGTCGTCACGGTGATGGACCTGAGCTCCGCCCCCTCTCGGGCCTGGTTCCACTCACTGGGACCATGTGGCTGAACCGTTTCTCCTCCAGCTCTAAACCAGCGTGACCCCGTCCCGCTCACATCCAGGATCCACTGAAGCTAATTGGATTATTTCTGTGTTTTGAAGACGGGAAAGTTCAAAGACCTGAGCCTGAAGGTGTGAAGAGGGAAATAAGTGGGACCGCAAAGGATTGTGGGACATTTCTCCAGAGAGTGAGTGAAGTCAGTGGGTCACAACTCGCTGCTCTGACTCTCCTGTGAACGAGCCGGAGCTCAGCCGGCGCTCAGCCGGCGCTCAGCCGGCGCTCAGCCGGCGCCTCGGCCCCACGAGCTGCAGGAGGAGCTGCTCTGTGGAGCGCGTTTTGTTTGGGGGTCGTGTTGCACTTTATCGGTGGCAGCAGGGCCGGGCCAATCAGACGCGCCGCTCGATGCGGAGTCACAGTTGCAGCCAGTCACCGCCACCGCCCGCTTGTTGCCAGGGTTGTTTGTGCCCTCCGGGGCGGCGGTGTGTAACTAGAGCAGAAAATGTTAACGGAGAATAGACGGGTAGTGGATCTGCCACCTGAGACAACATCACACAGAAACTGGTCCAGGAGCAGCGAGAGGTTAAAGACAAGCAGGAAGCTGCAGGGAGATGAAAAACACTGAAGAAGAACAAACACTGAAATATTAAAAACTACTTCAACCTTCATCTGTGCAACGTCTTCATCAGTTAGACTGACGAGCTCCTGATCGCTCGTTTCACTGTAAAAACAGTTTGTGCATCTTGACTGAAGCTTGAAGGGGCCCTGGGGCCCCCTGCGGCCCCCCCGCGGCCCCCTGTGGCCCCCCGTGGGCCCCAGGGCCCCACAGAGCCAGGTTCAGTCGGGGCAGACAGAGGAATCCTCAGGTTCCTGTAGCGCAGCAGGGGCCATCATAATTAGGAGCTTCCTGCTGAGTTTAATGTTCAGGATACTATTCACACTTCAGAAGCTGGAGGGAGCAGGAGGAGGAGGAGGAGGAGGAGGAGGGAGGAGAAAGGGAGGAGCAGGAGAAAGGGAGGAGGAGGAGGAGGAGGAGGAGGAGGAGGAGGAGGAGGAGGAGAAGCAGGAGGAGGAGGAGGAGGAGGAGGAGGAGGAGGAGGAGAAGCAGGAGGAGGAGGAGGAGCAGGAGAGGAGGAGGAGGAGGAGGAAGAGCAGGAGGAGCAGGAGGAGGAGGAGCAGGAGGAGGAGGAGGAGGAGGAGGAGGAGGAGGAGGAGGAGGGAGGAGGAGCAGGAGCAGGAGGAGGAGAAGCAGGAGGAGCAGGAGGAGGAGGAGGGAGGAGGAGGAGGAGGAGGAGCAGGAGCAGGAGCAGGAGCAGGAGCAGGAGGAGCAGGAGGAGGAGGAGGAGGAGGAGGAGGAGGAGGAGGAGGAGGAGGAGGAGCAGGAGCAGGAGCAGGAGCAGGAGGTCTCACTGTGATTCAACACAAAGATGATTTCCTGCTGAACTCAGAACCAGATGAAACAGTTTATTAATAATGTGTGAACGGTTCCATGTTGATATGAATCTGCCTCAGATCCTCCAGAGGAGCTGAAGGTTCACACCTTCAGGAGGAGGAGGAGGAGGAGGAGGAGCTGAAGGTCTGAACCTTCAGCTTTATTCAAATAGATTTTCAGATGTTATTGTTGTTCTCGTTCTGGACGTCAGTTCATTTCAGATCTTTTGACACAGTTAGAACCTGAGCCTGGACGTGTCTGTGGATCTGTCAGTTCTGTCAGTTCTGTCAGTTCACACGTGGTTCCCAAGGCGCTGCTCCGGTGAACAGCTGTCCCCCCCCCCCCCCCCCCCCCAGAGGTCCAGGACCCGGGCGTCACTCTGGACTCCACCTTCAGTCTCACCTCAACAAAATGTGTCTTCACCACCTCAGAAATATTTCTCCGCTCTTCGCTCTCTGACTCCATGACCCTCATCTTCATCACCTCCCGTCTGGACGTTCTTCATCTCCCTTTGCTTTGTTTGTTTTCTTGTCCTCGGACGTTTCCTGTGAAACTCACAAAGTGATTATTAGTGAGGTGGTTGGACGCTGGTGAACAGCTGTGCAGTGGAACCAGATGTTGCTCCCTGAGGATAACACATATTAGTCCTCTGTGTCTTTGACCTCTCACCCATTCATCAGTTTGACTGACAGCCTGCGACACCCAGCATCCCCCCCGCCCGTCACTCAGCTGCTGGTTACGTAGAAACGTTTGAGACGCGTCTCGACAAGTCGAGTTCGTCTCCGTGAAGCAGTTCAACAGGAAGGTGTCACATGACTTACGAGGAGTAACAAACATAAACTGTACAAATATATAATAAAAGAAGTTTAATTATATAATAATACCTTGAAGGGTAAATATATTCAAAGGTTCATTTATTTTTATTACTATTATTATTATTACTGTTTTTAATCATGATTTTTATGAATAAATAGTTCAAACCTGAAGTGTTTATAATAAAACTTGTTTCCATGGAGTCGGTGCGTCCTGCTGCTGGACACCACCGCCCCCTAGCGGCCGGACACGCACATCACGTCTTGCTGCTGGCGCAGAGCCCTTATGACGTCATCACGCTGACGTCGCGGACTCTGGACCATTGGACGTCAGAGGTTCTGGTGAAGTTCGCAGATTCTGACGGAACAGTGAGATCCTCCAAGGTTTGACTTCGCTACTTTCTTCACGTCAACTCGTTCAACACGTTACATTCACGCAAACACGCGTCAGCAGCAGCTAACGATTCGTGCAGGAGCTAAGCTAGCCCGCTAACACGTGCACACCGAACTCCGCTCCACATCTGAACGTTTCTCATCCAGTTCGTTCAGAATAAAGTTTAACGCGAATGACGTCATGAAGCTCTGCGTCGTGCCGGTGGATCCAGATGTTGTGGATCATTCGGCTCATTCAGGAAACATCTGGCAGCTCGATGTCTGCGTCAACAGCTGATTCATGTCTGTGATGTCACTGGGTTCAGTAGACTGGCAGTAACTGTAACTGTAATAGTAACTGTAGTAGCCTCTGCTAGCCACTTGGTGGCTAACAGCAGCTGACAGCGGCTAACAGAGGCTAACAGCAGCTAACAGAGGCTGACAGTGGCTAACAGCAGCTACCAGCAGCTAACAGAGGCTAAAAGCGGCTAACAGAGGCTAACAGCGGCTGACAGCGGCTAACAGAGGCTAAAAGCAGCTGACAGATGCTAACAGCAGCTACCAGCGGCTACCAGCGGCTAACAGCAGCTACCAGAGGCTAACAGCAGCTGACAGAGGATAAAAGCAGCTAACAGCGGCTAAAAGCAGCTGACAGCGGCTAACAGCAGCTAACAGTGGCTAAAAGCAGCTAACAGTGGCTAAAAGCAGCTAACAGCGGCTAACAGAGGCTAAAAGCAGCTGACAGATGCTAACAGCAGCTACCAGCGGCTACCAGAGGCTAACAGCAGCTGACAGAGGATAAAAGCAGCTAACAGAGGCTAACAGCAGCTAACAGAGGCTAACAGAGGCTAAAAGCAGCTAACAGCGGCTAACCCTTTAGCAGGTCCTCTCAGCTATTTTTATACAGTAGACAATATGACGTCAGTATATAAATATAGTTTAAATACCAAAAGACCAGACTCAGTCTGTAGGAAGTTAGTGTTATATTGTGTTTATGTTTAATTATCTCTTTATTCCCTCTCTCTTTTTCTCTGCTGAACTCAGGAAGTTCAGAGCGACTGATTCAAACCTTCTCATGTTCAGACCCGTTGGAGAAGTTCTTCTCAGAAAGTGATGATCTGTGCAGCTTCAGAACCGACGACACAAATACACATAAACCTTTAAACCACATTGAATCATGAGTTTCATTCATTAACAAGTTCATCTGTCGTGTTTCTACAGTTTCAAAATGGCTCTGACACAAGTTTCCTCCAACAAGTGCGCCGGCGGCTTCCAGAAGGTCTTCGAGCACGACAGGTGAGTTACACACACACACACACACACACACACACACACACACACACACACACACACACACACACACACACACACACACACACACACACACACACACACACACACACACACACACACACACACACACACACACACACACACACACACACGTATATGATCTGTGTGTGTTGGTCTTCCCTTCAGCACCGAGTTGAAGTGTAAGATGAAGGTTGCTGTGTTCGTGCCTCCCAAGGCTGAGACGGACAGTGTCCCGTCCTCTACTGGCTGTCGGGTGAGTCTCAGCTCGGAGCTCAGCTCCAGTTTGTTGACAGGAGAATCTGACGTGTCCCAGATTGAAGGTTGTCCTCCTTCCTCCTCCTCCTCTTCTTCCTCCTCCTCCTCCTCCTCCTCCTCTTCCTCTTCCTCTTCCTCCTCCTCCTCCTCCTGCAGGTCTCACGTGCACGGAGCAGAACGTCATCACTAAAGCTGGATGTCAACTCGCGGCTGCAGAGCACGGGATCATCGTCGTGGCTCCGGACACCAGCCCACGTAAAAACACACATGGCCGACATGACTCCATCGCCCCCTGGTGGCTGACTGCAGTATAGGTCATAAACCACTGTCACTGATCATCTTTATATAGTCACTGATCATCTTTATATACAGTCACTGATCATCTTTATATACAGTCACTGATCCTCTTTATATACAGTCACTGATCATCTTTATATACAGTCAGTGATCCTCTTTATATACAGTCACTGATCCTCTTTATATACAGTCACTGATCCTCTTTATATACAGTCACTGATCATCTTTATATACAGTCACTGATGGTCTTTATATACAGTCACTGATCCTCTTTATATACAGTCACTGATCCTCTTTATATACAGTCACTCTCATCTTATATACAGTCACTGATCCTATTTATTATACCAGTCACTGATGGTCTTTATATACAGTCACTGATCATCTTTATATACAGTCACTGATCATCTTTATATACAGTCACTGATGGTCTTTATATACAGTCACTGATCCTCTTTATATACAGTCACTGATCGTCTTTATATACAGTCACTGATCATCTTTATATACAGTCACTGATCATCTTTATATACAGTCACTGATGGTCTTTATATACAGTCACTGATCCTCTTTATATACAGTCACTGATCATCTTCATATACAGTCACTGATCCTCTTTATATACAGTCACTGATCCTCTTTATATACAGTCACTGATCATCTTTATATACAGTCACTGATCCTCTTTATATACAGTCACTGATCCTCTTTATATACAGTCACTGATCCTCTTTATATACAGTCACTGATCATCTCTATATACAGTCACTGATCCTCTTTATATACAGTCACTGATCATCTTTATATACAGTCACTGATCCTCTCTATATACAGTCACTGATCCTCTTTATATACAGTCACTGATCCTCTTTATATACAGTCACTGATCATCTTTATATACAGTCACTGATCCTCTTTATATACAGTCACTGATCCTCTTTATATACAGTCACTGATCATCTTTATATACAGTCACTGATCATCTTTATATACAGTCAGTGATCATCTGTATATACAGTCAGTGATCCTCTTTATATACAGTCACTGATGGTCTTTATATACAGTCAGTGATGTATACCCTCAGGTGGCTGTAACATCGAGGGCGAGGACGAGAGCTGGGATTTCGGCACCGGAGCTGGTTTCTACGTGGACGCCACCCAGGAGCCTTGGAAATCAAACTACCGGATGTACTCGTACGTCACAGAGGAGGTGGGTTCGATTCCTCATGTATTTTCCCCCCCCCAAAATATATTTAATTTCTGCTAACAGGTGTTCTTGTTCCGTCTCAGCTCCCCAAGCTGATCAACGCTAACTTCCCCACCGCCCCAGACAGGATGTCCATCAGCGGTCACTCCATGGGCGGCCACGGGGCGCTCATCTGCGCCCTGAAGAACCCGGGGAAGTACAAGGTACCGGAGGTCGGGTTTGAACGGATGTAACTTTATCATGTGATGATGCTGACGTGTGGCGTCTGTCTCCTTCAGGCCGTGTCTGCCTTCGCTCCGATCTGTAACCCAGTGCAGTGTCCGTGGGGACAGAAGGCCTTCGCTGGGTACCTGGGCCCGGACCGGTCCACCTGGGAGGTAACAGTCCGTGGGCCTGACCCCACTCGGAGGGTTTCACTGGACCCTCGTCTTCCTCCACACATGAGATAATTACACTGGACCCTCGTCTTCCTCCACATCACAGAACCTTTAGATTCCACTTCACCTTAATCTAAACCAGGGTGATGAGGGTTCAACTCCCTCCAGCGTCGTAACATCAGAGGAATAGAAATGAGATGATGAGTTTTTTTACCTCAGGAACATGAATAAATGTTTCATGAATTAAAGTAAAAATTATTAATTTAATTCACTGTCTGTTACTAAATGTTTTTAGTGTAATTACATCTGTAACAATAAGGTAAACCCTCCTCGTGTCTTTCAGGCGTACGACGCCACCGTGCTGGCGGCGTCCTACTCGGGTCCTCAGCTCGACATCCTGATCGACCAGGGCCGCGATGACCAGTTCCTGACGGCCAGTCAGCTGCTGCCCGACAACCTGATCGCCGTCTGCTCGGAGAAGAAGATCCCCGTGGTCTTCAGGCTGCAGCCGGTCAGTTGAGCTTCAGCCTGTAAACGGTCATGTGATGTGTTTATTTCTGATTTGGAGCTAAAACTCAAACACGTTGGTTGTGATGTTAAAGTGCGACATCGTGTCTTTGAGCCGAGTCTAAACCCGAAGCCTCGTTAACGTGAACTGAACCAAAGACATTTGACTCTTTGAGGATTTTATCTTTGTACGACATCTTTCACTAGTTTGTGACGTTGTATAAAAGCCAGTTGTATATAAGTTAGTTTATGTTGTTTTGCTTGCAGGGTTACGACCACAGCTACTTCTTCATCTACTCGTTCATGAACGACCACATCAAGCATCACGCGAAGTTCCTGAACGTCTGAGCAGGAGAACGAGGCTCCGCTCGGGTCGAGCTGCAGAACTGGTTCTGATGGAAGTCTGTCAGTGAAATCTCAGTTTTTCAGAATAAAATCTTTAGTTGTTCTTGTTGTTTTGTCTTTATTAACCTTAACAATTCCATTACTCATCACTACAACAGGTTTTCTACTGGTTTGACAATTTGAACAGAAAAAGATCCGAGAGTAGAAGAATGAATTCAGAAAAGAAAACTTTTAGCAGAAGAAATAATCAGATGAACTCTTATGAAAAAAAATAAAATCTTATCATATAAAAAACAAATCTGAGGAATGAAAAAACTGAGAAGAGAAAATCTGCAAAAATTGAAACAAGATGGAAACATTTTAAATAAATCAAAAATTATTAACTGAGAAAAGAAAAAACAGTCAGATATATTTTTGGAATCAGAAACCGGACAGAAGAAGAAATCGCAGCGAAGCGACTGAACCAACAGACGATTGAGTCGTTTGACAGATGAGGTCTTTACTGATGAAGTGATGAGAAACACTTACAGTATTTACAGTATTCACAGCAGTTAAGGCGACATTAAAGGGACATTTCATGCATTTAAATCAGTTGCTGTACAACAAATTACACAAAAGGCTCACGGAGTTACAAAAGGGTGCGTTACATCAAAATCTCAACAAACCCCAAAAATAAATTTCCTCCTGGTCAGAAAAGTAGAAAAATGTGAGCGCAGGTCGTTTCTGCACAGTTTACAACTGTATTTACAAAAAACAGGAACCAACTCTGCTTTGTGTTCAGCAGGATCTTCACACCACATTTACACAATTTACATCAGCGTCACATTTGTAAAAGTTTGATCCTTCGCTCCAGATTTTAGGTGAGTGACGATTTTCTCAGTTGCCAAAACAAAGATATAAATAGAGAAGTTTAAAAAGTTTAAAGTGCAGATTCTGTCGGAGCCGCGTTGATTCTATTGCTTTTCCCCAAAACACCGAGGATACGTCCGTGAAATCTGTGATTATACAAACGTGAAAACGTACAGACGTGGAAACTGATATTTAACCGCAGACTAAATGAAGATGGACGACACGACAGCTCAACCCTGTCGCCCCCTGGTGGTTGGCTGCAGTATCGGTCGTTAACCCTCCTCCTCCATGTTAGCAGAAAGATGTTTCTGTGGTTTTAGGTCGTTCTCATCACACTGGTTTCTCCAGGTGGGTTAGTGGAGACGTGTCGACCATCTGGATTCACTCCATGGTTTTCACTTCAGCAGGCGTTCAAGATTTAATCAAAATGATTTTACAGATTTTAGCCAAAAGAAAAAACATAATACTGTTACCAGATGCTAATTTATTACCGGATTCCATATGAAATATATTTACGACGTGGTGTGTTTCTCCGAGCTGCCCATAGTGTGGAAATACTTTTGGATTATATGAAATCTTTGCTGATGTGAAATATACAGAACATGAAGAAATACTGAATATTAATTCAACAACAGGAAATACTTGTGATAAACAATATGTACATTTAAATAAAAAAAATATCACAAGAGAAAAAAATGTTTTGGCAACTGTGAAATGTACGATGAATTCTGCCACCTAGTGGACACGTGTAGACTCCTCGCAGGAGGCGTTTCTCTCTAACTTTGAATCTGGCCGAGCGCGAGTTTATCTGAGGTCACGAACTCACAACTCCAGAGTCCGTCGACACCGGAGGCAGCTGCTGCCCCCTGGAGGCTGCTGCTGCCCCCGGAGGCTGCTGCTGCCCCCGGAGGCTGCTGCTGCCCCCCGGAGGCTGCTGCTGCCCCCGGAGGCTGCTGCTGCCCCCCGGAGGCTGCTGCTGCCCCCGGAGGCTGCTGCCCCCTGGAGGCTGCTGCTGCCCCGGAGGCTGCTGCCCCCGGAGGCTGCTGCTGCCCCGGAGGCTGCTGCACCCGGAGGCTGCTGCCCCCGGAGGCTGCTGCCCCCGGAGGCTGCTGCCGCCCCGGAGGCTGCTGCCGCGTCCCGGAGGCTGCTGCCCCCGGAGGCTGCTGCTGCCCCCGGAGGCTGCTGCCCCCGGAGGCTGCTGCTGCCCCCGGAGGCTGCTGCTGCCCCCGGAGGCTGCTGCTGCCCCGGAGGCTGCTGCTGCCCCCGGAGGCTGCTGCTGCCCCCGGAGGCTGCTGCTGCCCCCCGCAGGTTTCTGCCCCCCGGAGGCTGCTGCTGCCCCCGGAGGCGGCTGCTGCCCCCCGGAGGCGGCTGCTGCCCCCGGAGGCGGCTGCTGCCCCCCGGAGGCTGCTGCTGCCCCCCGGAGGCTGCTGCTGCCCCCGGAGGCTGCTGCTGCCCCCCGGAGGGCTGCTGCCCCCCGGAGGCTGCTGCTGCCCCCGGAGGCTGCTGCTGCCCCCCGGAGGCTGCTGCCCCCGGAGGCTGCTGCCCCCCGGAGGCTAACTCATCACATCATTGAACTCTGGGTAATGTTGGCGACAGGAAGAGGAACGGAGGAAAATGGCGACGTCTCCGGCTCCAGTGTAAATGTTACGTTTTATTTCTGCTCTGATCGTGTTTGAGGAAAAAAGTGTTTTAACAGATTTACTGTGCAGCTTCTACACGATGTTCAGACTCGGGGTCGAAGGTCGAAGGTCGACGAAGCTCAGACACGAGAAGCAAAGGAAACATGTCGGACTCGGAAGCTGCTGCTGATATTTGAACAAGTGATGAATGAACGTCGCAGTGAACAAACTTTAGCTTCAAAGATCCTCGAACACTTTCAGGATCGTTTTCCCTCCGTGAAAATCTGACGAGGAGAAAACTCCAGAAACGTGAACGTGGCGACTCGGCTGCTCGCGCCTCCGCAGACACTTTATAAAACAAAGACTTTTACCTAAAATATATTAGAGAAAAATATTTTTGGGATGTTTACAACAACTCATCAGCTTCTCTTTACATCATAAATATGTTTTTCTTTAAATAGAATTGTGGCTAAAAGGTTTCTCACTATGTTCGAACTGGTTTAATTCTCTTCAGGAGACGATAAATCGAAGTTTGTCCTGATGCAACGAAACGTTTCAGACTAAATGTTAAAAAAGACAAAGTGCTCGTTTAGATTTAATGCCACGTTTAAAAATAAGTTTGGCAGAGTATTAGGGCCACGGTGTGGAGAATCATTAGAATGAATTTAGACCATTTTAAAGACTAATACGTCATCAGGGGAACCAGTAGGAATGAAGCATTTAAAAGATAAACCAATCAAAATTTAAGAGAAGAAAGTCGTATTTTACAGACTAAAGCCACATTTGTAAAATTACTACTTAATTTCAAACTATTGAAGTAAAACTACAAATTTATCATAATTTTACATTTCAACTATTTCCTCATCAAATAAAATCTCAAATATTGACTTGGTCTTTTCAGGGTTTTATCAAAATGTAACTTTTTCCCTCAAACTTATTTAGAATTTATTCTTGGGAGGTTTCCCAGTGGCCCTGATACTGGGTCCTGATCCTCTGGATCGCCACCTGCTGGGCGGCTGCGGTATCAACCCGCCTCCTCCATGTTAGTACACAGGACCTGGATCAAACTAAATAAATCTAAATACACCAGAAATAAATATTTTCCAAATGTTCATGTTTCTGATAAGTTTGGTTTTAATATATTTCCTGATATTTAAAAACAGACTGAGATTTGGCAACACTTGAATGACGTCAGTCTCCAAGTCTCAATGTGTTGGCTTCATGTCTGTTCAGTGGGAGGAAGAGGAATCATCCATCTTCATATCGAGTCAGTGATCGTCTGCATATATATGATCGTTGTTGTATTTTGAACCTTCAGCTGTTTGTGTTTCTCGTGTTCACCTGAAGAAGTGATTGGTTTACATCGTCCAATCAGACGCTGGCTCTTCCATCATCTGTCTGCTTGTTAGATTCTGATTCACCCAGAAGTTCCCTCGTGTGAATTAGTAAATAAATCAGTTTAGTTCGTTTAAAACCATTTTGCATCCTTGAATATAATAAAAACACTCTGTTACTGGGAAGGAGGCAGAGCGGCCTCGGAGGTGGCGCCGGAGCGTCGGCGTGTCGATACCGGCGTGCGTTTGTTGAACGTGTTGGTCGGTGTAAGCTCCGCCCGTCTCCGCTCGCTCACGTCAGGAAGGCGTGTTTGGGGGAGGCCTTGTCCAACAGAGCGTGCACCATGACGCTCACCTTCATCAGACCCTTCTCCTCCAGGATGTGGTGAGGAAGACACAGTTGGTCCTGGAAGAGCAGAGCAGGAAGGAAGGAAGGAAACGACAGACGGACAGAGACCAGAGTGTAGAGGAGCAGAGGCCAGACACAGGGTTTAGACTCACGGACGTTTCCTGCAACAACAACATGTAGAAACAACTGATCTGTTCTAACAAGACTTTCTGAGTTCGTAAAGACCAGCTCTGCTTCAGGAACTAGCCACAGCCGCTAATAATATAATGTTATCATTTATATATGTATTTATAAACAGCTCAAGACAAACTGAGAAGTTAAAGGAAGTTTCTTTTCTACTTGGCAGGAAGATCGGAAGTTAAACAAACTAGAGCAACTTTAATGAAGATGTCAAATCTCATTTGTTTAATCAGCATAAAAACTGAAAGATCTCACTCTTGAATAAAGAGAGGAAACTATTTGATGTTTCCTTTAAAACTTTAAAAATCTCGACCTTAAAACAAAGACACTGGAACCAACACTTGATCCCTAAACTGTATTTATTACCTCAGACTTTCACACGTTCAAATACACTGATCTTAAAAATACTTCCCTCACACAGAAAATCCACACATCAGCACAAAGTTAGAAAAGAATGTGTGCAGGGAATGTGGCCACGACAGGAAGAGTTTACTGCAACAGTCAGTGAGCAGAAGGAAGTCAAATCAACAACTGGAATAATCACGATCGTACGAGTCGTAATAGAAACAAGCTCCTGCTCAGCTCGAGTTCTGCAGCGTGAAGGTGAACACGCGAGGAATCACAGAACCAATCAGCTGCCAGGGAAACGGACTTCATCAAAGTCGCAGTGAGGAAAGAAAGCGTCCACATTCCTCAGTTTTAAATTCTCTCAGTAAATATTCTGTTAATCATCTGTATCAAAGCATCTATTTATTAAGAAGACTGATTCATATCTAACTTCCGGCTCGTGGAGAGTTCGTAGCCCTTCAGGAGTTCTGCTCATTCAGATCAGACCCATGGAAACGGATTCAGGATGAAACCGGAACCTTAAAACTGACCAAATCAAATCAATAACTAGTGAAATCAATAACTAGTGAGATAAATAACTAGTGAAATAATAAATAACTAGTGAAATAATAAAGAACTCGTGCGATATGGCTTCAGGGTTCAGGCTCCTTCAACTCGAGCCGTCGACCGTCTCGTGTGCTTTTACAGTTCCGGCCATTCAACGAGTTCCGTGTGGAACCGAAGGAATCGTCTCATCTTCAGAGAGAACGTGGAAATGTCTCTGGGATGAAACCGGCTCAGCGGCGCCCCTGGAGGTCAGACATCTGATTGTAATCCTCAATCTAAGACTTGGTGTCAGAGGATGAGTTTTTAATTCCTGTCTGATTTTCTGATTCTATAAAAGTATTAGATGAATTATATTATGTATTAATTATAACAATAAATGTAAATTTGGATTCTAATTGAATTTGAAAACAGAATCCCCACGTGACAGAATCAGTGTCAGTGTTGATTTAACTTGAAGCAGAAACTCAATGATTCTAATGGAGACACGTGTTTAGGCTCCGCCCCTCGACCTGAATGTTCCTGCTGTTGTGAACGAGTCGGACCCGACAACCTGCTGCTGCTGCTTCACACACACCGACTACACAACATGTCCACACAACATTATCTGAACCCTTGAGTTCACGTCTGAAAACGGCTCGAGTCAAACTCTCAGACACCAGGCGACTGATTAATACTGTGCCCAGTATTAATCTCTACTCGTGTTAATAGCCTGAGTTCTGCACCAGGTTAGAAACTAACAAACTGTAGCTCAGGGACAGTCTCTGTCTCCGTCTGTCTCCAGAGAGGTGAGGCTGAACCGCTCAGACGTCTCTGTGTCCAACATGTTGATCAGACGTGAGTCACTTCGAGAAGCCTCTGAGCCTCGGAGCCTCGGAGCCTCCGGCTTCGGAGCCTCGGGGCCTCGGGGCCTCCGGCTTCGGAGCCTCGGGGCCTCGGGGCCTCTGAGCCTCGGAGCCTCTCAGCCCCGGAGCCTCGGAGCCTCCGGCTGCGGTTCAGAGCTTCAAAGTCTGATTATTGTGCAAAGACACAAAGACGTCTGTGAGCCGACTGATTCCAACAGAAGAGGAAACCCAACATGGAGCAGAGGACCAGGGAGACGCTGCATTCGTGTCACATGTCACAAACAGAGATGAATTCAAGTGTCGTGAAATCTGCTTTTGTCTCATCATCACTTGAGAGTTAAAGGAAGGACTGTGGACCGGCCCCGTCGCGTACGCATTGAGACAAACCATTACAAAGATCCATGTTTACATCGGATCAGGATTATTACCATGTGACACAAATGCAGCAAAAATAAGGAGGAGGAGCCTGAACAGAAACGGGGCGGGGCTAGCAGAGCAGGTGATTGACAGGAGGCTGTTGTCACGGCTACGTCAGCTCGCTCCAGCGATAGGCCACAAAGAGCAGAACGAGGCAGAGGATGTGAACCAGGCTCGAGCCAATGAGGTCCCAGATTTGCCAGGCGGGAGGCGGGGTTTGAGTGGTGACAGAAACCAATGAGGGAGTCTCTGACACCGCGGAGGACGCAGGGTTTGAGATCGCCACTTCCTGTTTCCTTTCCACGGAGGTCGGATCCAAGGCAACCAGAGCCCGAAGCGTGGCGCGAACAGGCCGCAGGCGACACTGGGTGATGTCGTAGGGCGAACAGAGGGAAGACTGGTGCCCCATGAGGAAGGGAGAGGGGAATAAATAAAGGAGGGGAAGGAGGGATGAATGCAAAAACAGGGGAGGAGGAAGGTAAGAGAGGAAGCAAGGAAGGAGAAAAGGAGGCAAAGTGGGGAAGAGAACAGAAGAGGAAGAAAAAAGACAAGAGGGATGAAGCAGATCAGAGAAGTTCAGGCAATGAGAGGAGGTGGAGGAGGAAGAGGAGGAGGAAGAGGAGAGATGAAGGAGAGGAAGTGGAAATATAAGATGAAAAAGAAAGAAAAGAGAAGAATGAGAGAAACAAGGAAATAAAAATGGAGCAAAAGAACGTTTTTATTAAGTGTTGTTACAAGTTACAACCAAAAGGGGGACAGAGGATGAAAAGAGAAGGGACGATGAAGTAAGAGAAGAAGAAGAGATAGATGAGGGAAGAGGAGGAGGCAGAGGAAGAGGAAGAGGAGGAGGCAGAGGAAGAGGAGGAGGGGAAAGAAGAAGAGGATGAGGAAAAAGAGGAAGAGGCAGAAGAGGAGGAGGACAAAAAAGAGAGAGAGGAAGAGAGAGGGGAAGAGGAGGAAGAGGAGACAAGGAAGAAGAAGAGAGGAGGAGAAAGAGCGAGAGGAAGAGGAGGAAGGCGTGTCACGATCCAGCCGGAAAGTAAAAAGAGAAACAAAAAGCAGGAGGTTAACCAATGGACACAGAGGTCAAAGGTCACAGAGCGTGAGCTGGGGGCGGAGGCAGGCAGGGTTACCATGGCAGCAGGGATGCTCTCTTCAGTAAACAAGACAACAAGGAGAAGCTGCAGTGTCGGCACGTTAGCACAGAAGCTGTTAGCGGGTTAGCTCGGCGCCGTGAGGGGAAGCAGCCCAGCGAGTTAGCAGCGTCCACACAAGCAGCAGAGACGGAGGTCAAAGGTCAAAGGTCGAGCAGAGACAGATCAGAACCAGAGGAAAACAGAAACAAACAACTTCCTCACAGAGAAAAAGCTCATGAGACCAATGTAAAGCAGAAATAAGACGGAAAATAAAACATAAAACAACTTTCAAATAAATAAACTGAACTAATTTAGTAGTTATTTATAAGTTATTATGAATATGAGTGTTAAGGTCTGAGCAGCGTCAGGTTTCTTCTTCTCTCTCTAATGTGGGAACGTTTCCTTCGCTCCTGCTCGGACTGTTCCTCCAGTAACTAAGCAACCGACTGCACTTCCTGTTTATTCCTGTCACGTGATGTTAATGAGATTGTGTCCGTGTGGTTGTTGGGCGACGTCAAGAAACAGAAAAATGTGCGTTTCACTAATTGCACCATCTTGACTGTGAGCGGCCTGTAAACAGTTTCCCCCGGCGCTGGTTCGAAGCTGCAGGAAGTCGCAGCCGACCCGTACGTTCCCGCGGCTCCGTGTCGGACTGAGGCCACGCCCACACGACTTCCCTTAGTCTGGAACTGCCTCAACGCAGAAAGATACGTCTGGCGTCCAATCCACTCCAGAGCTTTACAGCCAGTAAAATGGAAAAGTCGGGAAATGTTTTAAAGTTTGAAATCTAAATCACGTGTACGTCAGTGTGTTTTCAGGCGTTCGCATGGACGGCGATTGAAACCGAACCGGGGACATAACGCTCACGTGGACAGAGACGGTTCTACTGAGACGTGGTCGCGTGGACGGAGCCTGAAGCTGCTGGTCAGCTGCTGATGGAGGAAGCTGGAAGCCACAGGCAGCGATGACAGCGGTGATGAGTCAGTTAATGTCGACATTAATGACTCGTTAAAAAGCCATGACAACAAACAGGAGGCAGGTGTGAAATGAAACCAGTCCTGGGAATCAGCTGAGTTTAGATATAAACAACGTTAAAAGACTTTTCAAGTTTCTTATTGATTTTAAAAGAAGAGTTCAGGCGTCTTTGACTTCAGGATCTATCTCTAAACATCACGTGACTCATCAGCCTTGCTCCCAGATCTGGTTTCACAGTTTACTGTCATCGTCAGTGTCCTGCAAAAGTCCTCGACTTCAGTTTTCACCTCACTCACCAACGTGAATTAGAACTTTAAGTCTTTTCCTCAACCCACAGTTAACGTACTTTATATTTTGCAGGACACCTTCACAGTTCCTTAATCAATACATAATCAATAATCATGCTGACGACAGCGTGGAGCTGCTGCGTGGGGGGGGGGGGGGGGGGGGGGGGGGGGAGTGACTCTGATGAACTGGAGGTGTTTTCAGATTAACTTCTGACAGATGGACCACAGCGTGATGACCTCATGACTTGAGCCCGGATTTATTTACTTATCATTTGAAATATATGCCGAATCAGCAACGAAGCCTTGAATTTACAGTCGACTGTCGGTGGATTCATGTGAAACTGAAGAAAACTTAAAAACATGAAGATTCTCAGTCGACTTCTGCAGCTGTGGAACTTTTTCTATCTGTAATATTTATTTTAAATGCACATGTGAGATAATGATAAAGGTTAAATTACAGCTAATGTAAAAACACATGTATCACGACTTGATTTGCTGGTGTTGGTGTCCGGGGCCGAGTTAATGAGAAACCACAACAACTGACTGTTGCCTTCACAAGTCACCTTCTCCCCACACATCCTGTTTAGAGTTTATATAAGTACCACAGGAGGCTCATCAGTAATCAGTGTTCAGGAGGTGAATCTGGAAAACGACCTCCAGTTCAGAGACTCGGGTCAGAGCAGGAACACAGTGATCGTACAGCTCAGCTCTTACCTGAGCTACACCGATCTTCCTGCAGGCATCCAGGAAGTTCTCCACGTTCCTCCGACACTTGGCCATGCTGAGTTTGGGCTGGAAGCACAAAGTCGCACAAAGATACACACAAGTCAATTTTCTACATATCAGAATACATTTCGTGATCTGCTGCTTTAAACACAATCTTCAGCTCCAGGATCGAGGGAAGAACCGGAGAAAGGCCCGGGGACATACCACTGCAGGCGAGGGGACGTGGATGCTGCCGACTGAGCGAGGGCGAATGTGATTGGCCAGATGACAGAGCACCACGCCGTCCATCAGAGACGAGCCGAGGTCTTCAGGAAGGACGACCTTCAGTCGGCTCTCGATGCTCTGAGGGAAAAAATACAGTTTACACACTGAACGGAAACACAACTGAACGGTAGATATTACCCATGATCCTCTGCTTCCTGAACCAGAGGAGCTGCTGCTGTAACAACTCCTCAGATTTTAAAAGTTTCCTGCTGAATATTGGAGATAAACTTAGGTTTTGAAAAACTTCTGAGTGTTTTTAACTGATCTACAGTTCTTGGAAACTTGGACAGAGTTGGGTTTGCGTCCTGTGGAGTGAGAGGCCTCCTCAAAAAACTGAAACTCAGCCACTAAACTCCAGAATGTACAGAACTGGAACATTGGGAAATAAGTGTCATATTTTCATGTTAAAGTGGAATTAGCTCTAACATGGTGACGATAAACCATCAGTGTCTCACGTCTCTGAGCTGCTCCATGAGCTCCAGCTCTTCTCTCAGCTGGTCCATCTTCCTCCTCATGGTGAACTGAGGATCCACCGACTCCAGACTCTTGTGGCTCCGCAGGAAAACTAAAACAAACACAGCGACAACAACAGGTGACGTCAACATGTCTGCACGGACACAGGAGCCTGGCGCATGTGAAGGACTCGCTCCGACAGAGACGACCCATGATTTCTGAGGAAGAGTCAAGAAGAAGAGGAAGATGGCCGTTGTGCTTTGCTCTTCTGTTGTGTTCATATTGTATTTTTTACTCATGTAGTGTGTATTTCTCTTCTTGCTGCTGTAACATGGTCAATTTCCTGTTACTGTGAATGTTCCCAACGTAGGATCAATAAAGTTAAAACCTTATCCTATGTTAGAGGTTTGATAACATCTCAGGGATCAAGGACATAGATATATATATATACACACAACATAAACTGTGGAGGTTATTAACAGTAACTCCACAGATCATCACTGACACAGAGGAAAAGCCTCTCTGCCATAGAAGAAGTAAGACAAACATGTAAGTGCACAGAGAACAGGAGCAGTGCAAGCCCCCCCCCCCACACACACACACACAGACACACACAGGTTGAGGATTGGTTGTTAACGGGGTCAGCAGCAGACGATGTGAGCGTGTCAGTTCCTGATGATGTCACTCTCCCTGAGGCCTGAGCCCATTATACACCATTAGTCATTATCTGACACACACACACACACACACACACACACACACACACACACACACACACACACACACACACACACACACACACACACACACACACACACACACACACACACACACACACACACACACACACACACACGGCTGGTTCCATCTAAGATCTTGGACTCCATTCTGGTGGAAGTGGGATAGTCCATAGGACCATCATCCCACACCTATAGGAGCTTAAAGTACACACACACAGACACACACCTTTGTACTTCTCTCTTGGTGAGGACAATCATTGACACATACCTTCACTAACCCCTGACCCTGACCTTAACCATCCAAACTAAATGTCGAACCCTAAAACCAAGTGTTAACCCTCAAGAGCCCATTGAAAAGGTGAGGACAACACACACACACCGGTCTAAACAGCTGGAGATGAAAGCAAAGTGTGTGTGGTGAAGCTCCACTTTCATCTCACACACACACACACACACACAGCTGTTACATGCGAGTGTCAGGTTCATCCAGAGACAGAAGAAGAAGCTGAACTGAACTTGTGTTGTCACCAGAGCTTTACACCAACAGGAGGCGCTAGAGAGTCACAGTTACACACTAAACTTCCTCAGAACAAGAAGTTCCTGTTTCTTTAAACTAAGAGAATCGTACGTTCCATCGGAACCAGGATGTCCGAGCACCAGTCAACTTTCAACTGAATTATAAAATACGAACTTTCGAATTCAAAATGCAAAGTTTTATGTTGCTTTTACATTTGTCTTCATACTTTGTAAATGTACTTAAGATCTGAGTTGAAGCTGAAACCCCGTGAAAAACATGTATTAGACAAGAAAGAAGAAACTTCAGTGTGAAACCACACGTTCAAAAACACAATGAAGATTCAAATAATCCCAGATTTTCTTCACTTTGAAGAGAAATTCAAACTCCAGGTGGAGTCTGAGAAGAGGAAGAGGCTCAGCAGACACCTGAGTCCGACGCCGTTAACCCGGTAACTGAAAAAGATGGAACCTACCGCGGCTGTGCGAGCCTCCGTCGTCATGGCTACGCGGTGTATCTCTACGGAGGGGCGAGGCCTGTGAGAGGAGGGAGGGGTCGAGACAGGAAGGAGGGGGCGAGCAGGGCAGCGAGGGCGGGGCTACAACCAGGAGGTGGGAGTGGTCAGAAGTGGGTGTAGCGTGTGTGTGGTGAAGGTTTGGAGCACCAAGGTGAACAAGGTGAACCCGGTGAGCAAGGCAAAGTTCATTCCACGAAAATACACGCCCGAAAACACCAACAACACCAGAACCAGGGTCCGAAACAATGAGTGACAGGGAGTTGAACCAGGGTGACACATGCACGCAGGTCAGATCACATGCGTTTATGATTTAACATCACAGTCAAGCAGCAGATCAATGAGGAGCAATGAAAGACGGATACAAAAAAAAAAAACGTGGAAATTGAAAAAGAAAAAGTGAAAACAGGGAAAAACACGAAACGACAACACAGAACAAAAAAAAGCACAAAAAACAAAATAAAGATTAGTCGCATTTCACAATACAGATACCTCGACATGCTGTTAGCATCATGTTAGCTTCATTAGCACTTAGCAACATTTCACACAGCTAATAGTTAGCAAACGAATGCTTGATGGTTGCAGAGCTAAACACAGCGGACGAGCAGTGACCACGAGCTGCATCAACACGACCATCGACTGGATGAACGTTAGCTCGCACGTTAGCGTTAGCATGGGTCTCACGGAAGCCGTGAACCAGGACAATTATGATTTCTGCAGCGTGGTCAGTTTGAAAGCAGGACTTATTGATTCCACCTTCAGATTTAAAAAATATCTGATGCTTTGTAAAGATAAAGGTTTTAAACTCGGCGGCAGCACCACATGTGGATCTAATCCCACTCATGCTACCTGCATCATTTTATACATTCATGATGATCAACCCCCCCCCCCCCCCCCCTTGCCCCACATCCAACTCACCTGATCGGGGCTTCAGGCCAAACGGCGGACTGGAGAAGGATGGGTGTCCGGCGGCTGGAGGTCGCTGTGGCGACAGAAACAAAGCGGTGAGTGAAACAGTTTCATGAATGAAAACTAAAAGACGCTGGATTTGTTCTGTCTCGTGCTCGATGTGGGACAAACGACTGCACAGAGAAACACACACTGGTTCAAACTGGTTCTACCTCAGTCCCGTCTTAACCATCATTCCTCTTATCCTGACTCATATGAAGTCACTGTGACCTTTGACCTCTGAAATCTAATCACTGCATCTTTGAGTCAAAGTGAACACTGGTTCAAATGTGAAGAAATATATCTTAATGCCAAATTTGAAAGGATTCTCTGTGGGCGTTATTAAGACAACGCGTTCACAAGGTCACAATGACCTTGACCTTTGACCACTCAATTCTAATCAGTTCATCTTTGAGTCAAGTTTGTTCCAAATCTGAAGAAACTCTCTCAACATGTTCCTGAGATATTGTGAAGGACGAGAATGAGACGGACAACCTGAAACATGAAGACTCACTGGACAAAGGACAAAATAGAAAGTGTTTACAAACTGAAATCTTATTGTCAGACGTTGTTTGTTTGTCAGAAACAAACAAGACACTCGAACCCAAACCGTTTGACACCACACGAATGTGACACAGGACACTGTACTGTGCTGACACATGGAACATAGGCTCGTGTGTACTCAAAAGAACAAACTCACAGACACACGACTGTTCAGATCGGACACGACTGCAGACAGATGAGTGGGCGGGACCACATCCACTGGTTCTACAGTAGGTTTACCTTGATTGACATATGCCACTCATACTCCCGACATGCAAGCTGGGCCTCAAACCGGGCCTTCTCTAGAATCATCTGTCTTTTCTTCTGGAACTCATATCCGCCCTCCTCCGAGAGCTGCTACAGAACGCAGCAAACGTTTAGCCTCAAACAGACTTGAATGTCCTCTATTACCTCCTTAAAGAGACTTAAACAATATATCAAGGGACAAAGACACAAGAAGACGATTTGTTCTTCATCACACAATTAAACTCATCAAGGAAAATGTATTTAAGCAGAAGTGCAAACTCATCGGGGGGGGGGGGGACTGTGAGGATACAAACAAGGGTTGTAAAGGATCTCCTTCTCAAGTGACATCATTACGTTTGTTTAACTTCCTCTGATCGACCTCGGAGCCGATCAGATTCCGTCTGACGGTGAATTAACCTCGATATCTCAGAGCTTCTGGTGAATCTTCACAGAACAACGAGTTTCTTTTCTCACCGAGTCGAACGTTTCATACGTGTTTAAACCTTTAAGAAGCTTTTTGTGTGCTTCTCCTTTAGAGCTGGACGATGTCATCGTTTACATGTGACTGATTACATCATCGTGATTCACTGAAACACTCGCAGGAAGGGCGAAGAGCATTATGGGAAATGTAGTTTGTTTTCTTCATGTATGCTGATGACAACCTGCTGTTCTGTGTCTTAATCCAAAGTGAGACCGGTTTGAAAGACGTGTGGACTTTACCTTTGGTGTCGTGGTTCCGTCATCGCTGTCCTGACCACTGAGGAGAGAGAGAGACCTTCTGGTGAATCCACACAACACACACACAGAAGACACACAACAGTAACACAAGACAGACACCGGAGACTGAAGTCTTACTTGAGGGACTCCTCCACTGTGACCATCTCCACCGGGTAGAGCCGGACTCCAGACGGGTCGTCCTGCTCCGCGGTCACTCTGACACACAACACTCATTTAATCATCATCTGTCTGAGATCCATTAACGCTGCTTCACAGGTGTTTATTAACTTTCTTATTAACTTTGTATTTGAGCTGAGAACCGGGAGACGAGTTTTCTAATGAATAAAAAAAACTGGCAAATCTTTGTGATAGCTGATTATGATAATCATAAGAAACTAGGCTCTCAGTGGTAGAGGTGAGCGATCACACGCTCTCTCCTCAGGGACGTGGATCCAGACTACGCTGTCTCTGTCGGTCTCGTTCACGCAGACGCTTTGAGTTACCAGACAAATACAACTGACTTGACGTCAGTAGTGTCAGTGATCTGTAGACTTTGTCGTGTCGACACTTCTAAAGGTGAGATGACAAATCTGTTCAACCACCTAACTCTAATATCTGAAAGTAAAACCCCCCCCGAGGTCCGAAGCTCCAGCTGAGCCCCGAGCCCGAGGAGTGAGGAGCAGTCACCTGCTGGGATCCTGCAGCAGCTCCACCGCCTCCTTCAGCTGGTTGATCATGTCAAGGTGGAGCTCCGTGCCCCCGGGGACCTTGGACCTGGGACCACAAGAGTAACCATGGAAACACCAGCAAATAATCACTTCATTCTATTTTTAAATATTAACGAAAATTGTAATAAATCATAATATTTAGTAATAATACATATAGAATACTTTTGAATCTGGAAATGAACTCACGTTTGTTTTATTTGCCACGGTGAGTCTTCTTCTATCCTGAGGGGCTCGTCGAAGTCTGCTGCTGACCGACCCTGCACACACAGACAGACACACACACACACACACACACAGAGACACACACAGACAGACACACACAGACACACACACACAGACACACACATCAGCACCAGCTGCAGCTGTCACATGACCAACAGAGACGTTACCACTCGTCCCAAATACAAACACAACAATAAGGACACTGTGATAAAAGTCTTTTCCCTGATTTTAAAGCACAAATATCAGACATAAGTTCAGATTCTCTAACCTGATCCAACTGAATGTTTTTAGATCAAATAAAACACTTCTGATATCTGCTCTCTGACATCGTGACGAGTGTCTTACACTTTTAAGATTTTGTGTTCAGATCAAACAATGAACTGATTCATGGAGCCGCTCGACGGACGTGAAACTGGAAGAACTCATATCTCAGGATGAAGAGGAGGAGCCATGTTGAATGTTCCCACATGTTCCTGTTGGACAATCTGCTGCTGCTTCACAAACTAACTACACAACATGTCCAGACACCATCTTACAGAGTTCCTGTGTGAAAACAGCTGGAGAGTCCTCTTGTCCTCTTGTCTCCGGTGTTGTACAAGTGGACAAGTGGACAAAGTCCTTCACACTGAAACGGTAACTTAACGATGATTAACACGAACTCCTCTGAAAGCAGCTCGTTGTGTCCGTGGCCTCGACAGCGACACGTGTGAAACGTCTTCTCGTCTCTTCTGGACAATTAAAGGATTATAAAACAACATTTTGATCTTGCACCACCACAGTAAATAAATAGTTAGATCTCAGATCGTGTCAAAACGACTGCGTTGAGGTGAGGTGACCTTCGTCGTCATGGTTACCGTAACAACACCTTTGTTAAAGTAAAGAAACTACGACTTTCTGTAGGGTAGGAACAGCGACCTCCTGTGGTGAAGACGGACGTGTGGCTCTCACGTCGTCTGTGACAGATGTTTTCTCGTGATGAAGTTACAGCTTCACAGACGCAGGACCTTAAAGCTCCTCTGCTCTTTGTTTTGTGTTCCGTCCTTATTTGGTCACAGCCGAGCCTCCGCAGGGACACACAGGCTCAGAGTGACGTAACGTCTGGAGCAGCAGTCTCTCACACTGCTCCACAAACAACCCACCCAAACTGTTTCACTCCTAAACTAAACTAAGCTCACATCAACACAAAGTGACAGTTTAGGCTCCATTAAAACAAACCAGAGACTGTGAGTGTGAGCGGAGCTGCAGCAGAGAACAGGTTTACGTAACCCGTTATTCACGAAGCGAACCATTTACTGCATCAATCTTTAATCTCGCCCCGACACAAACAACGGGACCACTCGCCTTGATGTAGTTGACGAAGCGAGTGCTGAGAGCCGAGTCTCTGTAGCCAAACTGGTCCTTCAGGGCCTCCGTAGGACTCTCCTCGATCAGACGCACCGAGTCCGAGTTTGGATCTGCTGAAAAGAGGAACACACGAGGAGTTAACGTCTCCAACACACGTGCAGGGAGTTGAACAGCGAAGCCAACGTTCCCCTCGTGTCTCGTCCTGAACGTCCAGGCGAGCGACGGGAACTTAACGGACGGATCGAACGTGTTCTCTGCGGCTTCCTCTCTGAACGGAACATTTCTGTCTTCAGCTTCTCGTTGAACAGGAATCTCTCTTACATTCACTACGTCAACGTGGGTTTCTACTGAACCCTCGACATGGTGATGAATATTAGCATTGAAATAATATTCCTGTTGACATGAGCACGAAGCCACTTGTGCCATTTTTAGGAGAAAATTCAAATCAGCTCTGACCTGATTCAGACTGATTGAAGTTTATATTTAAACTGAGTCTGTGGAGACCTGCTGTTAATAGAGTTCAACACTACAGACACACAACTGACACTCAACTGACAAGCTGTGTGTGTGTGTGTGTGTGTGTGTGTGTGTTACCTGTCAAGGAGCTGATGTGTTCACTGGAGTCGTCTCTACTGATTCCCTCCTCCTCTGTGATGTGGCTCATCGGCACATTGAGACTCAGACTGTCCTCGTCTGACGGCTGAAACATCATTCAAACAGAAATATTATTTAAACATCTGAAGTTTCCATCAGGTTTAAAAACAAAGTAATTACATCATCACATTTGAGGAAATGATTCATTATTCTTTTCTTGAAAAATGTCTGAAGTGATGATTATATTAGAATTAAAACTTTGGATGAACCACATCAGACTCAAACTCCAGCATCGGTCTCGTTTTTAAACAAATAAAATAATAAAGAATTTAAAATAAGATTTACTTATTGATCTGCAGTTTGTTCGTCAATAATAAATTTAGCAAATATCAATGACAGCGATGGTTAAAATAATCAAATTAAAATAAATAAGTGAAACCTTCTCTCAGTACAGAAATCTGTGGATCAAACAACTAAAAATAATCCAGCATAATGTTCCTGCAGACAGACGCAGGTAAAAATAACCAACATGTGAAAGAACACGTTGAACACGACAGGAAGACAAGCTGTCGACGAGACGACCAAACAACAAGCGACCGACACACACACAGACACACACACACACAACACACACACACACAACAGACAACACACACACGGTGTCAGTACCTCGGTAGCAGACAGTCTCTTGTCTCCGTTGTCGCTGCCGACTCCTGAGTCGCTGTCCTGCTTCTTCTGCTGCTCCATGTCCTCCACACTGCAGACACACAACGCAGGTTACACACCTGACACACACACAGGGAGGGTGTGTGTGGGTGTGTGGGTGGGCGAGTAACAGAGCGCGTGAGCCACGGAGAGAGAGAGAGAGAGCGAGCGAGCACAGTCCTCCTCCTGTTCAGACTGCGTTCACACAAATGTGTAAATTCTCGTTTCCTACTCTTCAAATTTGAACTTGGATGATGATGGTAGAACGAGCTTCACTGTGATTCTCTCTCACCTGCGTCTCTCAAGGTCTTTGGTTTAATGGAGTTTTCAAAACTAACTTCACTGCTTCCTCTGGAGGAACGAGGAAATACTTTCTTCATTATTAATCGTTCAACATTTAGAGAAAAAACAATTGTACTGAAGTTAACTGAGCAAACTGAAGAGGAGAAACAGACAGATACAGATAGAGAAACAGCAGAGAAAGAATCTGAAAACATGAGGACAGACTGTAGGATAATAAAAGAGAGGAGTGAAGAGATGATGATCAGAGTCTGAGCTCTTCAGGAGAGTAGGAACCATTTTGTGCCCACGTGCCGGGAACATGTTATGTGGGCGGACATTAGAGAGTTCAACATCCTGCGAGAGCTCAGAGTCCGAGAAACTAACGCAGCAGCTTTTTATTCTCTGCATTATTTCCCTCCTTCTTTCAGACTGAGAGTGAAGATGGAAGACGTGTCTCCACTTCCTCCCCTTGTACAAAACTGTGACTGTCATATCTCGATACTAATGCTGACATCTTGTGGTGATGACGGACAGTTCTGCCTCGACACTGTTCACATTAGGTTTCACTCATCAACTGTTTCTGTGACAGATGAAGGACATCATGGTTCCATCATGGTTACCACGACAACACTAAGTCTCTATTCCCTCGGAGCGATATTTAAGTTACCGCGCAGACTGACCTGCCGGTGCTGGGCCGTGATAGGCTGAGTCGCTCTATGACGGGCAGGTAGAGCGAGTCGGGCATCTTCTCACTGCGACACGCCTCGATGCTCAGATACTTGAATATGTGAACTTTTCCCTTTAAACAGATCTGAGGAGGAAGAGAAAGATTTCATTAGTTTCCATCTTCTGTCGTCTCAGCTCGTCTATTTTTGACCAATCACAGAAGATGTCGTGTTTGAGAACTGTGTGAACCAATCAGGACCAAGACGTGAAACAACAGAGGAAGGAAGTTAAGAGACAGAAAACAGCATGATGAAGGCGACAAGCTGTGTGTGTGTGTGTGTGTCTGTGTGTGTGTGTCTGTGTGTGTGTGTGTGTGTCTGTGTGTGTGTGTGTGTGTACCTGTGCGGGTGGACTCTGCAGTGGGTTGTTTTCTAACTGGAGCGACTGAAGCTGCTTCATCTTCCTGAAACACACTGGGATGGTGGAGACCTTGTTACAGGAGAAGTCGAACTTCACCAGAGGAAGATCAGCCAGGTCTGTAAGAAAGAACACACACAGACACACAGACACACACACAGACACACACACAGACACACACACAGACACACACAATCATCATCATCAGTATAGGTCCTAAACTCCTCCTCCTCAATATTAGAGGACGGGAAATGGACCAAACCAAAAAATCAAAGTACACGTTAAATAAGTTTTGGTTTAATTAGTTATTTGATGATATAAAATGGGCTGAGAAGTCCTGATTGACAGCTGAGAGTGACTCCTGATTGACAGCTGAGACTGACTCCTGATTGACAGCAGAGACTGACTCCTGATTGACAGCAGAGACTGACTCCTGATTGGCAGCAGAGACTGACTCCTGATTGGTCGATACCAAATGACGTCATCACCACGAGATGGCAGCGTTTCTATCTGAGATGTGTTGACTTCATGATCGTGGGAGGAGCCGGAGACACGACTGAGGCCGATCTTCGGTCACACTGAGGGCTCAGGGTATTTCTGTGACGGGTGTGGCAGTTTACTGAGGAATCACACACTTACCACACTCACACACTTTTCAACAACACGCAATAAAAGTGTGAGCAGAAGAGAAAATAAGTGAAAACTTGGTTAAATCGTTTCAAACCGAATTGAACTATTGTTAAGGATGAAGAGTCTGAAATCACCTGAGAGAATCCTCTTGTTCACGCACTCACCTTCTGGCAGCACGCAGAGGAGGTTCCGACGAACGTTTAGTTCTCGTAAAGCTTTGAGTCGGCCGATGTGACGAGGAAGAGCCGTGATCTCATTGCAGCTGATGTCCTGCAGGGGGCGAACACAACACAACAACACGTGATTCAGACTTTAATCAAGTTGTGTTCATCTTCATTAAATGTGAAAAGAAACGGTGTGTGTGTGTGTGTGTGTGTGGTGTGTGTGTGTGTGTGTGTGTGTGTGTGTGTGTGTGTGTGTGTGTGTGTGTGTGTGTGTGTGTGTGTGTGTGTGTGTGTGTGTGTGTGTGTGTGTGTGTGTGTGTGGTGTGTGTGTGTGTGTGTGTGTGTGTGGTTGTGTGGTTGTGTGTGTGTCTCACCAGCTCCATGAGGTTGTGCAGGTGTCTGATGGTCTCTGGCAGACAGACCAGCTTGTTGTTGCTGGCGTTGAGGACTCTCAGAGGCAAACCACAGAGACAGGCCGGCAGGGAGCCCAGCTGATTACGACTGAAACACAAACATCAGCGTTTACATCTTCTGACTTTATTGATGTGGAACGAATTGTACAGGAAACGAAGAAGACGATCAGAACACGCTCTGTGTCGTCTTCAGGCCACAAAAAGTTAAAGTAGAGAAATAAATCTGACCGAGAACAGCAAAGTTAACAGTGTCTCTAATCTCAGAGCAGCAGACGCACAAGCAACACACACACACACACACACACACACACATACCACAAGACTGTGAAACTCCCTCTGACTCAGCTCTGAAAATAACATTCAGGAAACATGAGGGAGTTTATACAGCTGCGCAGACACACACACACACACACACACACACACACACACACACACACACACACACACACACACACACACACACACACACACACACACACACACACACACACACACACACACACACACACACACACACGAAGAGTTATATTACACTTTTATGTTGGAGACGTTTTAGTGATTGTGATTCTTGTCTGTGTGTCTGTGTGTGTGTGTGTGTGTGTGTGTGTGTGTGTGCGCGTCCACATTATCATTAAAACACAACTGTGAGTTTTCCTCCGTCACATGGGGTCCTGCTCACGTGGTCACTTCACCACCTCAGAGCTCTGGAGACGTTTTCAGATTCTGGATGTTTTTCGACAATTAGTGAAGTTATTCCTGGTTCCCAGACGTTTCACTTTAAAGAGACTAAAAATAAGACTGGAGAGGAAAGCAGAGCGTCCTTCCTGTTCTCAGGACAGTGTGTGTGTGTGTGTGTGTGTGTGTGTGTGTGTGTGTGTGTGTGTGTGTGTGTGTGTGTGTGTGTGTGTGTGTGTGTGTGTGTGGGTTGGTGTATTAAAGCTTAAAATTCAAATGGGATTAGCCTGCGTTTCTGTGACAATATTTAAAGACTTGCTGTCTACAGTGTTATGAATATCACACATCTCAGATCACACACACACACACACACACACACACACACACACACACACACACACACACACACACACACACACACACACACACACACACACACACACACACACACACACACACACACACGTTTGTTGCATCACAAAATGAAGCATCATCATCTAACAGAAGATTCACAGATTAAAAAATAATGTTCCGGGCGTCGTTCAGAGCGGAGACAGCTTCGACCTTTAAACACAGCGCGACAGACGCACAGACAGATGTGTGTGTGAAGGTCAGCACCAGGTGTGTGTGAGTGTGTGTAGCTGTTCTGTAGCCCACCCTGCCGCGCACACACACAAACACACACACCTCCAGAGAGTCACAGTAGCACAACAGCTGAGTCGAGCAGTGAACACGAATAATAACACCTTCATTTTTGCTTTGTCACAATGATTTAGTCTAAGACTGTGTGTGTGTGTGTGTGTGTGTGTGTGTGTGTGTGTGTGTGTGTGTGTGTGTGTGTGTGTGTGTGTGTGTGTGTGTGTGTGTGTGTGTGTGTGTGTGTGTGTGTGTGTGTGTGTGTGTGTGTGTGTGTGTGTGTGTGTGTGTGTCTGCACCTGAGGTTTAAGGAGGTGAGTGACTGCAGGGTGATGATGCTGTCTGGGATGGTCCTGATGCAGTTGTGATACAGGTTTAGTGTTTCCAAGGCAACCAGGTGACAGACCTCCGAGGGGACGTCTGCCAGTCGGTTCTTCGACAAGTCTGCAAACAGAGAAAACATGATATAAATATATATATACACATAAACATGAACATCATAAATAGAGCGGAGACAGGGTTTTATTAATGAATGTGGAAAAGAGCAGAATTCTATTGGTTCAAACATATTAAACATTTCCTTATTTCAACCATCAAGTTGTTTCTGTCACTTCCTGTGAATTTGAACAAACAAACCAATCCGACCCGACCCGACGTGACGCGAGTCCTCAGACTTGTTGTGAAGCTGCCTCGTCTGGTTTTTACCATCTGCTGAAATCTGACTCTGGTGTCGTGCGACTTCGAAGTGACGACACCAAGAGGAAGTGTGTGTAGTCACAGCTCCGCTCTCATCGCCAGGAGGAGATGAATTAACTCAGATAAATATGTATTTTATAAGGAAAACTGAAATAAATCTGAGACTGTCAGATTCATCTGCTGACCAATAACAATCTTTCACAGACTGGGTTTCTGTTTACTGAGTAAATTATGTAAAGAATGTTTGTTTACACTTTACATAAAAAATTGTTTATTTCCTCAACTAAGTATATTTGGTTGTGTGTTTAATTCATGGTTGAAAATAAAACCAATTAAATAGAGTTTGTGTTTTTAACTTTTGACTTCATAACAGTTGAAGACAGTTTGACTATTACATCATATTATGATAAATAATAAAATAAAAGCCCTGTCAGTGCGTCAGGACGACAGCCGATCCTGATGCTTCATGAAGCTGAACTGAAAGTCTGAGTCAGCTCACTGATAACAATCTGCAGGTTCAACACAAACAGTTCAACAGCAACAAAAGCTCTGTCCTCAAAACCACAAAGTGGAATCAACACTTTTTAAAAACCGTGTCAACACAAACTGAACTTTTAACCTTCATGACGGAGGTTTGATTTCAGCTTGTTGTTCCTAATAAACTGACGACTCAGTGGAACTCGTGAATATTACACTCCACCCTTTAATTCTGCTCCAGAGGAACAAGTGTCGTCGGACTCAGGGAGGTCAGGGGCTGGGGGGGGGGGGGGCTGGGGTCAGACGCTCAGGGCCAGGACTGATGACATCACATCCTGCTGCAGCTCCGCAGGAACAACATCAAGTGAAGTTATCAGCAGCCGCAAAATAAGGCCAAGAAATGTCAGGGCCAATTATTCCACATTGTTCTGCGGAGGCTGAGCTCGACGCTCGTGAAAACACATTTAGTTTCGTCAACAGAGCGAAAGGAGAACAAGAGCTCGTTTCCTCTGCTGGAAAACCTCGTGGAAAAGTTATGGGTGTTGTGTTTTGTGAGATCAGATTTTACTCTGTACAAAGGTCTTCAAGTTGATTATCTGTGGTCTGGTGTTCTCCTGACAACACAGACACTCTCGTCCCCTCCCGGTCGTCTCTCTTTGCCAAAAAGTGCCGTCCCAGTCTCCATAGATGTTATCACCAGACACATGTGACATCACCGTGACCTTTGACCACTGAAAACTAACCAGTTCATCTGTGAGTCACTAACTGTTCGTCCTTCAGAGGCTGCGTCTGAAGATCGACTGGATCACAGCAGAGACACTGTTTCGGAGGCTAATGGTGACGTCTTGTGACCAGAGATCAGAACTTCATGTCATCATCCGATCAACTGAACCGAACAGTACACATTAAACTTCATCATGATGTCCAGCTGTAGCTCTGTTGCTTGGTCCGATGACGCCTATGAAGATCGCCTCCTTTCTGGGCCACGTGGGCTGTGACCTCAGAGGGAGGATCCTGTGAGTCCACAGTGACCTTCGACCTTCCACTTCAACCACCAAAATCTAATCAGTTCATCTTTGAGTCCAAATGAATGTTTGAAGAAATCCCTCAGTTCTTAAGATGTTGTCTCAACAATGAGAGGGACAGACAACCTGAGGACATAAGCCTCCGGCCACCGGGTGTCGCTGGCACCACAAAGACGTGTTCTGTTGATCAACTCGTAAAATATCATTATCTGATTCAGAACTAGAAATGACCACGATCATGACAAACATTAAATTATGAAGACTGAACTGTGAGACGGACCCAGACCTGAACGTACAACTCGCTCTGTCCCGCTGCGTCTGAGCATCGGCAGCTCGGCAGCGCTGCGTCGTGGGTCAGTCACAGGAAGTGCTATTTTAAACTGTGCAGCCGAGAAACAAAGAGCGAGTCAGTCGAGCTTCCATCCTCCGAGCAAACAGCAGCAGCCTGACTCACTGAGTGTGTGTGTGTGTGTGTGTGTGTGTGTGTGTTGTTGTGTGTGTGTGTGTGTGTGTGTGTTCCAACACCATCACATCTCTTTAACCTCTTTAATAATTCACTGAAAATCATAATGTGCAGGAAACTGCAGTGACCTTAATGAATAACACACACACACACACACACACACACCACACACACACACACACACACACACACACACACACACACACACACACACACACACATTAAGGCCACATCAGTCTCACACACTGTGTCAGGTTATATTAGAATGTGTCTACACATGAGGTCATGTGAGTGAGATCATTTACACAATGAGACACACACACACAAACACACACTATTACTAGTAACTTGTGAGTTGACCAACACCAGCTGGTCAGAAGGTGTTGGTGTAACTTCAACATGCAGACCGTTCCCTGTTGACCTCTACCCCCCCCACTCCAGGATCAGTGGCCCAGAGGTCAACAGGACCACGGCGCTGATGAGGACCCTCCAGTTGTGTAGCATGAAACAACACAACTGAGTCTGAACACAACCACGTGATTCAGCTCCAGTGTCATGAGACCGTCGAGCTCCACGTGGAGACGAGCACTTCTGGAGTCAGGATGACTCAGTCTGTGTTTCAGTTCCGTGAGCTTGGATATGTTCAGTCGATATCGATAATTATCACCATAATTGTCACGTTATTATATTATTATATATTTGTATTATATTATAAGACTCAAAACACATTTAGCAGGTCAATTATTGTACCAATCTTCTCCAATGCATAAGAATCATATTGATTTATGCGTTGGACTTTACATTGTATTGATGTAAATTGTATTGCGGTAATTATTGATATTGGTTTATTCTCCCAAAGTGACCTCGTGACCTCGTGACCTCTGACATTCTGCATCAAACTGTTTCCACAGCAGCAGAAACAATGGAAGTTGCCCACGGTTACAAATGACTAATCAGAGTGTAGACACCATGTGAGCAGTGATGTGTGATTGTGCGATTGTCGTACCGTACAAACACAGGAATGTGGAGGCCGAGCAGCTGAGACACAAGAATGTCTCCTGCCCACTGATCAACACAGAGTTCTGCTCAGGCTCTGACTGTCCCATGGTGACCCACATCCAGATCAGTAATGATATCCATATTAATATTATCACCAGCGTCTGTTCTAATCTTCTGTTTCAGAGTCTGTTAAACTACACAAGATTCAGACCAACCTTCACAACTTTTCAAAATAAAAGGTCTGTAATAAAGTATAAAGCATTGTAGCAATAAAACAACTTTGTAGACAAATTGCTGAACAGGAAGTGATTGTATGAATGTTTCTGCGATGACACACGTCTGTGTCAGTTCGATATGGTGAAATAAAAAGGATCAAATTATCTTATCATATTGCAGGACAGATATCAACCACCGCTGCAGGAGGTAGAAGAAGACGTGTTCAGCAGCCTGAAGACAAACGGCCTCGTCCATAGAACACGCCCGAGTTCAGACGTTACAGATACACATCTGTCAGGTAAAGGGACAACAGGTTTGTTATGTGCACCTAACGGAGGTGCTGGTGCTGTGGTCTTACTGGTGCTGTGGTCTTACTGGTGCTGTGGTCTTACTGGCTGCAGGAGTTAGTGAGACAATGAAAGGTCGCGTCCCAACACTCGTTCTTCACTGAGTGTGGTTTACCACCTGATCACGATGTGGTTCACTGCTGCACACGACGGCTTCCTGTGGTAAAACACAGAGATTACATCGAACTGTTCCTTCCAGATTCTCTGCTTGTGACTTGATATGGAAGATATTAGACTTTTCCTGTTTCAGTTTTTATTGAGCTGAAGACGAGGAAAACAAACTACATGTAAACTGTTTGTAAGTCGCTGATCGGCAGCTGCTGACTTCAGGTCAGAGCTGCGGCTGAAGACTGCGTTTCTTCTGGTTTAAATTGAAATTCTGCAGCGTCAGGTCGTCTGGCTGCGTCTGAGCATCTCGACAGTAACTATATATTCTGTGTGTGTGTGTGTGTGTGTGTGTGTGTGTGTGTGTGTGTGTGTGTGTGTGTGTGTGTGTGTGTGTGTGTGTGTGTGTGTGTGTGTGTGTAACAGCTGCATCCTGGGGTTGTGCAGGAAAAGGCAGGACTCCTCCCTGCAGCACAATAATGACAGGCCTTACACACAACACAGACACACACAAGTTTGTGTAGCTATCCTTGTTAGGACTTTGCATTGACTTCCAGTCAATGTGGACGACTAAACTAAAACCTCATAGTTAACCAGGACCAGTTCATACCTGAACCTTAATAAACCACAATCTACATCTGACCTAAGAGAGTGAACCAGGACGTCAGGACGTTTAGCTTCATGGGACCAGGCTTCGGTCCCATTGAGGTCTACTGGTCCCGAAAGGGTCAGTGTTTATACTGGGAAAGGTCATAAAGAAGAACTAGCACACGCACACCAAGAGAATATATATATATTTGGTATAGAGACACAGAACACATCGACATTCTCTAACCCTAACATTAACCATCACAACTGAATACCTGACCCCAAGCTCACACACAGACACCCCCCCCCCCCCATGGAACACCATTTCTCTGTCTGTGGTGTCTGTGGTGTCTGTGGATGAGTGGACAGACCAGAGGTCAGCTAACTGGAGGACCCAGAGGTTACCGTGGCTCGACGCTGTCGTCCGGCTCTGATACGCAACAACGTGACGGCACTTTGAAGGAATTCAATCAACAGAACAGTTTCATAATTAGTCTAAGAATTCTTGAATTAACACAAATATTTTGTGAGGTCACAGTGACCAGTTGAACCAGATGCAATAAGTTTATTAATCCATTATTTTCAGCAGCTGGATGGACAGACGTTCTCACAACATGGAGGATGATGTCACCATGACAACCACGTGAGACTTCACGCATGGATGCAGAGTCTGTGCAAACATGCATGTGTGTGATGCATCAGCTGCTGCACAACAATGTGTGTGTTGCTTTTTTATCTTGGGGCAAAAAATGCATATTTGCAGTTCGTCCAAGCGTCTCCAGTTCTAAACATAGATGTAGAGTGTGTGTGTGTGTGTGTGTGTGTGTGTGTGTGTGTGTGTGTGTGTGTGTGTGTGTGTGTGTGTGTGTGTGTGTGTGTGTAGGAATGGCTGGTCCTCCCACAAGAATTCTACATGACCTATTTCTCGACCCACGTCCATCTGCCACAACCTCATTCAAACAGCAGATTTGCTTTATAAGGTCTTTTTATGGGAGTAAAACACACAGACACACACAGACACACACAGACACACACAGACACACACAGACACACACACACACACACAGTTTTCACTCCACATTGTTTTCCTGAGCTACTGGAACATTCCTTATGCACCATTAGGAGATTTATTTGACCTCAGAAAACGATCTCAGCGATTCCTCTCTGACATTTAAAAAGACTCTGTGTTCATACGTGTGTGTGATCTATCAACAGCAGGAGATGTCAACCAATCAGAGCAAAGAGCTCCAGTGTCTCCGTCGTCATCCAGACGTTTCCTGCTGCTCTAGAGGGATTTTAACCAGTGACGGGTTTAAATGTTGTTATAGTGACGGACACAAGTTCTCTGTTCTCTTGTCCGTGTGTTAACGGGACGTTTCTACACTATAGGTTATTCTCTGCAGCTTCCAGACTAACGTGCATGACCACACCTAGCGGCTAGTCTGACACGCTAACAAATCCAGGTGGAGCGAGAGCAGACATCTCACGCACTGGAAACCGTCGACCAATCACAACAAAGTGGACCAGTTAGCCAATCAGAGCAGACTTTATCAGGAGGAGGGTCTTAAAGAGACAGGAGCTAAAACCAAGTGTTTGAGACAGAGGCTGAAAAGAGGAGCAGCAGCGATGGACAGACTGAGGAACATTAGAGCATAAAAACATTTTACAGTCATAACACTAATTAACAATTATCGACCAAAATCTGAGCAGAATGTCTCCTTTAAAAAACAAAGCTAAAGTTGTAACCCACGGAATCCAGACTTCTATTCTCTAGTGTTTCCAAACGTGGAAACAAGATTATCTCTCAAACAGAAGTGATAATTACAGGACGGACAAACGAACATTCAATTATTCTTTTAACTGACACAAAAACACATTTCATGTCAAAGTAGAAACATATGTACAAAGTAAACACATGTGTGTTTTCAGTGGTAAAACATAAGTACTGACAGACACACTTTGCTGGTTTGTGGTTTTTCATGGGATCTGATGAGAAAACTAGAGAATAACAGACTCTTTAAATCCTTTCAAAGCAGAACTCGGTTTCACTCTTCTCCTCCCTCAGACATTTCCCTCGCTCCATTTGTCTCTGAGTGTTTTGTTCTCCGACTGTTGCATAACAGAGAGCGAGTGGTTCAAAGGAACCTCCGCCCACCGCCTCGCTCGGCCTCACCCGGAGAACAGCGAGGCCTCGCGTGTAGAACAACATGCTGACACCAGACACTGCTGGCGGTTTAAATCCCTCTTTGGACAAAACAAACGTAGAGGAAACAATCTGTGTGTGTTTATTCTGTTGTCTCATCATTTACTCATGACACAAAGTTTCGTCCTCATGCTGCTTTGTCGCCCGTCCCACTTTCCATCCTCCCTGGAAGGGAAAGTGGGACGAGAGACGAACACCCAGAAAGATCCGTCTGCTCCTTTATCACACACACACACACACACACACACACACACACACACACACACACACACACACACACACACACACACACACACACACACACACACACACACACACACACACACACACACACACACACACACACACACACACACACACACTCAGTGAGACAGCACAGAGGTTAAAGGCAGCGTGAATCACATACAGAGCATTTCTAACGGAACAACATCTTTGAGAAACATTAATTTAACGTCTACTTTGATTTTTGGTTTGGTCCATGTCCCATCTGGTAACATGGAGGAGGTTCATGACCTATACTGCAGCCAGCCACAGAGGGCGATCCACATAGTTTCTCTTTACTTATGTCATCCATCTTTATTTACAGTGGTTTGTAAACCATTGCTCCCGTTTCTCTAACCGAACCTTTGAGAGCTGATAGCATCAAATATATTACATGATGATGAATAAGCTATAGTTTGTGTCTTCAATCTTCGTGGCTGCAAGAAGTTAACGATTAGATTTCTGAGTTCTTCTCGACTTTAGACCTCGTTTCCGCTCGACTCAGTAAATACATGACGTCGTGTGAGGTTCAGCTCCATCGTCTGTACACGACATCACACAGTTCATCAGCTGTATCAGCTGGTTTCCATCAGGCTGGCACACTAACAAAAGCTGTGTGTGTGTGTGTGTGTGTGTGTGTGTGTGTGTGTGTGTGTGTGTGTGTGTGTGTGTGTGTGTGTGTGTGTGTGTGTGTGTGTGTGTGTGTGTGTGACCCAGGGGCTGGCAGACAGTCATGGATTAGTCGTACAGTGGATTTAAAGGCCTGGGGGTTATTTATCAAACTGATAAATATGAATTGCTACACTAAAAATTAGCATCATTTAAATTTCTTGTGGCTCCAGAATCATCTGATGTGAAAATATAACTTCTGCTTTGTAAAGACCCCCCCATCATTTCTGAATTTTAGATAGAACTGGTTGTAATCCTTTGAACCAGTCTAATCGGTGACATTGTTATTCCACACGTTTCCAAGTATGTTCACCGGAGAGGAGGATTCATTCGTGCATTTAGATTCAGACACGAAAAAGCAAAACATGAACTGTAATTAAAGGAAAGGTAAAGATGACAAAGGAATAAAAGTTACATTTTTCATGAAATTAAATGCAGATAAAACAAAGGATTGTGAGAAACTGGAATAAGAGACAGGACGGTGAGGAGACAGACAGACTGAGACAGATGGAAAAACAACCTGAGGTTAAAAAATAGAAAGATTAAAAAAAGTGAAGAAACCTTGAGGGAAAAAGAGGAAAAGCTGGCAGAGACGTTAACAGGATTAAAACGGGGGAGATTCCTCAACCTGGCAACCCACCAGGCAGACTGTCAACACACACACACACACACACACACACACACACACCCTCATCAAATACAACAACAAGACCCCCACCACTGACCCACATCCTTCTCTACTGTCAGCACAGTGTGTGTGTGTGTGTGTGTGTGTGTGTGTGTGTGTGTGTGTGTGTGTGTGTGTGTGTGTGTGTGTGTGTGTGTGTGTGTGTATGTGTGTGTGTGTGTGTGTGTGTGTGTGTGCGCGCGCTTCAAGGGATGGCACGATCACAAACCACCACCCTCTGTCAGACACACACACTGCAAACTGCCACAACACACATTATGATACTCGATTGTTGACACTATCAGATAGTAATTGTGTGTAATGAAGTCCTCAAAATTGAAACCACGACTTTTGCACGGGGGGGGGGGGCTGGTCCTCACAGAGATAGTAACACATAAAAACAGGAAGTTCAGCTTCAATAAAAACATGATTCATTCAAAACTACTTTGTTTCATGCTGCTTCTGTCAAGTTAACCGACCTGTTCAGAGCCCGACACACACAGACAGACACACACACACAGACACACAGACAGACAGACACACACAGACAGACACACACACACACAGACAGACAGATAGACACACAGACACACACACACAGACAGACACACACACATTCGAGGGGGCATCGCTTGTCTATAGAAAACAGCATCTGAAAAACACAACTACACAGTCTGCTGTTTTATTTTTCAGATAAATGTAAATAAACACACACACACACACTCTTAGAAATACGTGAGCGGGGGAAGCTACCGCAGGCTGTAGGATTAGTTTTATATTTGAACATATTTGACTTTACGATGTGTGTGTGTGTGTGTGTGTGTGTGTGTGTGTGTGTGTGTGTGTGCTGGCATGTGCTTCATGGTGAATCAGGATAAGCCTGAAGGAGAGAGGTATGGAAAAGTGTGTGTGCTTCACATAGTGTACGTTTATGGATGTGTGTGTGTGTGATGTGTGGATGCCAGGTTGATGCCAGGAGGATTTAAGTGGGGTGTGTGTGTGTGTGTGTGTGTGTGTGTGTGTGTGTGTGTGTGTGTGGCCTACATTTGGAGGATGAGAGACTGCTCCTGTTTACTTATTCAGGGCTTCGTCTCCTGTCAGGACGAACTCTCACTGCAACGTCTCTGTTCTAGAAACATCTCGTCCACCAACATGTTTCACAAAGACCTCACACACACACACACACACACACACACACACACACACACACACACACACACACACACACACACACACACACACACACACACACACACACACACACACACACACACACACACACACACACACACACACACACGTCATTTTGAGGCTATAACCAATAAATGTGGCTTTTTTATACTTTAAAAAACATGATCTAAAATGATAATTTGATGGTGAAATTAAAATAGTTACAGAAATGTATTTGATGATCATCTCCGGACAGCGAAAAACAAGAAATAAAAAACATTAAACTGCTTCTCATTCTTCCTCGTTATGAATTAAACACTGGTTTACTGGCTGTGATTCTTAATGTCGGTAACACTCCTGCAACTGGAGGCAAACCACCGAACCCTACTGGTAAATAACGTTTACAAAGGTAAGTCTAATAATGATCTTTGACAGATGAACTGCTCCGTGTACATGGAGACGAGGGTTTACATCAGCTGCTCTGATCTGTGCAGAGACGAATCCTCAAAAGATCTAATTTAAGCTCAGACGCCAACAGACACGAGACCTGAACGCTGCAGCGCTGCCCCCCCACAGACCTGCAGCGCTGACCTCTGAACTAACGCACCGTGGATGAAGGCTTTTATGTTGGAACAAAAAAGTTCAAAAACATATGATGTAATCTGCGACATCATCACCGTGGTTTCAGATTGTGAAGTGATGTCATGGCCCGCGGTCACAAAGCAGTCACCCGTGTCAGGTATCAAAAGAAAAGCGCACTTCCTGCCGGGCTCGGTGACCTCGCTTGGCGATCAGCTGACCTCTCAACAAAGATCCTCTCTATACACTGGAGGCTGTGTCACTCCCATCACAGAAGGAGGGACTAAAAACAAGTCTCATATAATAATAAAGATTGACAGCAGACAGACTTTTAACAGCGAATCACAGACTCTGGGAGTCAACCTGACCTAGAGACCACAGACGACCTTTAAACAGAGACAAGGTCACAGACAGTGACCACGTGATGACGGCTCAACCAACCACGTGAGAAAAGGAAGCACATGGGGCTCAGGTCAATGTCCATCAACAGCCAACAGATGTTTTCCAATGACATCCCCATTCTCATTTTCACCATCCAGATATAAAGATGGACGACATGACAGCTCATCACAAGTGAAGTAAAGAAATCGTGATCGCCCCCGGTGGCTGGCTGCAGTATCGGTCATGTCTCCTCCATGTTAGTGATGAGACATTTAACATATTACAAGACATAGCTAATCACTCCATGATCACTGCTGCACAGACTCCAAATGGTATCAACAAATGCAAGATGGCGGTGGACATGTGAGAGATATTTCATTTTTGTACAAAGGCAGGAAGTGGAAATACGCCTTCACGTCTTTATTTACAGTCTACAAACTGAATATGTATCCTGGAAAGCTATTGAGCTTTTGTCCTTATGAATGTAAAATCTAGAGAATATCGTCCGACCAAACGAGAAGTCGAACAAGAGGCGCCGGCGCCACAATGGATCCAACCCTTTACTCTGGCGGCACCATGAGGTGAAGAGGGGATGGATTACAACGACACCGTTAAGCCTCCATCAGCTTTAAAGTCTAAACTTTCCTCTAAGGTTAATCAAGGTCAACGTCCAGCTCACGGTCATCAGATGTATGTTAGAAACGCTGCCAACCGCTGGTGACCTGCAGCAGGACTTCAGTGAGGTGGGTGGATGGGGGGGGGGGTGGATGGGGGGTTTCTCCTTAGTTTCCCGGACAGGAAAAGATCACAGCTGAAAACAATGAGGTGGGGAGCGGTCACTTCCTGTTTCTGTGCTGGTGACAGAACCAACAGCTCTGCCGTCGCTGCTCCACCCAAGTGTCATGACAAAGAAAGAAAACTCCATCTGTCTTCAGGTGAACTTCACTAACTCAGACATTTTCACTTCAGGTCACGAAAACAAACCTCTTGTCCTCATTCTGTTCAATCTTTGAAAGGTTTGAGTTGTAGTGATTTTTAAATCTATTCACTGTCCTCATGTCAAAGCCTGGATGACCCTGACACCAAACATCAGACAAAACCATTTTATAGGTTTTATATATATTTACATGTTAGATTTGTTGTGATGGTAACTGTAGCCTGAATCAAACAGATTGAAAACACGTCCTTCACCAGGGATTAAGCCAAACTAAGATCTGCCTGAGTGGCCACCGGCAGCATCGAGAGGAATCCTTCCTCTACGGTGAGCTGTCAAAAGATCCACAAAGTGTTACCATCCTTGGTAGGATGAACAGATCCCACCACATGAACCAGAGGTGGATTATGTGTTACACCTAATTCTTTGCTTAACTTTTAGAGTAAAACATTCTCTTCACCACGAATTAAAGCAAAAGAAGAAAACACGTCCGTCACAGTGGGACTGACCACCAGCAGGGTTAGGGTTAGAGTCCCTACATGACGGAGCACTAACCTTCAGGACATTATTCAAGAGGCTCGCAGACACTTCATCTTTCTATTTCTGCGTCAGCGGCTGGGAAGTAAAGTTTTTATACAACGTGAAGTTCTAGGAGGTTTTTCCCAGAGGAAGCCTCAGGACCTGAGAAACTAAGTGCTGACTACCTGAACTCTTCACTTTACATAATATTAATGAAGCAGGTCTCTGGTGCGTCTGCTCGCTCCTCTGAGAGGAACATCAACCAGTCCATTACCTGCTTCATCCACTATACATGAGGCTGGTGCCTCCACCTCCAACCCTCTGCTAACACCCGCTCCATCCATGGACACAGGTTGTGTGTGTGTGTGTGTCTGTGTGTGTGTGTGTTGCTCTCCCAGCTGTCATTATGTTCAGGTGTGGCGGGAACACTGAGCGGATAGACCCACCTCTGATCTGAATTCCTGAGAATCCAAAGCTTCCTGTGTGTGTGTGTGTGTGTGTGTGTGTGTGTGTGTGTGTGTGTGTGTGTGTGTGTGTGTGTGTGTGTGTGTGTGTGTGTGTGTGTGTGTGTGGTAAATGAAGGGGAAGGAAATCAGTGAGGTAGAGGAAGTCAGGGTGGTAAACTCTGGGGGGTGTATCTGCCTCAGGCGTGCACACGCATCAATCCAGGCGCACCCACACACACTAAAAACACACTGTGTTCACATCTGTCTCACGGCTGCACAATGAGGATTTCTACAAGAAATTGTAATTTGAATAATGTATAAATATATAATAAAACATTTCCATTGCCACCAACACAGCATTGGTTGCAGCATGTTTTCTAAATGCTCCACTTGTTCTCTATGAACCACAGAAGTTCTCTAATAAATCCCCTCTCATTCATTTTGTTGTATTTGTACAAAGCTTCTATTCTATTCTATAAATATGTAGCTTTTTAATAAAAAGACATGGAAATCTCATGTTCTATAAAATGGGACATTAAAGGATAGATGCAGCCATTTTCTTCTTTCATTTGTCTTGTAATTAACATCCCATCAGATTCCAAACCACAGCCAACGATGACTCCTCACAAGCGAGGGTGTGAGTGTGTGTTTAAATCCTCTAACATGTTATTTCTCTGAGCTCCAGCTCCTCATTGTTGTCTAAAAAAACATGAAACCACATCAGGATCTGAACCCGTGGAAGGAAACAGAGAGAAAATGGAAGCACATTCTAGTTTGAAAATTGACTGCAGATCTATTTTTATCTGGATGTGAGTGACTGAAGCGAACGGAGGTCAGTCAGAGGGAAATAAAAATCCTGCAGATGGTTGTTAATGTGAGGCACAAACGAGTAATCTTATGTAATCTCTCTCTCTGTGCACGCACACACACACACTGAATAAAGCTGGGCCGTGTGTGCGTGTGTGTGTGTGTGCGTGTGTGTGTGTGTGTGTGTGCGTGTGTGTGTGTGTGTGCGTGTCCTCTGAAAAGCTGCCAAACACTGCAGAATGCATACTGTCTGGGAACATGGTGGGAGCCGGCTGCTACTCGGCTAACGGACACACATAGTATAAAACCCACAGATTCACGTATTAACTCAGTATTCACTCATCTGGAGAACAGAACAGAACCGAACAGAACAGAACCGAACAGAACAGAACAGAACCGAACAGAACCGAACAGAGGGGGTCAGGATGACTCCAGGCAGCAGTGGTATCTGGAGCAGGAACAGTAGAAGAAAAGAAAGTAAAACAGCAGAGAACTAAACTGCCGACGCCACAGGACGCCCACATTGCTCCAGGTTTCAAAGAGATCTAATCACTTCCAGTCTAGTCTACAACACTAAAGGTTTAAAGGTTGATCGGGATCATGCTCCTTGGCCACAGGATGAATTCTCCTTGTGCCTGACGTCTTCTCGGGATCAGATGGACCCAATGTTCTTTTTCAAGAAGTGAGAAAACAACAAAACCTCCGTCACTGCTCCACGACGCTTCATCTCCTACTGCCAGTTTTTCTAATGAATAATAAATTGGTTCAGACTCTGCACACGGTTTCTGTGCGTGACTATTTTCATTGGATGAAAACACAGACTACGTTTGCAAAGACCATAAAATGTTCAGAGGTCGGTGGTAAACTGTCCGAGATTTAAATAAAGTTTCGGTCATAAGAACTAGGACAAGAAAAATAATTGATTGACAAAAGGCAACATCCACACGACTTTGTTTTCATTTGAGAACTCATCATCTCCGCTCCAGAGCCGTGGGGCGTCCACACTTCACTGCTGGTTCCGTTCAGTGTGAGAACTCTGGAGCTGCAGTTCCATCTGGACGAGCAGGAACGGAGATGTTTAGAAACGAGGACGCTCACAGCCTCTTGCTGATTGGGTCTTTTCTGTCAGGATGTAGCCTTCTCTGATTCGTCAGGCCCCTGTCACATGACAACCTTCCAGAATAAAACAACCAGCCTCCGCTCCGAGTAGAACAACATGGAGAATCAATCCCAAGTGTTACTGAGCCTGTTGTCTTTGCGAACAGCTGTTCAGTTCCATTACGTGTTTTACAACGATACAACTGTTTACATGGAGGAGGCCAGATGGTGTTCGAGCAAACTGCAATCATTCAAACTTTTAGTTTGAAAAACCTTGTGCTGTAGATGTAGCCTAATATTCACGTCCACAAACACTGGTCATCTGTTTGGTGAAAGGTCATGACCCCTCTCTCAAACTCTCATTTGTTCCATCTTCACTAAACTATGTGAGATGCAGCCTCATTATCACCCCCCCCCCCCCCCCCACACACACCTCCTTCTCTGTGGCCGACGCGTCTTCGTGTTCCAGCCTCGTTCAGCTGAGTTACATGAAAGTGTTGGTGGGAAAACACTGCTGCAGTTTGTTTCACTGCAAGTTGAGACTTGTGTGTCTGCTGATATGAAACTAGGCTCAACCAGTGTGTGTGTGTGTGTGTGTGTGTGTGTGTGTGTGTGTGTGTGTGTGTGTGTGTGTGTGTGTGTGTGTATGTGTGTGTGTCTCACTCTGTTCTCATTTTAGTTTCACTGAGTTGCTCTTTACTACCATCAGACCAGCATGGCAACGACCTGATAAATAAACCTTGTCCTTTAATCACGGACACCAAAAGAAGAAGAAATTAAGCAGATGACTCAGTAACTTTCGGACTAAAGGACTAAAGGACTAGAGGACTAGAGGACTAGAGACCTGGAGGACTAGAGACCTGGAGGACTAGAGGACTAGAGACCTGGAGGACTAGAGGACTAGAGGACTAGAGACCTGGAGGACTAGAGGACTAGAGACCTGGAGGACTAGAGGACTAGAGACCTGGAGGTCTTGGTCTGTAAAAGCTTCATAAAATGATCTGTTATTGGTGAGTTGAGTTTGAACTGATGCTGCTGACAGAGTGTTGTCGTTCACCAGTGAGTCAGTTGACATTAAAGCAGCTCATCATACTGACTGAACACAGAGAAAAGGGTCAGAGCTGCTGCTGACGGCTCAGCTGACACTAAAGAGTCGGATCCAACAACACACACGCACACAACACACGCACACACGCACACAACACACGCACATGCACACATCAGAACTGTGGCATTAGAAATGTTTGTTTGCAGAGACCTGATCCCACACCAGCCTCTAGTCATACCTGATAAACAAGAATCTGAGCGGATCATTACCCAGAAACCCTTGCTTCACTGGTCATGTCAGACACGTGTGATATAGAGACACAGATGTTCACAGATGTTCACCTGAGCCTGAGGTAACTTTACTCTCACTGTAAATAAACCAACACACCCTGACACTCGGTTTACAGGTTTAAGGAAGTGGTGGGGAATTCCACTGCAGGCCCCCCCCACTGTGATCCAGGATTTCAAAATAAACCCTAACCCTGTGGGTGTGTGTGTGTGTGTGTGTGTGTCTGTGGTGTCTGTGTGTAGACACAGTCACATTATGGGGAGTTGTTTTCTTTGTGTGGACAAAAATCCAGTCCCCATAATGTAGATCATTAAATTCAACAATCAGGCCTGTTTTATGGTTAGGTTAACTTTAGGTTAACTTTAGGTTAGGTTAGGTTAGGTGAAGGTTAGGTGAAGGTTAGGTTTAGGTTTAGGTTCAAGTTAAGTCAAGAGTATGGTTTGGTTAAGTTTAGGGAACCGTAAGGTTATGTTTAGGTGAGGTACGTTTAAGTAAAGTTTAGATTAAAGGGATAGTTCACCCAAAAATTAAACGTCACTCATTATCTACTCACCACTATGATGGAGGGGGGGGGTGAAGTGGTGGGTCCACAAAACCCTTGTGGAGTCTCAGGGGTGAACAGGGTAACCCTAACCCTAACGTCCACCACAAGGGGGCGAGCTAGCAGGCGACAGCTTGTCCCACGAGCTGCGTTCAACATATTAAGCTAACAACACGAGACGTAAACGAGGTCGGTTCAAGTCCAACTTGAATGTCGGGGCTTGATGACATCACAGGAGCAGAATGGAGGCGTGTTTCTGTTGTTTGATTACGTCTGAATTCTCAATATCTCAATTGTATCTGACTCGGCTGCTACTCGCCCCCCCCCCTCCATCATAGTGGTGAGGAGATAACGAGTTTCATTGTCTGTGAATCCCTTTCATGGTCAGGTTTAAGTTAAGCTCAGGTTAAGGTTAGGGTTAAGTTATCGGTTAGAACAGTAGTGACAAGTTATGGTTTGATTAAGACTCGAGGAAATCAATGTCATGATGATGTGATGTCATCTGAAGTCATGGAGACACATCTGTGTGTATATACATATATATACGTATGTATATGTATATATATATATACCTATGATCTCCTACCTGCCTTCCCTGTTTCGCTCAGGCCGAGGTGAGTCGCTGAATGTATAATGTATGTATGTATATATATACTATATATTCATATATATATTATATATATATAAGTGTGACCTCCTACCTTCCTCCACCGGTCATATATGTGTGTGTGTGTGTTTATATATTATATATATAATATAAACGTGTGACCTACCTGCCTCCATCGTGTCGTCAGGATGTGCTGAGTCGCATTGTGTATATATATTTACGTGTTATGTATATGTATATATATATATATGTGTGTGTTACTGTAGTTCTGTGTATACGCGGCGAGGCGCGCCCTCCTACCTGCCTCCACCGTGTCGCTCAGGTCGTGCTGAGCCGCGGTCCGGGGGAACTCCTTCAGTTTCCGGGAGCAGATGTTCAGGACGCCGCTGGCCGCCGCCTCCTCCAGGGCTCGTTCCAAGCCGCGGTTCGGAGGCAGGTTCTGGGCCGACGGAGGCGAGCCGAGCGGAGGACGAGCCGCGGAGTCCGGTCCCAACGTCGCCATGATGCTCCCCCTCTCCGCCGGGTCCGTGTGGGGGTTAATTCCGTGAGAGCTAACGTTCACCGCGCGGAGCTTCACACCGAGCCGAGCCGAGCCGAGCCGAGCGGTCTGCTGCTTCCTCTGTCTGCCGCCACCGCGTCCAGCCCCCTGTCTGCGCGGTGCGGCAAGCGGCACCACATCCGGCCCGAGACTTCAAAATAAAGCAGACCAACGACAATAATAGATAGAATGATGTAATAATGATAACAGTTATAAATGGATTGGATGATGGTCGTGATGCTAAAGAAGACTTTCATCTTTAATAATGAATCATAGTTACTCGTCAGAAAGAGGGAAGAACACAACATGTGTTTAAAGTATATTATATAGATCAAGTTAAACTGCTTGGCCTGTTCCACCACCTCACAGGTTTTATTTTGAAGACACTCCAGCTGTGTTTCCGGTCTGTCCTGCTCCCTCACTGCGGCTGCGCAGTAGAAGCGTGTCTGCGAGACAGCAGCACAGGAAGTGGGCCAGACAGCGCCACCTGCTGGACAGGGTCAGTCACTGCAGGTTCTACAGGCTCAGCTACTATAGAATCATTATTATTCATCATAATTATGTATAATAGTTATGATTTATAATATTATGATTAGTTAAACATAAACTTTAAGTTAGAACATTATTTGTATCTGCTTTACTTTGTTGCACATGTTTTATTTTATCACTGTTTTCAGCTTGTTGTTCAATAAAGGTTATTAAGGATATTTCCAAACCCAAACAGGAAGAGAAGCAGCAGGCAGAAGCCCCTGTGTGTGTGTGTGTGTGTGTGTGTGTGTGTGTGTGTGTGTGTGTGTGTGTGTGTGTGTGTGAGTGTGAGTGTGATGTGTGTGTGTGTGTGTGTGTGTGTGTGTGTTGTGTATATAGTGTCCATAGTGTATAAACAGTTTAGTATATGAATGTATAAGCAGGACGTTTGTTCATCATGACATGTGACTGCAGCTGCTTCCTCTGTGACAAGAGGAAATTACAAATATTAACTTGTGTTGCTTCAGAATATTTTCAGACACAAATCAGTTTTTTCATTTAATGAAAGAATATGAACAGAAAAATAAAAGCATGAGTTGATTTAAACTATGATTAGCGTTAGCTCCTCAATAAAGACGTGACCGAGGTTTATTACTGTAAGCAGCTGTTCTGAGGAGAAACTGTTAAATACAGGAAGTGTTCTTCCTGTGTGTGTGTGTGTGTGTGTGTGTGTGTGTGTGTGTGTGTGTGTGTGTGTGTGTGTGTGTGTGTGTGTGTGTGTGTGTGTGTGTGTGTGTGTGTGTGTGTGTGTGTGTGCTGTGGTGCATGTACACAGGTTTCCTCGTCTCTGCTTCTGTTCAGTCGTAATAAAACGGTGAGTCTTCAGATTTATTAGATTTATCGTCTGTATTGTTCTGATGAGATTTCTCAATGAAACTTCCTCCGCTCATAAGTTTAGTAAAACATTGATGATTGTTTGTTTTGTTTTTCAAGTTCTCTGAAATTGTTTGTTTAAATCTGTAAATGGATCATTTCCCGTTTAATCTATCATGAGGATTTATTCAGAACCGAATCTGAACATTGGTTGAGACCAGTGTTTACTTTTCTTGACATTAAAATTCTCTGTGTATTACTTCATAAATCAGGTCTTTTATGATTAAAATGTTTAAGAAATCAGACTTTGAATGATCCACTAAAAAAACCTGCAGATTACAAACAGGAATAAAAAGTGAAACTAAAGAGATTTAAAGTTAGTCGTGTAGGTCCACGCTGTTCACAATACATCGTCCAATATGTTTTTACATACACACAAATATTAGACATTGTTTTGTTGTCTTCTTATGACAAAGCAATGTGGACGTTTGATAATTTACAGTTTTTCCATCAACTTTACCATAAATAACTATAATTAAATAGAAAACACAAATACAGTCAAATATGTAAAACTCAAACTCATTTATTCTGTAAAACAATGTTTTCCATGTCATCAAACATAGAAGCAGATGTTGATACGAAGTTTTTCAACATTTTCATGAATTTCTCTTGATGAAGAAATGAGCCGGATTCAGGTTCTGGAGCTTCTGAGTGGGATTCGCTGCCGGTTGGTTTGAACTCGAGTGAAGTTCTTGTTGAAGTTGCTTCATGTGAAGAACATCAGTGATGAAACATCAGTCTGAGCCCGAGGGACTTCCTGTAGGAACCGTCGGTGTTGGTTACAGATGTTGTGTCTCAGCTGCTCCAGTTCACAACGTTCTGTCTCCTCCTCTGCAGACGTCGGGGTCATGACCTCCACATCTGTCGGCTGGTGTGAGGAGTCGTTCACAGAGTCGACACACTCTGTCCCAGCAGCCACAGGTTCGATCCCCCTGCAGGCTCCACACACAGGTACACTCACACATTCTCTCTCTATATGAACACTCGTACTACTGGTGATAGAGAATCCTTCATTGATCCACATGCTGGTTCCACGGCTGCAGGTTAACAATAGATACAGGTGAAAGAGAATAGAACTTTATATTTCTTTCTTATTACTCTGTTAAATGTTTTTAGTTTTTTACTTAAGAAGCTTCAACACTTTAAATCGTCTTGTTGTTGAGCTGCTCAGATCAACTTCTCGTCTCCGTCTCACTTCACCTGGTTTTATTCACTGGCTCCGTGTCGGACGTGTGATCCACATCATGGTGCCATGACATCACAGTGATGTGGATCAGGAGCCTCAGAGTTTGGGCTTTTTAACTTTTCAGAAAAGAGACTTTATAACAAATAGAAACATCGTGTGTCTCCTTTAATAAATCCACATCTCTGTCTCCTCGTCCATCAGCTGCTTCAGGATCGATTCCACTTCTTCTTCTGCTGCCACCAGAAGCTGCTGGAGGAGAAACCACCACGTTTTCCCATCAGCCTCCACAGACAGGTTTCACTAGAGGAAACATCTGAATTCCCGCCCCCCCCAGTCGACCCCACACTCCAGCTCTGCTCCACACAACAGGGACAAGGGTGAGGATGATGATGGTGAGGAAGGCCAGAGAGGAGAGCGTCAGACTCAGGGACGACTCGTCTCTCCAGAGGTCGAGCGCTTCCTCCTCCTGAGGAGCAGTCCCGTCATCTCCAGGCGCCACAGGCCCGTCTCCTGGCACGGAGGAGAAGCCTCCGCATCCCGGTAACTGCACACGGTGAAACTCTGTCCTGTTCAACTGGACACCATCGAAGTCACGAAGTCACAAAGTCACGACGAGTCGTGAAGTTACTTCATGAGTAACTGAAGTAACTTCACGAGTAACTGAAGTAACTTGGAGCTCAAATGCGTTTTTGAAGTTGATGTCGGGAATAAAAAAAGACAAAAGTGAAGAAAACATCTGGAGCTCCCCCTGGTGGCTGACTGCAGTGTAGCTCATAAGACACGCCTCCTCCATGTTAGCAGATGGGACATGGATATGGTGTCGTCCATCTTTATATAAAGAAACTACAGATTCAGTTGATAATACTCACGTTGACATTTATACATAATGTAAACTTGTGTTTGACAGCTCGTCTCCTGGTTCTCTGCGTGGACGTCCCACACTCGCCAGGACGGAGGAGGACTGTCCTCGCTCGTCCTCGCTCCCGGACAACAAGCAGCACCGCGTCTCGTCTCATCTGAACCATTTTCTGACCTCGCTCTTCCACCTCCCCTCCAGCGGACAACAGGGATTGGCTGGGGAGCACAGAGGGCGGCGCCCAGCCAGCTGTGAAGCCCCTCCCACAGCAGGTAGAGAACCGCTGCTTTAGGGTTTAGTTCTGTTCACGGTGCAGAGACACTGTGGTTCAGCCTCTCGGGACCATGAACGAGCTTCGTTGCTTCATGACCGTGAGAAACTGTCTGATGGAGACGAACAGAGAAACAGGAAGAAACATCTGGACCACGAGAATACTGAAGTGAAAAATCACCACAATGAACTGAAAGTATCACCAACCGTGTGTGTGTGTGTGTGTGTGTGTGTGTGTGGTGTGTGTGTGGTGTGTGTGTGTGTGTGTGTGGTGTGTGTGTGGTGTTTGGTTGTGTGTGTGTGTGTGGTTGTGTTGGTGTGTGTTGTGTTGTGTGTGTGTGTGTGTGGGTGTGTGTGTCTGTTGTGTGTTGTGTGTGTGTGTGTTGTGTCGTGTGTGTGTGTGTGTGTGGTGTGTGTTGTTGTGTTGTCTTGTGTGGTCGTGTGTGTGTGTGTTTGGTGTCTGTTGTTGTGTTGTGTGTGTGTGTGTGTGTGTGTGTGTGTGTCTGTGTGTGTGTCTGTGTGTGTCTGTGTGTGTCTGTGTGTGTGTGTGTGTGTGGTCAGCTCTCTCTTCCAGGCACAGAAGCAGTTTCCCTGAATTCTCTGCAGACTTCTTTAAAATGAGCTCTGAGCTGGAAAAGGTGAGTTTAAAACTTTTAGTTCAAATCACTGCTAGTTTTTTGTAACTCTGTATTTTACACGTAGACGTGTGAATTAAAAATAGTTTTTAGAATAAAAAACTATTTTACAAGTTGAGAATCCGACTGTAAATAAAGATGGACGACATGACGCCTCCCTGAAGTGAAGCCAACCCGCCCCCTGGTGTCTGGCTCCTCCTCCTCCACGTTAGCAGATGGGAAACATAAATATATGTTTTTAAAGATGGTTTCTGTCATTTCTGGTCGTTCTTATCTCACTGATGTTCTGTTGAATGTTGTCGGTTCTGATCCGATGAACTGATGATGACGTCACCCCTTCCTGTGTTGACGCCAGGAGAACGCTCACTTCGTGGTGGTGGACCTGGTTCTGGAGGCTCTGGAAGCTGTGAAGTGGACTCTGAGGGACGAGCGACGCACTTCCACAACAGACACACACACGCAGCACGGCAACAGACAGAGACGGACGAACACACACAGACGCACACAAAAAGACGACAACAGACAGAGACAGTCAAACAGACGCACAAAAGAAGTCGAGCATCAACCGACCTGTGTCGTCTCCACTGACGCTGAATCTGAAGGTGAACCCGTGGGACCAGATTCTGAATCTTCATACAAACGTGTTTCACATAGAAACATTAGAAGTAAACCACAACCCTCGGCCCGACAGCATCTCACAGTCAATCACACTCAGATATCAGTCCTCTGAATGTCGATGTTCACGTCTTCAACTGGAACTCTGTGACAAACCAACGAGCACGAGGATCATGTTGTGTTTTACTTTCAGACGGTGGAGGAGACGTGACCCTGACCCTCCGAAGGTAAGAAGAACAAACTTTAACCGGCTCCACGTCTTCACATTGGTTCTGACCTGCGATGTCCCATGATGCAGTGCGGAGTGGCTGGCCCAGAGGCTGGTGCTGGACTTCAGGAGGAGCTGGCTTCCGTCCCATGAGCCTCGGGGGGGACGGCAAAGCCTCCGCAGCTCCCTTCAGGAGGTGAGGACACTGATTGGTGATTTCACCCCACAACTCATTAAGAGACTAAACACCACCGACTCCGTAGAGTGAAGCTAATGTGTTAGTGTCTGAGACCTGTCTTCTGTGTAGTGACCAGCAGGGGGCGACTCCTCTGGTAGTTTCTATAGAAGTCTATAGAAAGTGACTTCTCTCTTTATCACGTCAGTAACATTCAGGAGTTTGTCTCAGTCTCTAGTTTCAAGTCTTCTTCAAACAGCTGATGTTCATTTAGTGAGTTATGATCATTTAGAGTCAAACAGACCATAAAGCACCAGATGTGTTGGGGGGGGGGATACCACAGAGTGATTGACAGCTGGTACCGTCCAACGAGTGCAGGTGGTAGGTGTAGGTGGGCGTGTCCTCGAGCTCTCAGCCAGGCTCCACCCCTCCCGCTAAAAAAATGGTTACCTCTGGTTTAAAAAAACAAGATGGCGCCGGAGAAACTGAGGCTTCAGAACAGCAGCTCACAGAGTGACGTCATGATGGTTGACATTGCGTTGACCTTCCTTGACCCCCCCCCCCCCCCCCTTGTTTCCACTGTCTGAAGTTACCGGGCACAGGAAGCGTGGCGGCGAGCGGCGGCAGCCTGACAGAGGAGATCCGACTGAGGACCAGGATGAGAGGGTCCCTGAGCTGGGCTCCTCCTCGTCTCCAGATCATCTTCACCGTTCAGCCGACGCTCAGGTTTCACCACATCTGACTCGAGACACAGAAACAAGGGGACAGAGAGGAAGCTGCTGTAACGTTGTTTCCTCCGACAGACGCAGTGAAGTCGTGGCCTCTCAACACTTCCTGTGTGCAGGATGTGGGACGGAGGTGGAGCCCAGTGAGTACAGAAGGTCCAGTTGGTCCATTACATGATTACGTACCTTCAGAGGGACAGTAACGATAATATTCATCTCTGTCACCAGGATACATGAAGAAACTGAAGTACTGTGAATACCTGGGCAGGTTCGTGCCTCGTCTGTTCTCATCAGTGTTTTCTTCAAGCTTCATATTGAGTGAATACAAACATTAAGTTATTATAAATGCGACAGGTATTTCTGTGACTGTTGTCACGGCGGCTCGGAGGCTGTGATTCCTGCTCGAGTTCTGTCCTGCTGGGATTTTAACAGGTCATAAAAAACACACCAATACAATGTTTTCGTTTTGAAATTGTTCTCACGACTGAAAGAAAAAACTATATTTACCTTCATCTGAAGTGTTATTGATGAGACATTGAATTGATGGTTGAAGGAAACCGTTGCTGATCTTCTTCTTCTGCAGATTCCCTGTGAGTGACTTCTCCAAACAGCTGCTGGACTCGTTCTGGTTCCTGCCGCTGTTCGACCTGAGCTGTGTGTGTGAGTCGCTCTGCGGCCGAGTGAGGGAGCTGCACCGGTTCAGGGTGAGCTCCCCGAACAAGAACCAGAACTATCATCATAAGTTCTACTTTTATATCAAACAAGGAATCTGGAATTTATTTTCATTGCGCCACATATTCAACACTTTTATATAAAAATGCACTTTAAAAATTGTCCTCATCCTTAATTTTTGTTGCTATTTTTGATGTTTTCTCCTGTAATAAAACTACTATTGACTTTATCTTCATAAAATTCTGAAAAATAACATTCAAGAGTCCAAAGTGACATCATCAAATATTGTTTAACCCAAAAGTCCAGAATGCAGAATCTCAATTCCTTCTGTCCTTTCCTTGTTTCTTCCTTCCTTCCCTTCCTCTGTCCTTGTTCCTTCCCTTCCTTCCCTTCCTCTGTCCTTGTTTCTTCCTTCCTTCCCTTCCTTCCCTTCCTCTGTCCTTCCTTCCCTTCCTCTGTCCTTCCCGTCTCCTGTCCTCCAGGAGCTGCTGGATCAGCTGCTGGGCGTCAGGAGGCTGCTGAAGACCTGCCGACTCTCTGAAAGGTAGAAGGAACCGACCAGTCAGACCACACACTCACATCCTTCTTAGTCACAATATCACGAGGTTCGACTTCAAGTCGTTCAAAACCTGCTCAGAACTTAAATGAAGAGGCTGATTGTAAGAATACAGGTTTCCAGTAGATGGCAGTGTTCGACTATTTGTGTTCCCGGAGCCAAGAACAACAATTTGTGTTTTGGTTAAATTCTTCGTCCAGTTACTTTTCTGACTTATCTCGACTTTTTGTAAATTTGAGATGTTGTGGATAAAGTCGTCTTTAATTTCAGAATCTAGTTTTTTTGATAGTTCAGTTTACGTAGTGAACTTCGGATGTGGCCCAGGACCGATTGCTCCTCTGATCCGGTCCCACCTGACTCGGACCTGTGACCCGGTCCCCTGAGGTCCTGCTGATCTCAGGTACGAACATGGAGCTCATCCGTGTGACCTGTGTTTGTGTCTCAGGGTGATGACTGAGATCGATCAGCTTCCCCCCCACCTCGTCCTCCAGCAGCCGCCCCTCCTCTCCATGGACGACCTCCTGAGGCTGAGGAAGGGTCAGCTGGTGGCGCAGGTCAAAGCCGCGGTGCACGCCGCCATCAGTCACGTTGAGGACTGCGAGGTCAGTCTCAAATCAAACTAATACAATGTGGACATGTGATCCAGTTCGGCGTCCTCATCCTGCGGGGGTCCTCTCTGAAGACCGACTGCGTCACAGCAGCGTGACTTGGCCGATAACGAGCAACCAATGGTGGATTGGTCTCAGGCCAACGTATCCCAGGATGCATTGTGCAGCAGCAAGCTAATCCGCTAGCTGTGTGGCGGCCGAGCTGCTCAAAGTAGCACAAGTCGTGAGAGTGGAACAAGCTGGTGACGCAAACACAATCCAAAACGTGTCGTGATAAGACGCCTCACTCTCAGATTGTACAGTTCTGTTTTTCTGTTTGAACCAATCAGGAGTCAGTGAGACCACGCCCACATGGGTCAATGATAAACACCACAGACGATTGGCCTGAAGCCACAGAGCGCCGTCACATGACCTGAGCACGGAACCTATTGTTTTATGTTTGAGACGTTATCTGTTCTGTTGTAACACATGTTCTGTCTGTCGCAGCTCTGTCTGGCTCGAGGTTTCATCTGTGAGTTCTGCAGAGAAGGAAACGTCCTGTTTCCCTTTCAGAGCGACGCCTGCAGCCGCTGTCCAGGTACTGTCCAGGTAGACTCCACAGGCTCCACATGGAGGAGCAGTTCTCCTCCTCGGGGAACCGGGCCTGAGATCAAACAGCACAAACTGAACTTTCAAGTAGTTCCCTCCACCAGGGAGGTTATGTTTTCACCCCGGTCCATTTCTTTGTTTGCTAGTTCCTGCTGAACAGATGAAAGTAATCTGGATGTTTTATGGGTCAGAACAGAACTCGTTACATTTTTGATGCGAATCTGGATCAAGTGTTTTTTTTTAATCTCTTTGTTTTTCAACATTTCACAGATTTCTTAGAGAATAATTCAGGAATGCTGATGAAACAATCAGACATATTTACATATCCGATATTTATGAGTGTGTGTGATTTGGTGCAGATTGATATTTGAGTGCTGGGTCTTGGTGGAGGTGTGAAGTCGTCCTCAGTCAGCTGGAGGACACAAAGGGACAAACCCCTGATGCGTCTCTGTCCTCTCAGTTTGCAGGACCTGTTTTCACAAACACTGTTTTGTGGAGAAGAAATGTCCCAAATGTTCTCGGATCCAGTCCCGGAAGGAAGACGGGTCCAGTCCCGGAAGGAAGACGGATCCAGTCCCGGAAGGAAGACGGGTCCAGTCCCGGAAGGAAGACGGGTCCAGTCCCGGAAGGAAGACGGGTCCAGTCCCGGAAGGAAGACGGATCCAGTCCCGGAAGGAAGACGGGTCCAGTCCCGGAAGGAAGACGGGTCCACGAGGTGTGAGAGCTGAGCGGCTGCAGCTCGGGGCCACGACTCACTTCACCACAGTTTCATGTAAAAACACTGTTGAGCTGGAGATGACGTGTGAATAATAATCTTTATTAATAATAATAAATTTACACTCAAACCCTCCAAGTATTCACATGACTGCTCTTTACTCACAGATGTCTTTTCCTGTGGAAGTAAAATATGAGAGTGATTCATTTCCTCCAGTAAAATGTTCTTCTGTGCATCGGACTCGGACTCAGGACTCGTTCACACCTGGTTCGGTTCAGAGCTTCAGACTCTTCAGTTCAGTCCTAAACATCAGGTGAAAGGTTCCTCAGAGCAGAAGAGGTGTTCTGGGTCTGGATCAACTGAACCTGGTTCTGTTCCAGAGTGAAAACACTTTGTTGGATAGTTTGGACGTTTGGACCAATCACAGGAAGTAGAGACAGAATTAAACAGTAGAAGAAGAAGAAGAAAATCTGGATTCAAATGTAAAGCAGCGTGAATAAAGTTAACGAAAGTTAACTTGCAGAACTCAACCTCTCTGTGGATCAGTGTTTGTCTCACACACACACACACACACACACACACACACGCACACACACACACACACACACACACACACGCACACACACACGTATGTTCCTGTCCATTAGTGTGTCTCCTAATGACTGTGACACGGGAGGTTTGTTCACACCTGGTGTCACAATCAGAGGTGTGAAGAAAAACAGTTCAACACAAACACACAATGCAACAACAACAACAACTGATGCAACAGCTGCTAAACCATTGTGGCTTTTTTCAGTTGACGTAATTTTTGTCAAGATGAGAATGAAAGTTTGTGAAGTATTGCAACCAAAGTTATAAATAAGTTTTATATATATATATAAATATATAAATACATAGTTAGTTGAGAATATTGAATGAGGAAAAAGTAATTTGTTTTAGGAGAGTTTCAGTTTGTCCCCAAATTCTGTCCAAACATTAACTGTTTAACTGATAAACTGATAAACTGATAAACTGATAAACTGATTAACTGTTTAACTGATTAACTGATAAACTGATAAACTGATAAACTGATGAACTGATAAACTGATAAACTGATAAACTGATAAACTGATAAACTGATTAACTGATTAACTGTTTAACTGATTAACTGATAAACTGATAAACTGATAAACTGTTTAACTGATTAACTGATAAACTGATAAACTGATAAACTGTTTAACTGATAAACTGATAAACTGATAAACTGATAAACTGATGAACTGATAAACTGTTTAACTGATAAACTGATAAACTGTTTAACTGATAAACTGATAAACTGATGAACTGATAAACTGATAAACTGATAAACTGATAAACTGATAAACTGTTTAACTGATAAACTGATAAACTGATAAACTGATAAACTGATGAACTGATAAACTGTTTAACTGATTAACTGATAAACTGTTTAACTGATAAACTGATAAACTGATAAACTGATAAACTGATAAACTGATAAACTGATGAACTGATAAACTGATAAACTGATAAACTGATAAACTGATAAACTGTTTAACTGATAAACTTATAAACTGATAAACTGATTAACTGATAAACTGATGAACTGATAAACTGTTTAACTGATAAACTGATGAACTGATAAACTGTTTAACTGATAAACTGATAAACTGTTTAACTGATAAACTGTTTAACTGATAAACTGTTTAACTGATAAACTGTTTAACTGATAAACTGATAAACTGATAAACTGATAAACTGTTTAACTGATGAACTGATAAACTGTTTAACTGATAAACTGATAAACTGATAAACTGATTAACTGTTTAACTGATTAACTGATAAACTGATAAACTGATTAACTGATAAACTGATTAACTGATTAACTGATGAACTGATGAACTGATAAACTGATAAACTGATAAACTGATAAACTGATAAACTGATAAACTGATAAACTGATGAACTGATAAACTGATAAACTGATAAACTGATAAACTGATAAACTGTTTAACTGATAAACTTATAAACTGATAAACTGATTAACTGATAAACTGATGAACTGATAAACTGTTTAACTGATAAACTGATGAACTGATAAACTGTTTAACTGATAAACTGATAAACTGTTTAACTGATAAACTGTTTAACTGATAAACTGTTTAACTGATAAACTGTTTAACTGATAAACTGATAAACTGATAAACTGATAAACTGTTTAACTGATAAACTGATAAACTTATAAACTGATGAACTGATTAACTGATAAACTGATAAACTGATGAACTGATAAACTGATGAACTGATAAACTGATAAACTGATTAACTGATAAACTTATAAACTGATGAACTGATTAACTGATAAACTGATGAACTGATTAACTGATTAACTGATAAACTGATAAACTGATAAACTGATGAACTGATAAACTGATAAACTGATAAACTGATGAACTGATTAACTGATTAACTGATAAACTGATAAACTGATAAACTGATGAACTGATAAACTGTTTAACTGATAAACTGATAAACTGTTTAACTGATAAACTGTTTAACTGATAAACTGATAAACTGATGAACTGATAAACTGTTTAACTGATAAACTGATAAACTGATGAACTGATAAACTGTTTAACTGATAAACTGTTTAACTGATAAACTGTTTAACTGATAAACTGTTTAACTGATAAACTGATAAACTGATAAACTGATTAACTGATAAACTGATAAACTGATTAACTGTTTAACTGATTAACTGATAAACTGATAAACTGATTAACTGATAAACTGATTAACTGATTAACTGATGAACTGATTAACTGATTCGGTTTCTGTCTTCGAAGGTCAAAGGTCAGAGTTTCCTTTACTTTTGACCAGTTTTTCACTCAAAGCTGAAGTGATTACATTTCAGTGGTCAAAGGTCAAAGGTCAAAGAGGCTTTGTATGAATCTGGAAACCCACTGATGAGATAGTTCTGATGTTTTTCTGTCTTCTGCTGTGAGACAGTGAGAGGACGTCCCTCAGAGACGGAGACGTTTTTGGACGTGGTGATGTTGGTCTTCTCGTCTGACCCGGGGACATGAAGCTGAGCGTCGTCTCAGGGACACTGACGTGTCCTCACACGTTACAGTGGGACATCATTTAGCATGTGAGCTGTTGTTTGAGTCTTTGAATCCACAGACACGAGGCTGCCGTCACTCTCACTCAGCACTAGGTGGCAGTAAGAGGCAGAGACACACATCCATGCAGCTGCAGAGGAAACCCACTGATGTGATAGTTCTGATGTTTTTCTGTCTTCTGCTGTGAGACAGTGAGAGGACGTCCCTCAGAGACGGAGACGAGGGACGTCAGAGTCCAACAGACGAGCGGGAACGAGGAGGATAAATTGAGAAGCTGTCAGAGAGGCAGTTCCAGGAGGTAACCAGGGAGCTCTGCAGATGGAGGACGGGGCGCAGCTCTGCTTTCCACTTCACATCAACACCTCCTGCAGGAGGCCCGCCTCCACCTGGTCTGCAGCCGTGCTGGTGCCCGTGGTTTCGTACTCGGTGTCCGTGCTCACGGTGGCTCTCAACCTGCTCGTCATCATCGCCATCTCCCACTTCAGGCAGAAACACCTCTCACACGCTCCGACACTGTAGTTACACAAAGAGTCCATCTGATTTGATGTTTTACTTTATTCACATTACAGACGAGGCAGATCCGTTTGTTCCCTGCTCCTGTTGGATGAATGTTCTCTCTCTCTCTCCAGGCAGCTCCACACTCCCACCAACATCCTCCTCCTCTCTCTGGCCGTCTCAGATTTCCTCGTGGGCCTCCTGCTGATGCCTGGAGAAATCCTCAGGAGGGGGTCCTGCTGGTTCCTCGGGGATCTGTTGTGTTCTCTCTTTAACTATGTGGCGTTCATCGTCACCTCGGCCTCAGTCGGAGACATGGTGCTGATATCTGTCGACCGCTACGTGGCCATTTGTGACCCTCTGCGTTACGGGACCAGAGTCACTGAGGGCAGAGTCAAAGTGTGTGTGTGTGTGTGTTGGCTCGGCTCTGTTTTCTACAGCGGCCTCTACGTGATGGACAACCTGATGGTCCGGGAGAGTTCAACTCCTGCTACGGAGAATGTCTGATCGTCATTGGTTATGTTGCAGGAGCCGTGGACCTGGTCCTGACCTTCGTTGTTCCCATCACTGTGATCGTGGTTCTGTACACGAGGGTGTTTGTGGTGGCCGTGTCTCAGGCCCGTGCGATGCGCTGCCACGTCACAGGCGTCACGCTGCAGCTCTCAGTGACCCTGAAGTCCAGGAGGTCGGAGCTGAAAGCTGCCAGAACCCTCGGTGTCCTCATGCTCGTCTTTCTCTTTACTTTCTGTCCATATTACGGAGTTTCTCTGGGAGGAGAGCACCTGCTCAATTCCTCCTCTGGCTACTTTGTGATGTTCCTCTTCTACTTTAACTCTTGTCTCAACCCACTCATCTACGCATTGTTCTACCCCTGGTTCAGAAAGGCAGTGAGACTTATTATCAACCTTCAGATCCTGCAGCCCGGTTCCTGTCAGGCCAACGTCCTGTAGTCTGCTTCACAGAATGTGTCAGAATATGAAACGTTAAACTTCACGTTCATCAAAATCCCTTTTTCCTCTGTGATGAAAACACTGACGAGCAGAGAAATGACGAGTTCAGCAGCAAACACAGAAACACATGTAACATATATGTGTAAATATCATATGTTACCTATAAATGTGTTGTTTTCACATATATTCATCTCATGGATTCATGTGTGGTATGTTTTTCATATATATTAGGTATATATGACAAATATCTATATGACAAATATCTTTTGTGGTTATATGATATGATGACATATAGTATTTGTCTGAATTATATTGGCAAGTTTATTAAAACATAATCTTCTGTACAAAATGACACGTGCTGATATGTGTTTTTCTTTTCATTTTAAACATACATGTGTATCTTTAATATTTATATACATAATATTAATATTTATTGTTGGGATGTGGGATACATATATATATATGTATGCAACATATATGTCTACAATATTAGCATATATTATATACACCGGTATGTTGAACATGTATGTTTGTTGTACACTTGAGATACATGTGGTTCTTAAACATGTACATATCTAAGGAAAATAAATATTGAGCTAAACATATATCCTATATATCAGCCTATATTTAAAATATTTTATATAATATCGATGGATATATATACATATATGATTTTATTTATTAATATGTACAAACACATATTTTTATGGGCTTGACATATATTTCAATATATGAAAATTCTAATAGTTAGTTAATGTGTAATATATATGTTGTTACTACATATCTACATATCCATCATGTAGGAGGTTTAATGTGTGCACCTGTGGGAGAGTTGTGTGTCGGCTGGTTCCGCTGTGTGAAGACGAGGATCCGTCCTCACACAGCGGAAACACAACGTGAACACAACGTGAACACAACGTGAACACAACGTGAACACAACGTGAACACAACGTGAACACAACGTGAACACAACGTGAACACAACGTGAACACAACGTGAACACAACGTGAACACAAACCTCAACAACAGGAGGATCAACGCAAATAAAACCACAGCTGAATAATCTGTGTCTGCTTTTTAATGCCTCCTGAAAATGTTCTATTTTAAAAACAGCTTTCATCTCTCAATGAATTTAAACTTATTTAGTATTTTATATTACAGGTGTTTATCCTCCTGTGAATCACTTTGTAATAAAGTTCTCTCCGAATGAATCTCATTAGTATGATTATTGATGAGTGTTGTTTCATCGGAGCTGTGATGTCACGAAGCCTCTGAAGCAGAACTCATCCGATTGGAGAGAATGAAGCTCGTGTCCGAGCGGCGCTGGACTCTGACGAGGACACGTTCCACCACGTTGATCCAATCACACGCTGCCACCTCACTGCAGGAGCCGCAGGGACCCGTGGAGCTCCGGGTTCTACCTTCACACGGTCATTGGAGCCGGCTTCAACAATAACACACGAATATTTACATTTGATATCATCAAATAACTGATTCAAACCAAACGGATCAGAAACACTTAGTAGAAACATCAGTGAGACGAGGAGGACCTGAAATGACAGAAACATCTTTACACACATGTATTTCACGTCTACTGAACCGATCCCAACAACTATCTTGAATAGAGTTTTTGGACGTGGTGATGTTCGTCTTCTCGTCTGACCCGGGGACATGAAGCTGAGCGTCGTCTCAGGGACACTGACGTGTCCTCACACGTTACAGTGGGACATCATTTAGCATGTGAGCTGTTGTTTGAGTCTTTGAATCCACTGACACGAGGCTGCCTTCACTCTCACTCAGCACTAGGTGGCAGTAAGAGGCAGAGACACACATCCATGCAGCTGCAGAGGAAACCCACTGATGTGATAGTTGTGTTGTTTTTCTGTCTTCTGCTGTGAGACAGTGAGAGGACGTCCCTCAGAGACGGAGACGAGGGACGTCAGAGTCCAACAGACGAGCGGGAACGAGGAGGATAAATTGAGAAGCTGTCAGAGAGGCAGTTCCAGGAGGTAACCAGGGAGCTCTGCAGATGGAGGACGGGGAGCAGCTCTGCTTTCCACTTCACATCAACACCTCCTGCAGGAGGCCCGCCTCCACCTGGTCTGCAGCCGTGCTGGTGCCCGTGGTTTCGTACTCGGTGTCCGTGCTCACGGTGGTTCTCAACCTGCTCGTCATCATCGCCATCTCCCACTTCAGGCAGAAACACCTCTCACACGCTCCGACACTGTAGTTACACAAAGAGTCCATCTGATTTGATGTTTTACTTTATTCACATTACAGACGAGGCAGATCTGTTTGTTCTCTGCTCCTGTTGGATGAATGTTCTCTCTCTCTCTCCAGGCAGCTCCACACTCCCACCAACATCCTCCTCCTCTCTCTGGCCGTCTCAGATTTCCTCGTGGGCCTCCTGCTGATGCCTGGAGAAATCCTCAGGAAGGGGTCCTGCTGGTTCCTCGGGGATCTGTTGTGTTATCTCTGTATTTATATGTCGTTCATCGTCACCTCGGCCTCAGTCGGAGACATGGTGCTGATATCTGTCGACCGCTACGTGGCCATTTGTGACCCTCTGCGTTACGGGACCAGAGTCACTGAGGGCAGAGTCAAAGTGTGTGTGTGTGCGTGTTGGCTCGGCTCTGTTTTCTACAGCGGCCTCTACGTGATGGACAACCTGATGCGTCCGGGAGAGTTCAACTCCTGCTACGGAGAATGTCTGATCGTCATTGGTTATGTTGCAGGAGCCGTGGACCTGGTCGTGACCTTCGTTGTTCCCATCACTGTGATCGTGGTTCTGTACACGAGGGTGTTTGTGGTGGCCGTGTCTCAGGCCCGTGCGATGCGCTGCCACGTCACAGGCGTCACGCTGCCGCTCTCAGTGACCCTGAAGTCCAGGAGGTCGGAGCTGAAAGCTGCCAGAACCCTCGGTGTCCTCATGCTCGTCTTTCTCTTTACTTTCTGTCCATATTACGGAGTTTCTCTGGGAGGAGAGCACCTGCTCAATTCCTCCTCTGGCTCCTTTGTGTTGTTCCTCTTCTACTTTAACTCTTGTCTCAACCCACTCATCTACGCATTGTTCTACCCCTGGTTCAGAAAGGCAGTGAGACTTATTATCAACCTTCAGATCCTGCAGCCCGGTTCCTGTCAGGCCAACGTCCTGTAGGTTCAAGTCCCTTTTTCCTCTGTGATGAAAACACTGACGAGCAGAGAAATGACGAGTTCAGCAGCAAACACAGAAACACATGTAACATATATGTGTAAATATCATATGTTACCTATAAATGTGTTGTTTTCACATATATTCATCTCATGGATTCATGTGTGGTATGTTTTTCATATATATTAGGTATATATGACAAATATTTATATGACAAGTATCTTTTGTGGTTATATGATATGATGACATATAGTATTTGTCTGAATTATATTGGCAAGTTTATTAAAACATAATTTTCTGTACAAAATGACACGTGCTGATATGTGTTTTTCTTTTCATTTTAAACATACATGTGTATCTTTAATATTTATATACATAATATTCATATTTATTGTTGGGATGTGGGATACATATATATATATCTATGCAACATATATGTCTACAATATTAGCATATATTATATACACCGGTATGTTGAACATGTATGTTTGTTGTACACTTGAGATACATGTGGTTCTTAAACATGTACATATCTAAGGAAAATAAATATTGAGCTAAACATATATCCTATATATCAGCCCATATTTAAAATATTTTATATAATATCGATGGATATATATACATATGTGATTTTATTTATGAATATGTACAAACACATATTTTTATGGGCTTGACATATATTTCAATATATGAAAATTCTAATAGTTAGTTAATGTGTAATATATATGTTGTTACTACACATCTACATATCCATCATGTGAGGAAGTTTAATGTGTGCACCTGTGGGAGAGTTGTGTGTCGGCTGGTTCCGCTGTGTGAAGACGAGGATCCGTCCTCAGAGCAGCGGAAACACAACGTGAACACAACGTGAACACAACGTGAACACAACGTGAACACAACGTGAACACAACGTGAACACAAACCTCAACAACAGGAGGATCAACGCAAATAAAACCACAGCTGAATAATCTGTGTCTGCTTTTTAATGCCTCCTGAAAATGTTCTATTTTAAAAACAGCTTTCATCTCTCAATGAATTTAAACTTATTTAGTATTTTATATTACAGGTGTTTATCCTCCTGTGAATCACTTTGTAATAAAGTTCTCTACGAATGAATCTCATTAGTATGATTATTGATGAGTGTTGTTTCATCGGAGCTGTGATGTCACGAAGCCTCTGAAGCAGAACTCATCCGATTGGAGAGAATGAAGCTCGTGTCCGAGCGGCGCTGGACTCTGACGAGGACACGTTCCACCACGTTGATCCAATCACACGCTGCCACCTCACTGCAGGAGCCGCAGGGACCCGTGGAGCTCCGGGTTCTACCTTCACACGGTCATTGGAGCCGGCTTCAACAATAACACACGAATATTTACATTTGATATCATCAAATAACTGATTCAACCCAAACGGATCAGAAACACTTAGTAGAAACATCAGTGAGACGAGGAGGACCTGAAATGACAGAAACATCTTTACACACATGTATTTCACGTCTACTGAACCGATCCCAACAACTATCTTGAATAGAGTTTTTGGACGTGGTGATGTTGGTCTTCTCGTCTGACCCGGGGACATGAAGCTGAGCGTCGTCTCAGGACACTGACGTGTCCTCACACGTTACAGTGGGACATCATTTAGCATGTGAGCTGTTGTTTGAGTCTTTGAATCCACTGACACGAGGCTGCCTTCACTCTCACTCAGCACTAGGTGGCAGTAAGAGGCAGAGACACACATCCATGCAGCTGCAGAGGAAACCCACTGATGTGATAGTTGTGTTGTTTTTCTGTCTTCTGCTGTGAGACAGTGAGAGGACGTCCCTCAGAGACGGAGACGAGGGACGTCAGAGTCCAACAGACGAGCGGGAACGAGGAGGATAAATTGAGAAGCTGTAAGAGAGGCAGTTGCAGGAGGTAACCAGGGAGCTCTGCAGATGGAGGACGGGGCGCAGCTCTGCTTTCCACTTCACATCAACACCTCCTGCAGGAGGCCCGCCTCCACCTGGCCTGCAGCCGTGCTGGTGCCCGTGGTTTCGTACTCGGTGTCCGTGCTCACGGTGGCTCTCAACCTGCTCGTCATCATCGCCATCTCCCACTTCAGGCAGGAACACCTCTCACACGCTCCGACACTGTAGTTACACAAAGAGTCCATCTGATTTGATGTTTTACTTTATTCACATTACAGACGAGGCAGATCTGTTTGTTCTCTGCTCCTGTTGGATGAATGTTCTCTCTCTCTCTCCAGGCAGCTCCACACTCCCACCAACATCCTCCTCCTCTCTCTGGCCGTCTCAGATTTCCTCGTGGGCCTCCTGCTGATGCCTGGAGAAATCCTCAGGAGGGGGTCCTGCTGGTTCCTCGGGGATCTGTTGTGTTCTCTCTTTAACTATGTGGCGTTCATCGTCACCTCGGCCTCAGTCGGAGACATGGTGCTGATATCTGTCGACCGCTACGTGGCCATTTGTGACCCTCTGCGTTACGGGACCAGAGTCACTGAGGGCAGAGTCAAAGTGTGTGTGTGTGTGTGTTGGCTCGGCTCTGTTTTCTACAGCGGCCTCTACGTGATGGACAACCTGATGCGTCCGGGAGAGTTCAACTCCTGCTACGGAGAATGTCTGATCGTCATTGGTTATGTTGCAGGAGCCGTGGACCTGGTCCTGACCTTCGTTGTTCCCATCACTGTGATCGTGGTTCTGTACACGAGGGTGTTTGTGGTGGCCGTGTCTCAGGCCCGTGCGATGCGCTGCCACGTCACAGGCGTCACGCTGCAGCTCTCAGTGACCCTGAAGTCCAGGAGGTCGGAGCTGAAAGCTGCCAGAACCCTCGGTGTCCTCATGCTCGTCTTTCTCTTTACTTTCTGTCCATATTACGGAGTTTCTCTGGGAGGAGAGCACCTGCTCAATTCCTCCTCTGGCTACTTTGTGATGTTCCTCTTCTACTTTAACTCTTGTCTCAACCCACTCATCTACGCATTGTTCTACCCCTGGTTCAGAAAGGCAGTGAGACTTATTATCAACCTTCAGATCCTGCAGCCCGGTTCCTGTCAGGCCAACGTCCTGTAGGTTCTGCTTTTCACAGAATGTGTCAGAATATGAAAAATCGTTTTAAACTTCACGTTTCATCAAAGTCCCTTTTTCCTCTGTGATGAAAACACTGACGAGCAGAGAAATGACGAGTTCAGCAGCAAACACAGAAACACATGTAACATATATGTGTAAATATCATATGTTACCTATAAATGTGTTGTTTTCACATATATTCATCTCATGGATTCATGTGTGGTATGTTTTTCATATATATTAGGTATATATGACAAATATCTATATGACAAATATCTTTTGTGGTTATATGATATGATGACATATAGTATTTGTCTGAATTATATTGGCAAGTTTATTAAAACATAATCTTCTGTACAAAATGACACGTGCTGATATGTGTTTTTCTTTTCATTTTAAACATACATGTGTATCTTTAATATTTATATACATAATATTAATATTTATTGTTGGGATGTGGGATACATATATATATATCTATGCAACATATATGTCTACAATATTAGCATATATTATATACACCGGTATGTTGAACATGTATGTTTGTTGTACACTTGAGATACATGTGGTTCTTAAACATGTACATATCTAAGGAAAATAAATATTGAGCTAAACATATATCCTATATATCAGCCCATATTTAAAATATTTTATATAATATCGATGGATATATATACATATGTGATTTTATTTATGAATATGTACAAACACATATTTTTATGGGCTTGACATATATTTCAATATATGAAAATTCTAATAGTTAGTTAATGTGTAATATATATGTTGTTACTACATATCTACATATACATCATGTAAGGAAGTTTAATGTGTGCACCTGTGGTGGAGTTGTGTGTCGGCCGGCTGGTTCCGCTGTGTGAAGACGAGGATCCGTCCTCAGAGCAGCGGAAACACAACGTGAACACAACGTGAACACAACGTGAACACAACGTGAACACAACGTGAACACAAACCTCAACAACAGGAGGATCAACGCAAATAAAACCACAGCTGAATAATCTGTGTCTGCTTTTTAATGCCTCCTGAAAATGTTCTATTTTAAAAACAGCTTTCATCTCTCAATGAATTTAAACTTATTTAGTATTTTATATTACAGGTGTTTATCCTCCTGTGAATCACTTTGTAATAAAGTTCTCTACGTATGAATCTCATTAGTATGATTATTGATGAGTGTTGTTTCATCGGAGCTGTGATGTCACGAAGCCTCTGAAGCAGAACTCATCCGATTGGAGAGAATGAAGCTCGTGTCCGAGCGGCGCTGGACTCTGACGAGGACACGTTCCACCACGTTGATCCAATCACACGCTGCCACCTCACTGCAGGAGCCGCAGGGACCCGTGGAGCTCCGGGTTCTACCTTCACACGGTCATTGGAGCCGGCTTCAACAATAACACACGAATATTTACATTTGATATCATCAAATAACTGATTCAAACCAAACGGATCAGAAACACTTAGTAGAAACATCAGTGAGACGAGGAGGACCTGAAATGACAGAAACATCTTTACACACATGTATTTCACGTCTACTGAACCGATCCCAACAACTATCTTGAATAGAGTTTTTGGACGTGGTGATGTTCGTCTTCTCGTCTGACCCGGGGACATGAAGCTGAGCGTCGTCTCAGAGACACTGACGTGTCCTCACACGTTACAGTGGGACATCATTTAGCATGTGAGCTGTTGTTTGAGTCTTTGAATCCACTGACACGAGGCTGCCTTCACTCTCACTCAGCACTAGGTGGCAGTAAGAGGCAGAGACACACATCCATGCAGCTGCAGAGGAAACCCACGGATGTCTGAGCTGTTTCACCTGAAATGTCCTCTTTCATTCTCCACGTTCCCAAAACATCTGCTTTAGCACCGTGAGTGGGAACGAGGCATTCCTGACGTCACTGAATGAAACTGTCAGAACCAGGTCCGGCAGCTTGAAGAGTCATTCTGAGCTGTAGAGACATAAATATTAGTCCTTTAAATGTGTCTGGTGTATTTTTAATCAAGATCCATTAAATCATCTCTTAGAAAATCCATAAATTCATGGATTTGCACCAAAATGTAATGAGATCTGTTCCTGATTTCACTGTGGAGCTGCCAGGTCGTCCATCTTCAGAGAGAAGGATGGACCCACCCGAACATTAACAGTCTCTGTTCACATTGTTGTTACATAAGTGGACAAAAGAAGGATTTCTGCATCACAGCCTTGTGATGTATAACTGTGTGTGTGTGTGTGTGTGTGTGTGTGTGTGTGTGTGTGTGTGTGTGTGTGTGTGTGTGTGTGTGTGTGTGTGTGTGTGTGTGTGTGTGTGTGTGTGTGTGTGTGTGTGTTCCCAGGGATGAATCTGGTTAGCTGCCCCCTGCTGGGAGCTGTGGTTCCTCGGTGAAAGACGTTTATGACTCAGACGTTGAACCACTTCAGACAGAAAGTGTAAAGTCTGCAGTGGGAGGAGACTCATTCACATTCTATAAAGAGTTTGGTGATCAAATGATTTTCAAGTTATATTAATTAAAGAACAATAACTTTAGGTCGACAACAGCTGAAACTTGAGTTTTCCTGTTGAGGTGAGTTGAGTAAAAAATGTATTGATAATTGATTGACATGTACTGGATCAAATGAATAAATGCTAAAGCTGATATAAGAAGAAAATCTTTAAAATCTTACATTTTGTATAATATAATAATATTTTTAGATTCATATAATATTTGTATTTTTCATTCATTACATTTGGCAGATGTGTTCATCCAAAGCAACTTACAACTCGTATTGAACATTCATATCTGACGCTCGTCTGCACAACTGTGGATTTCCTTCTTCCAATGTTTGAGCTGCTGCACGGCTCCTCCCCTCTAGATGGCTCCTCCCCTCTAGAAGACCCCTCCCCTCTAGAGGGCCCCTCCCCTCTAGAAGACCCCTCCCCTCTAGAAGACCCCTCCCCTCTAGATGGCTCCTCCCCTCTAGAAGACCCCTCCCCTCTAGAAGACCCCTCCCCTCTAGATGGCTCCTCCCCTCTAGAGGGCTCCTCCCCTCTAGATGGCCCCTCCCCTCTAGAGGGCTCCTCCCCTCTAGAAGACCCTCCCCTCTAGATGGCCCCTCCCCTCTAGAGGGCTCCTCCCCTCTAGATGACCCCTCCCCTCTAGAGGACCCCTCCCCTTTTTTAAAAAAAAAAAAAAAAAAAAAAAAAAAAAAAAAAAAAAAAAAAAAAAAAAAAAAAAAAAAAAAAAAAAAAAAAAAAAAAAAAAAAAAAAAAAAAAAAAAAAAAAAAAAAAAAAAAAAAAAAAAAAAAAAAAAAAAAAAAAAAAAAAAAAAAAAAAAAAAAAAAAAAAAAAAAAAAAAAAAAAAAAAAAAAAAAAAAAAAAAAAAAAAAAAAAAAAAAAAAAAAAAAAAAAAAAAAAAAAAAAAAAAAAAAAAAAAAAAAAAAAAAAAAAAAAAAAAAAAAAAAAAAAAAAAAATCCATGGAGGAAAACTGAGGCGGATCTGTGGAGGATCAGCAGAGTGACTGACATCTGTGGAGACGAGAGGAAACACAGAGGAATGTTATCGTCAAGTGTGTCTGTGTGTGTGTGTGTGTGTGGTGTGTGTGTGTGTGTGTGTGTGTGTGTCTGTTTGGGAAATAGAGAGAGGGGAAAGTTAGGGTAACACTCACACACACACACACACACACACACACACACACACACACACACACACACACACACACACACACACACACACACACACACACACACACACACACACACACACACACACACACACCTGTTCACATGATGCTTCTTCACTCACAGACGAGCTGCGTGAAGATCAGAGACTGAAGTGAGATGATGTTTGTATCAGGACCTCCGGCTTCAAATGGATTCTGTGATCAGAAGATGAGAGTTTTCCTTTTCTTTACAAGACATGTGAGTCAAAGTCAGTCCAACTGGAAGACACACACACACACACACACACACACACACACACACACACACACACACACACACACACACACACACACACACACACACACACACACACACACACAGCAGCTGAGTCCAGGATCTCTGATCTGTGGAGACCTTTCCTCTGAGACACTGGAGTAAATAAGTAATGATATTTCATTTCATTTCTCCTGTGATGAAAAGTGTTTTATTATTGAAATTCACCGAGAGGAGAAGCAAAGGGATTAAATGATGACAGGACTCCTCTCCTTCCTGCTCCGTCCTGAGGCGTCTCGTCTCTGACGCTCGACACCATGAACCTTCGTGGTGGAAACGTGTCGGGGCTGATCTCTTACACCGTCAGAGCCGTGACCACGTTGGAGTCGGACCTGTGGCCTCCACGTGGATTCCAGGAAAACTCCCTGCATATCAACAACGTGACCAACTCGGGGTGTCGTGGAAATGATGTGGTGTATAACGGCATGGACGCACAGCTGGGGAACTGGTCTGCACTAAACTCTGGAGGAGTTGACAACGAGGAGGGCGACAGGATTCATGGGTCTCAGTGTCCCCCCCGAGCGATGGCGGGGGAGAAGAACTGGGCAGCGCTGCTGATCTTGATGGTCATCGCCGTCACGGTCATGGGAAACATCCTGGTGATCCTGGCCGTCTCCCTGGAGAAGAAGCTGCAGAACGCCACAAACTATTTCTTGATGTCACTGGCAGTGGCTGACATGCTCCTGGGCATCCTGGTCATGCCGGTTTCCATGGTGACCATTCTGTACGGTAAGCACTGAGTGACACTGATTCCGTTGAGCTGACATTTGCTGTGTTGTTGACTGGATCAGTTATTTCCCCCAGAGAGAAGTGGGTTGTTTCTCGACAAACACACTGCATCTGTCTGCATGTAAAAATATAAAATTATTATAATCCAGTTTCCATCTGTCGGCTTCTGGTCCCGTCAGAGCAGGTTTGAATCCCGTAGAGCGGCAGTGACCGAGGAGGAAGTGAACCTGTGCAGAGATGAATGAATGAATAAGTGGATGGATGAGAGGAGCCTGCAGGACAATGTGGCTGCATCAGCACAACATTGATATGAAAATAAGACAAATATAAAAACCCTGAAAATCACCTGCATTATAGCGCATGGCCAGTAGGAGGCGCTGGGGAAGCTGTCGGGAACCCCACCCAACACGGATTAGATGATTGGTTGACGTACGTGACAAGATGGAGTCTTCGGCCACAGAGGAGTTCGCAGCTGAAGCCGAGACGATAGAATTCAGCGAGTGACGGAAAAGTCGTCGCCTCGAAGTCACTGCGTGTTCTCGGGTTCTGGGGGCGGAGCTTGGACGGGAGGGGGGGGGAAGCTTCTGTGGGATTTAAACCAAACATTCCTACGAAAAAGGAAGAAATCTGACTGAGCAACTTGTTTGTGTTCTCTTCTCTGATTATTAGTCAGAATGTGTGTAGTTGTTTCTGCCTGATGATAAGATGTAAATTCATTACTCAAAGGATTCGTCCACTCCGAGAAAACAGTTTGTTAAACTACATCAAATCACAACACACACAAACATCAGTCCCTTAAATATCTCTGATCGTTTTCATAAAGAATCATAAATTATTATCAGATGATTACTGGAAGCTTCACTCTGAACCAGTCGAGTCAGTGTTCATCCTCAGGAGCGACCAGCTGACGCTAACGTCCCCGGAGACGAGTGTGGTGATGGATCTGTGAAGTGTGAACAGGGGAGGACACCTGGATCTGAGGATCAGCTGGCGTCTGATGGATGCTGCAGGAAGCTGCATGTTTCCTCTGCTCGCACACACACACACACACACACACACACACACACACACACACACACACACACACACACACACTCTCACTCTGTCACTGTAAATGTCACGAGTCGCTGCTCACACAAGATTTAAACCCCAAGAAGAAAATGAATTTGCTTGAGAACGAGGCCGATAAACAAAGCTCCAGAGTTTATGATTCACCTTCCTCGTCTTTAATGAGAAGACAAAAGACTCATTAGCCGCGATGACGCCAAACACACACACACACACACACACACACACACACACACACACACACACACACACACACACACACACTGTGATTATTTTCTCATGTTGTTACACAGACGTGAAGATTAAGATTCAATTACTGACTCACAGCAAACACAGCCCTGTGTCAGTGTGAGAGGGCAGGAGGAGGAAGAGGAGGAGGAGCAGGAGGAGGAGGAGGAGGAGGAGGAGAGGAGGAGGAGGAGGAGGAGGAGGAGGAGGAGGAGGAGGAGGAGGAGGAGGAGGAGGAGGAGGATGAGGATGGTGATGAGGATGAAGAGGAGTGTGAGGATGAGGATGAGGATGAGGATGAGGATGAGGATGAGGATGGTGATGATGATGAAGATGATGATGAGGGTGAGGATGAAGTCCCTGAGGATCTTTTTGTGTTTGGTGAACGTGAATTTTGAATGAATGTTTTTCATTCCCACTTTGTCTCTTTTCCTCCGTGTCCCACGTGTTTGTGTTGTCGACCTCGTTGTGTCGATCTGCTGCTGACCTGAGATCAGTGAATCTGAGTGAAGCTGTTTGCAGGTAGAACGTTTCCCAGTGTGGATGTGATGATGTCAGTGTGTGATGGACGAGCAGCTGCAGGGTGACAGCTGACGTGTTGGTCCTGTGGACACGACGGACAGAACCTGCTCGACTCCACTAATCTGTTTGGCTCAAAGCAACGTTCCAGGTGTCTTGGGAAATTTGGGATTAACTCAGGCTGAGTGGACGCTGTGTCTGTCCCACATTAAAACACAGAAGGTAAATATTGTCCCTGCTGTGGTTGCGGACCATGTCTGCTCGTCCCTCCTGTCCCCATGAGACGAGCTGTCAGAAGAAGCTTGACGGAGTGATGTGCTGTCTCACCTCCACAATCCTCCTGACGCTGCTCTGCTGCTGCAAAGAGCTGGAATAACTTTAGAGTTCCACTTGACTCCAGTTTGCACCCGGGACAGTGGACTGAGCCGTCGAGGGCTCGTGAGCACGATGGCACAGATGGTAGAGTTTCCCCCGAAGAGACTGACGGCACGTTGCAGTGACCAGAACAGACGTGTTCACACTGTGTGAGACGGGTCAGCACTTTGACATGTGGACACTGGATCTGAAGCTTTACCAGATTCACCACCACGCTGCACCATCACCACCACGCTGCACCATCACCACCACGCTGCACCATCACCACCACGCTGCACCATCACCACCACGCTGCACCATCACCACCACGCTGCACCATCACCACCACGCTGCACCATCACCACGCTGCACCATCACCACCACGCTGCACCACCACCACCACGCTGCACCATCACCACCACGCTGCACCATCACCACCACGCTGCACCATCACCACGCTGCACCATCACCACCACGCTGCACCATCACCACCACGCTGCACCATCACCACCACGCTGCACCATCACCACGCTGCACCATCACCACCACGCTGCACCATCACCACCATGCTGCACCATCACCACGCTGCACCATCACCACCACGCTGCACCATCACCACCACGCTGCACCATCACCACGCTGCACCATCACCACCATGCGCACCATCACCACCACACGCTGCACCACTCACACACCACGCTGCACCATTCACCACACCACGCTGCACCATCACCACGCTGCACACATCACCACCACGCTGCACCATCACCAACGCACCTGCTGCACCATCACCACCACGCTGCACCATCACCACCACGCTGCACCATCACACCACGCTGCACACCACGTGCCCATCCCACCACGCTGCACCCACCACCACGCTGCACCAACCACCACGCTGCACCATCCACCACGCTGCACCATCACCACCCCACGCTGCACCATCACCACCACGCTTGCACCATCACCACCACGCTTGCACCATCACCACCACGCTGCACCATCACCACCACGCTGCACCATCACCACGCTGCACCACACACCACTGCACCATCCACCACGCTGCACCATCACACCACGCTGCAACCATCACCACCACGCTGCACCATCACCACCACGCTGCACCATCACCACCACGCTGCACCATCACCACGCACCACCATCACCACCAGCTGCACCATCACCACGCTGCACATCACCACCACGCTGCACCATCACCACACGCTGCACACCATCACCACCACGCTGCACCATCACCACCACGCTGCACCTCACCACCACACGCTGCACCATCACCACCACGCTGCACCATCACCACGCTGCACCATCACACGCTGCACCATCACCACCACGCTGCACCATCACCACCACGCTGCACCATCACCACCACGCTGACACCACAGCTGCACCATCCACACGCTGCACCATCA
>CM031682.1:776685-836685 GCA_006182925.3 Reinhardtius hippoglossoides | reverse complement strand
GTAAACTTTCAGAACCGACAGTTTGTCGATTTGATGAATTTGTTGCTGCAGGTAAACACTTATCGCCCCCTGGTGGCTGAAAACATTAACAAGCTGCAGCTTTAAAGTCATGAGCAGAAGAGTAAAGTGTGTTTAACGTAGATTGTTGATGTTTGTCCAATTTGTTGTCTTAGATAACAACTATAAATAGTTTAATAAATGTATTCGACTCTTCAGAAGAGTTTTCTTTAAATCATGAACACGTCAGAGGAAAGTGAATTTCTGACGAGGTGAACGAAGCATCGAGCTGAGCCGAGTTCGGAGAGTTTGATGTGATTCACACGCGTGTGGACGACATGCTGAGTGTGTGTCTCCGTGTGTGTGTCTCCGTGTGTGTGTCTCCGTGTGTGTGTCTCTGTGTGTGTGTCTCTGTGTGTGTGTCTCCATGTGTGTCTCTGTGTGTGTGTCTCCGTGTGTGTGTCTCCGTGTGTGTGTCTCCGTGTGTGTGTCTCCGCTGCTCGTCTCCTTCATTCACATCAACCTTCCTCCGCAGCTCTTCCCCTCAGGAGCTCGTTTCCCTGCTCTCGCTCTTCTTCTATCAATTACTCTTTTATATTTCATTTGCTTGATGAACGAGCCGGTTTCCTCTGTTAGTTTAAACATGACAGAAACAATGAGCACAGTTTGTTTTCTTCTTTATTCAGACTTTCATTTAAAAACCAAATAACCCTGTCCCCGCCTCTGTCTCCTCTGTCTCCTCTGTCTCCTCTGTCTCCTCTGTCTCCTCTGTCTCCTCTGTCTCCTCTGTCTCCTCTGTCTCCTCTGTCTCCTCTGTCTCCTCTGTCTCCTCTGTCTCCACGTCTGTGTTCGTCCACATTTAGTTTCAGTTACAACACTAAGCTACAGCCAGTGAACGTGGAGCTGCCACACTATCACCATCCACTCATTTCTGTCATGACACCAAAAAGGAGAAGAGCAAGTTTTAACAAATACTTGTTCTAATTAATACTCATGTGGACGAGGAACAGTGTAACTCGTGACAGCAACACACAAAGAGCACACGGGTTAAAGCTTCATCAGCAGAAACAAAGGTTGTTAAATTAAAGTGTGAGTGGAGGTCGGACCAAAAAGAACAGAAACAAGGGAAGATCTGGACCGAACTTCTCCATGACAACCTGCAGAACACAGAAAACAGGACGAGCAGAACTCAACTCAAAGGCAAACAGACAATAAGAACTGTGATGATGAGGTGAGAGCTCCTCCTCTCCAGCCTCCACCTCATCACGCTCATCACCTTCACCTGAGGGGAGGAGGAGGAGGAGGAGGAGGAGCAGGAGCAGGAGGAGGAGGAGGAAGAGGAGGAGGAGGAGGAGGAGGAGGAGGAAGAGGAGGAGGAGGAGGAGGAGGAGGAGGATGTCCTGACGTACCAGTTCATACTGTTTCACCTGAGCTTCCTGCAGTCGACGTTGGAAGATCTGTTTTATATTGACATGTTTTCACTTCTAGAAATCGTCATTGTGGATTTCGGCTGAATGTTATGTGTTATGTCTCAATAGATTATTATAATTATTACAGTCTGCAGCTCGAACCAAACTGATCACATGACGTCTCCTCACCGGCTTCCTGTTGAATTCAGGAACGTCGTCTCTCTTCAGGGAGTTTGTTCCAACAACAAAATAGAAGAAACTCTGTGTGAGTTAAACTGACTCGTCTTTGTTTTGTTGCGTAGCCCAGATTTAAAAATGCATGAGAGCAGTTTTCAGTGCATAGCTGTCACACACACACACATTCACACACACACACACACACATTCACACACACACACACACACACACACACACACACACACACACACACACACACACACACACACACACTTGTCTCGTTAGCCGGGAGCTAAATGTACCTTTGTTTCTCATCTTTGTTTTTGTCGTTGCTCACGGCTCCGACAGTTGTGTTGAACATTCACCCAGATTTAAACTTCCCTCAGGGACGCCTGCAGGGATCGAACCTCTCCATGTCCACGTCCTTCTGCAGATCGATGCTCTGCCGCTCGCTGGATGAGTTGAAAGCCTGACCCACTGTTCACCTCCAGTTATTCTCCTGTTTCCTCACCGGCTCTCCAGCTTCTCTGCTTCGTCCTTTAACTGCACTTAAGATTCACAGTGAGTCCATGTGAGGACACAGCAGGACGATGTGTGGAAGCTTCCCAGAGAGCGAGTGGACGTGTGGACGAGGTTTCTAACACGTGACGGACGTGAAGCTGGAAGAACACAAACATCTCAGGATGAAGAAGAGGAGCCGTACACGTAGAAGACGAAGACGTCCACTTGGAAACACGAGGAGGTTCCAGATCTTTTTACATCATTTGAAACCAGAGATCTCTGCTTAGTTTGTCCATCCACTAACATGGAGTGGGCGGGTTTATCAGTTATAGAGCTGCTAGCCACCAGGGGGCGATCCAGCTGATTTGGCTTTGCTGTCATTTCATCCATCTTTACCAACACTGCTGAGGGAACCACATCCTGTTTGGGTTCCTGTGGCCCAATCATTTGCAGAGAGTATTTTTAATATTTGTATAGAATATATATAAATATATAATATTCTTCTCCTGAGATCTGAATTAATTGCAGCGCTGACTGGGTCTAATTGGGTTCAGGTCCTGAGGCTGGTTTCCTGTGCTCTGACTCAGAAGCTGCTGAGGTTTCTCCGGCTGAGGGAACTGAAACTCTGACTCGGGCTCTTTGAGAGGAACGAGGTGACGGAACCACAACGTGTGAAACAGCAGGTTCCTCTCAGCCGGGTTTGGGTTCAGACACCTGACCAGTCCAGTTCTCTCCGTGAGGAGGAGGACGTCCCTGCTGGAGCTCTTCAGGCAGAGCCTCATGAAAAGGTCTCAACCCTGTGTCGCTGCACGTTTCACTGGTTGTAGATGGATTTCCTCCGTCCCCGCAGCCGACCACCGTCCCTGAGCTCATCCATCACACTGGAAACACTCTGGTTTAAAGTGAAGCTGAAACAATCTCTCTTCACTGCAGTCGCTGAACATGAAGCTGATTTCTGACCTGGACTCCAGATAATCTGTGATCCTGAAAATAATAATCCTGAAATTATCTGGAGTTCAGTATCTTGCAGCTTTAAAGATTTAATATGTCAGAATTTCTTCATGTAATTGTGTGAAAGCAGGAGCAGGAGGAGGCGAGAGCCGAGAGTCTGGCAGTGACCATGGCGACATCGAGCGACATGGATGAGTCATCTCCTCCCAAATAATAAAACAGGGTCGTCACTCACCTGTTGAGTGGAAGGAAAGACTCGGGGGGGGGGGGGGGGGCGTCTGTGACGATCGGCCTCTAATCCCTGAGCTCCACGTCTATTTCTGTCCACGCCCAGGTGCATCCTGGGAGATGGTGACACCGCGACCACAGAAAATCTACCACCACGATTATGCTGGTGTGTTTGGTTCTGATGTCAGTGAACGAAACATCGTCTCAGAGTCGGAGCAGCGTGGACATCCAGGCTTCAGATATCCAAAGGGTTCATTATTACTCAATTGTAACGAGAGTCGTCATTGGTCCAGAATCTAGACCAATGGAAACCATCCTGAACCCAAAGCACAAGCAGGCCCCGCCCACATAACAGAACCACCTGCTCTCTGATTGGACAGCGGGCTCTGATTGGAGGTCGCTGCTCAATCAGATTCCGATGATGATGCTTTCAGACAGTAAACACTTTCTGTCGGAACAGCTCCTCCTCGCGGTCGCTCTGTGCACCTGGACGGTCATGTGACCTGTGACCTGTGACCTGTGACCTGTGACCTGTGACCTGTGACCTGTGACCTGTGACCTGTGTTTTGAATAGAAGAAGGTTCACATTCAGGATCTGGTTCAGTGTCGCTTTCTTCAGTCGTTTCAAGACTCAATTCACTCGACTATATTCAGACGTCCAGGAGCAGGAAGACGTGTGATGTGTAACCTCCGAGTTCCAGTGTGCAGCAGCCGTAGTGATGTGGACGTATGTTGGCTGCGTATGAGTCACCCCCCCCCCCCCTTCACTGGGGTCAGTGTGTAGTTATCTGCTCAGAGTGGAACCATCAGGGACTCAGCTGAGATAACAAAGATCAGAGGATAGGCCTGGGATTTCAAACTGGACTTTTAGCTTTTCTATAGACTGTATATAAAGACCATCACTGACTGTATATAAAGATGATCAGTGACTGTATATAAAGACCATCACTGACTGTATATAAAGATGATCAGTGACTGTATATGAAGATGATCAGAGACTGTATATAAAGATGATCAGCGACTGTATATAGAGAGGATCAGTGACTGTATATAAAGATGATCAGTGACTGTATATAAAGAGGATCAGTGACTGTATATAAAGAGGATCAGTGACTGTATATAAAGAGGATCAGTGACTGTATATAAAGAGGATCAGTGACTGTATATAAAGACCATCAGTGACTGTATATAAAGATGATCAGTGACTGTATATAAGTACGTTCATGTTCCAGTAATAAATGTGTTGCTGTGGAAACCACAACATCAACAATCAACAAATCCCGTCACTGGTTTTTACGAATCTTTTACTTTTCATGTCTTCCTCTTCCAGATTACGGGTGGCCCCTCCCCTCTGACCTCTGTCCCATCTGGATCTACCTGGACGTCCTTTTCTCCACGGCGTCCATCATGCACCTGTGCGCCATCTCTCTGGATCGGTACATCGCCATACGAAACCCGATCCACCACAGCCGCTTCAACTCCCACAACAAGGCCCGAGTGAAGATCCTGGCCGTGTGGACGATCTCAGCCGGTGAGGACACACTTAATGTTTCTGTGCTTGATGTTGAAGTTGATATTTACCTGAGAAGTTTTAGTGTTCATTGATATTCAGCTGTTTTTATGGCTGTTAAGGATCAGCCGTTTTATTAACATGGTGGAGGCGGGGTTTATGACCTGCAGCCAGCTACCAGGGACGATCCAGATTATATGGCTTCACATTTAAAAGCTGTTATGTCGTCCATCTTTATTTACAGTCTGTGGTTTACACCCTGAAACCCCAAAGAGCAGTCGTCATATAGAATTTGCTGCAGCCTCCGAACACACAGCGTGTTTCTGTCTCAGCTTCACCGTGAGTCACCGTTAATGTTCTGCTAAAATAAAGTCTGGTCATAACCGAACACTTTATCTACGCACAAACCTGTGAAGGAAACTCGAGCAGTCGTCTCTTGACAAGATGTAATTTCCCTTTCAACTGACGTTTATGACTCCATATCATTTTTTATGGAGACAAGGGAACAATCAGCCCTGGTAATTGGCTGCTGCCGGCCTGGCTGGTTTCCAGCTGCTCAGGTCAATGGACCTCGATGAGCAGGAAATGTAATGATGGGCCCTGCAGCCACCGATGGAGGAGGGGGGGGGGGGACGAGCTCCGACCGAATTAGCTCCGCCGTTATTCACACTCGCCAGGTGAAAAAAAAAAGGAGGGAAACAAAGAACAGCATGAAAGTCGTGCGTTTCGGTTTCAGATGACGATGTTTGAAATCTGCAAAACCAAACCATCTGTTCCTCTCTGAGCAAAGATGAATTATTCAAACTAAATGTCCGTTCTCCTGTCCTGATTACTTTGTTTTTCTCGTTATTAGCCGTCATGTTTTCGCACTAAGCGAATTAAGATGAGAAATGCGAGCGGAGCCGTTGGTCCGGTCCTGAGATTATATCGGTTAAATAGATGACGAGACGTCGTAGCTCCACGTAAACAAGGTTTAGTTTCAGCAGATGTAACTTGGTTATTGTGATTTTAGAAGAGAAGAGAAGAGAAGGAGGCAGGAGAGTGATGTCAGATCTACAGAATAATCTACATGAGACCTAGCAAGCTGCTTCTCTAGATCCATTAATCATTCTCAAAGAAATCCATGAGAAAGTCAAACAATATTCCTGGAACCACCAGTTTGTCCTGATGAGTTCTCCGTCTCATCCAAGAGGTGAAACATCTTCTTCATCTTCATCTCCTGAAGATCTCCTGACCTGGATGAGTGAGAATGTTCAGATATGAAAACATTCACATGAATCCTCAAAAAGAACCAGACAGGAAGACGACGTCTCTCCTGCTTCTGAGGTGAAGAGATGTGAGACTGAAAAAGGAGGATTTGATGTTGTCGTCTCATATTCGAAACCAGTTGAGCGAAGACTCAACTGGTTTCAAACTGATTATGATTAAAAAGCCACAGGATCCATATTTCATCATCAACCAGAGAAACTGTTGCATCACTTCAGTTTTATTCTCCGAGCTTCAGGCCTGAGCTGCTGCATCGAGGGACACACAGGAAACAAACAACTGTTTTTTCAGTAAAATACAGATGTGAGGAGTTTTATTAATGAATAATGGGGATAGCGGGGGGGATCTCCAGCTCCTTTTTATTTGATTTTATACAAACTTTATTACACGAACTGATTGATCTGTTTGAGTCGTCAGCTCTAACGTCCTCCAGCTCCTCGGAGACCTCGCCGCTCGCTTCCTGCTGCATCATCAGCTCCGTCGCTCTGCACGCCAGCGGCTGCTGATGATGGGGATACAGATGCTGAGTGAACGTTTCCTCCTCCTGCAGATCCAACACGTGATGACGGTTCGCTCGTCGTTTAACTTCGTTTAACAAATAAATAATACGTCTCCTGCAGCTCTGCACAGAGGAGCCGTGTTCTCTATGATCAGTTAGCGTTAGCGTTATGAGCAGTGACTGAGTGTTGGAGCTGATTGGTCAGAGCTGGGTTGTGGGGGACGACGCCCTCTGTCCTGGAGAACTGGACCCACACAGAGAATCCAAAGAGTTTACACTGAATCCTGTCTGCAGAGGATGGTGAAATCTTTATGGATGATTTAACGGCCTCCTGTTTTTTTTCCGATTACATGTGGTGTCAACTTAAAAAAATAAAAATAAACTGTGGATCCTGTGATTTAGTTTGTTTCATCAACTATAGCAGCACTTGCTCTCATTAGGGGGCCGGGGGGGTTGTTTAATCTTTGGTTAAATCCCCGACCGCCTGCAGCCGGTCTAACGTCGGCAGTTACTACATGTGTTTCGTACCTGTGGCAGGAAGCCGGAGAAACCCCCACACAACAGGTTAGCACTGAGACGCTCGTCCTCTGATATGCTTCATTTCATTTCCGTTCCACTCTCCCACTCAGATTCTGAGCGTCACACATTTTAACATGTTCAAGCAAATGACTGGAGGCTGAACCTTAAAACAAATCTCTGCTGTGATGCAACCGAGCTGAAGCTCCACTAAGTCGCCAGGAGGGCGAGCTGAATAATGTGATGTCAGCGTGGCGGGCAGCAGATCCCGCCCTCAGGCGAAGTCACAGCAGGCCAAACACGCCTCATTACCACGCTGCGCTGCGCCGCCCACGAGTGCAGTGAGATTATCGTAGCGTTTAGTTATTGGGGCGAGTGTTTTATTTGGTTTCTCCTCATCTTCGTCAGAAGGGAAACGTGGGAACGTGGGAACGTGGTGGCGTTAAGTCAAGCTGTTAATGTTCCTGCGGGGGGGATCGTGGTTACGCTCTGATCCGATTGGACGAAACATCTGGATTCATGCATTGTTGCATGGGGGGGGGGGGGGGGGGGGGGGGGGGGGGGCGTACGTGCACACACTGACACACATGATACATGATGATAAAGTTTGTGAGAGAGATAAGAAATCTGAAGTTATTAATCCAGCACCAAACAGCTTCGCTCCAGACAGAACTCGGATTCCGAGGCTGATACAGATTTATTTTATTTCTTCCTGATTTAGGACGTTTTTCTTTCTCAGAGAATTATTTACGAATCTTTATTAAAAAGATATTAATGAAGCGGATATTTATGAGTTTGTGTGATTTGATGCGGATCCAAATAAAAATCTGATTCCGGGGAAATTATGCGTGGATTCATGGGGGATTAGCTTTTGTCTGTGTTGTTTCTAAAATCCGATTCCTGCAGGAGTTCTGTGTGTTGACGCTCCCCGTGAGCTCGTGACAGGAACCTCCTCTTCCTCACGTCCTTCGTCTCTTGTGTTCTTCACCTTCACACCTCCGAGCAGCAGCAGCTCCAGAGAAATAAGAAGAATTCACACGAGTCTTCTCTGGTTTGTTCACAGTTGTCAGAGCAGTTTCCAGGCTGCAGCGTTTCCCTCCAATCCAGAGTCTCCTTCATCTCGGTCCCTGTGTCTCCTCCTCCTCCTCTTTCATCTCCTCTGCTGCTTTCAAGTCTTTTATTTCATGTATTTAGAGCAGAGAGGTTTCATCAGGACGAGGATGTGTGATGGCTGCTCGGAGGATTTATCTGCAGAACAGTGAACCACTCGTAGGAACAGTGTCACCCGACAGATCACCTGAGATCAGTTTATAATCTCCATCATCACGTCCATCACACTGTGATGAACATCTAAACCCACACACACGTTCTCTGGGATGTATGACTGTACGAGGACGTTGAGCTGGAACATCTTCACAGGAGCAGATGTTTCAGGCTCTGACTCGTCTCATCAGTCACAGTGGGGGGGCGCTGACGGGAGCTTTTCTCTTTCACTGGTTATTTAAAGCAACAGTTTGACATTCTGAGAATTAAGTGAGTGACGCTTCTCTCCTGCAGTGGTCGGATGTAAATAAGTATGTTTACTCAGATACTGTACATGTTTCATGTTTCTGTACTAAAGTGGATATATTTTGAGATACTTTCACTTTTACTCCACCACATTTATCAGTAAATATCTTTCTATCTCCAGACACGTGTGTGTGTACACACTGACACGTGTACACACACACACACTCTCACAATCAGGTCAAGTGGTAAAAAAGGACTTTGAAAGAAAAAGAGAGAGGATGTTCTTCAGACACTAACAGATGCATAGTCCTCAATTACCCTTGGGTCCTTGAATAGTAAGTGTGTAGTCAGGTCAACTGTCCATTAATACCACATAGACCAACACACACACACACACACACAACACACACACACACACCACCACCACACACACACCACACACACACACACACACACACACCACACACACACACTCACTCACTCACTCACTCACTCATGCCTCTCCTTCCTCTCTGCAGGGATCTCGATGCCGATTCCTGTGCTGGGGCTCACAGACCACTCCAAGGTGTTCAAAGATGGCAGCTGCCTGCTGACAGATAACAACTTTGTGCTGGTCGGCTCCTTCGTGGCGTTCTTTGTGCCCCTCACCATCATGGTCGCCACATACTTCCTGACCATCAACGCCCTGCAGAATGAAGCCACCCTCTGTCTGGACCAGCTGGTGCCGCGGCCCAAATGGAGCACCACGTTCACCTTGAGCTTTTTACCGCAAACCTCGCTGTCTTCTGAAAAACTCTTCAGACGCTCGCTGAGCCGCGAGGCCGGCGGCAGGGGGAGCAGCGGCGGCCTGGGAGGCGAACGTGGGAGCGTCTCGGGCTCGCTGTTCGGACGCCGCACCATGCAGTCGATCAGCAACGAGCAGAAGGCGTCCAAGGTCCTGGGGGTGGTTTTCTTTCTCTTTGTGGTCATGTGGTGTCCGTTCTTCATCACCAATGTGCTGGTGGTGGTGTGCGACCCGGAGGTGTGCGACGCAGGACTCATGGGAGGTCTGCTGAACGTCTTCGTCTGGATCGGATATTTGTCCTCCGCCGTCAATCCGCTGGTCTACACATTGTTCAACAAGACGTATCGTGCAGCTTTCCTGCGCTACGTCCGCTGCCAGTACCAGCCGCCAAAAAAACCTCTGCAGCTCATACTGGTGAACACCATCCCGCCGCTGGCGTTCAGCTCCGCCCACCTGCCTCTGGGCGAAATCGCAAAGTTACGAAATGGAGCTGCGCTCTCTAGTGGTGAAGTGAGGGACTTCTCTTTACCCGGGCAAGAAATATTATCGTGTAAGTCGGACAAAAGCCCAAAAGACGGGGATGAAAGCTGCGTGTGACAGTGAAACTCTGAGCTAATCGTGGATCAGAGCATTTAACCTCTGTGGTCACTTCTTCCTTCTGAGAGCAAAGTGCCCCCCCGTCTGGATTATAGAATCACTGAGGTCCCGACGTCTTCAGAAAACTGGGATTATCGTATAAAGCTTCATCTTTCAGAGCAGCTTGAAGCGTTCTGATCCTCGTTATCAGTCTGGATCCAGTTTCTATATTAAAACACAGAAACCTTCTGATAACCATCCGCCCCAGAATAAAGTCATCAGAGATCGTTTCATGTAAAAATCCCTGAAGTCTTGGGTTTTGGTCTCGGTGCCGTTTCAAAGCTTCTGCCAGAAAATCACATTAGTCCTGGAAAGTTTCCCCTCGTTTTTTAAAGAGACTCGATCGATATCTTCCAGTTGAGATGACGAAGAAGAAAAAGAGGAACAGTCGATGCAAATGATGCAAAAAGACACTTTTAATAGAAGCGCTTCAGAAACAAAGAATAAAATAAGGCTCATTTCATTTCATTCAGCTGCAGTGACCTCAGATGCTCCTTCATCCTCTGGCTCCCCGGCCTCAGCCTCCTCTACCTCCCATCGGACCTTCGGGTGGATCAGCCCGGATGAGACTGGGTGAGACTGGATGAGACTGGATGAGACTGGATGAGACTGGATGAGACTGGATCAGCCCGGATGAGACTGGGTGAGACTGGATGAGACTGGATGAGACTGGATTTCCCGCTGCTCGATCAGATCTCAGTGTCGGAGACGTGGATCAGGAGGAAGCAGAGACAAGGCTCCGGCTGCTGCTGCTGTGTTTTCTGATGGAAACAAAAACATTGTGTGGAAGACGACGTTAGAGAGAGACAGCGAAAAATGAATTTATATTTGTATTTTGTGAATATTTGTACATGATGATCTTTGTTCCTGACGTGATGCCGTGTGATGATTGTAAAACGAGTTTTCAGGAAACGAGAGGATTCAAGTGCAAATGTGTTTGTTGTCACTTTTTATTGTGTTGTAACTGACGGTCAGTCGGGAGATGTTCAAACATCATTTTAAAATGTGATGATATTGATCTGCTGTATCAGAACTGACAAGCTGGAGTGATGAGTGAGCGTTTGTGCCATGAATGTATCATCACAATACTTCACAATACTTCACAATACTTTACAATTCATCACAATACTTTACAATACTTTACAATTCATCACAATACTTTACAATACTTTACAATACTTTACAATTCATCACAATACTTCACAATACTCAATACTTTGACAATAAGTCAAGCCCAATAAAACTGATTGTTTTTAGTATCTGAGAAAAGTTTTACTGACTTAAAAAAGTCTTAACAAAGACTAAATCCATAAACTTTTTAAAATAAAAGAATAATCATCACCAACAAACAACAGAAGGTTAATCCACCCACACCTGAAAGAAGACTTACAGACACATTATAACCAGCAGGGGGCGATGATACAACTTTTACAATCAGCGACAAACAGTCGGAATTAATCTTATCTGCAGACTGAGGTGTCACATCAGCTGTTTCACTTACGTCTTGTATATTATCGTCGTCTGCGACAAATGTTTTTATTGCAGTACAGCGTTTGGCCACTGGGACAAATCAGCACTTCACACAGTTCTGCTGCTTTCACACGAAACGTGAGATGAATCTTCGCTGCGTTATTCAGATGATTTGTTTTTACTCACGTAAACACAACGCGGTTCTATTCGTCCACTCTCCCCCAGTAAAGAGGCTGAAGTGACCACAGCTGCGTCATGTGAAGGTCCAGTAGACCACCAGGGGGCGCACACAACTCAGGGAGTTTGATCCTGAGGCCGGTTTGATGACCTGCTCGCTCAGGTTGGTGCCAGAATCTGTCTCGATCAGTTTCATCCTAAATGCTGATCGGGTTTCGCGACATTTCATCAAACAAATCTTTCGCTCAAATTCTAATATTTGAACTCAAGAGGATGAATTGAAAGATTTGCGTCGTTACGTCTCGATCCTGTTGCATCACTTGCAGACAAGGTCCAGACTTCGGTCCCACAGAGCATCCGTGGCTCGGTCAGTGGTGACCAGGAAGAACCAGGAAGAAACAGGAAGAAACAGGAAGAACCAGGAAGAAACAGGAAGAACCAGGAAGAAACAGGAAGTGTGGCGGAGGAGAAACAGTGGAATGTAAATGTAAGACCAGATGTCTAACGTCACAGGATCCAGGTTGATACGTTTACTACAACAATCTTTTTAGAAACAGCTAAAATGTTCTACTTTAAGAATCATCAGTGTCACTTTGTGAAGCAGCGGCTCGTCCCAGAGGTCAAAGTTCAGCTCAGGGTTCACGTCAGGAAGAGTCGACGCTCGTTCCACTGAATAAAGTCTGAGAAACGAGGAAGAAGCAGGAAACGTTCTCCTCTGAACAGCAGGTGAACGTCAGAGGAAGAAAGAGAAACATGGACTCAGCTGCTTTCAGATTTACATTCAGCAGCTGTTTCTTCTTTACACAGGAACAAGACTGATTCAAACGAGATGTGCACCAAAGTCCCGACAGCTTTTTATTAGATAATCACACATGATCAATATCTTGTGGAAAGACGTTAATGCGGAAAATGATTCCTGCAGATCAAGAGCAGCAACGATTTCATTCTGACATTCGAAGGTGAAAATAAAACCTGATTATCTGAGCATCTGAAGTCAGAGCTGCATCAACACATTTAGTACTTTATTGTTATTATCAGCTGATGAGACTTTAGCAGCTTCATAGTATTCACATTTGGGAAAATATTCTGTTTGAAACGTGTTTAGTCCAATAAGTGAAACTGAATCAACAGCTTCTCACAAGATTTTAAATATCTGTCATCTTAGTTTGTTTTATCCATCATGATGAAGGTTTCAGAATGTGTGTGTGTGTGTATGTGTGTGGTGTGTGTGTGTGTGTGTGTGTGTGTGTGTGTGTGTGTGTGTGTGTGTGTGTGTGTGGTGCAGTCGAGGCTCCTCCACTCGACCAGTGGAGTCTGTTCGATGTTCGATGGTCACGTCTCTTTTCTGTGTGGATCAGTTTCTGCCTCTTGTTTTCAAATCAGAGTAAAAAGAACGAATATGAAAACGTTTCTTGGTTTTTATTCAGTCGCTGAATAAAGTGTGTGAAGATAAAGAAAAGATTTATGTCTGAAGAAATGAATCTGGTGACGTCTGGTGACTCAGATGAATCATAACAACTATAAAACCTTAATTCATCTCAGATCAGATCTGATGTTACTTCACATTCGGCTTCAGGAACTTTCTGACAGATCTACACAACTACACAACTACACATCTACACAACTACACAACGCACCGGATCATTTCCAGGACAGATCCCCAGACACAGCTTGTTGTGTTTGGAAGCCTCCTCTCTGGCAGCACCTGGAACCGGAGCTGCTGAACCACATGAATGTGTTAGTGGGAGACGGAGACGGAGACGGAGACGGAGACGGGAAGTTCGTGTCGAAGAGACGTCCCTCAGAGACGTCCTGCGTCACAGCAGAAGAGACGTCCCTCAGAGACGTCCTGCGTCACAGCAGAAGAGACGTCCCTCAGAGACGTCCTGCGTCACAGCAGAAGAGACGTCCCTCAGAGACGTCCTGCGTCACAGCAGAAGAGACGTCCCTCAGAGACGTCCTGCGTCACAGCAGAAGAGACGTCCCTCAGAGACGTCCTGCGTCACAGCAGAAGAGACGTCCCTCAGAGACGTCCTGCGTCACAGCAGAAGAGACGTCCCTCAGAGACGTCCTGCGTCACAGCAGAAGAGACGTCCCTCAGAGACGTCCTGCGTCACAGCAGAAGAGACGTCCCTCAGAGACGTCCCTCAGAGACGTCCTGCGTCACAGCAGAAGAGACGTCCCTCAGAGACGTCCCTCAGAGATGTCCTGCGTCACAGCAGAAGAGACGTCCCTCAGAGACGTCCTGCGTCACAGCAGAAGAGACGTTTTGAATCCCACAGGACGTCCTTGTGCTAGTTTCGCTCCAGAGTTACATTAATAAAGAATCAAACCAGAAAGTCAAGTGTAAAATGTAAAATGTCTGAGGAGTAAATGTGAGACGACAGTGAACAATCCTCGATCACACTATTTAAGCAGAACATTTCATCACCCCCCCCCCCCCCCCCCCCTTCACTTCCTGTGAAACTTTAAACTTCGTCTGTCCAAAGAAAAAGACAAACTGTGGTCGGAGGTCATCTCAGGTCAGGTTGTTGTCAGTAAAAAGTTTGTCAGTGGTTTTAAGAAGCAGGAGGTAATTAAAGGATTCCCCACAAATCCCTCTGGAGACAGACGTCAGCAGAAGAAGGGATTAATTACAAACCAGAGAGGAAGGAGGGAGAACGAGTGATGAGACGAGAGGAGAGAGGGAGAGAGAAGAAGCAGCTGAAGAGGCGAGAGATGGAGAGATGGAGGGAGACGATGAGAGGAGGAGAGGTGGATTTATTTAAGTGGAGGTGAAGAGGGTGAAGGGGTGAGAAGCCAGAGGAGAGGAAGAAGAGAAGATGAGAGCAGGTGAATGAAGAAGAGGAAGGTCAGAGACGAGGTGATGAAGGGTAAGAACATGACTCAATGTCTGTGTTTGACAGATTGTATGGCTTCTCTCCTCTTCTCTCCTCTTCTCTCCTCTTTCCTCCTCCCTTCACTCGTCTCTCCTCTTCTCTCCTCTTCTCTCCTCTTCTCTCCTCTTCTCTCCTCTTCCTCCTCCATTCACTCGTCTCTCCTCTTCTCTCCTCTTCTCTCCTCTTCTCTCCTCTTCTCTCCTCTTTCCTCCTCCCTTCACTCGTCTCTCCTCTTCTCTCCTCTTCTCTCCTCTTCTCTCCTCTTTCCTCCTCCCTTCACTCGTCTCTCCTCCCACACCATCAGCTGAAGGTTCTGGATTTAATCCCTCCTCGTGTTCATCAAACATTCCGTCAGAGCTTGAAATACGAGTTCTTTACATTTCTACATTTCACTAAACTGCGATGTTCAGGTCACATGGACTGATGTTACGAGTTGTGGTCAGAGGGGGGCAGTGTTGAGTACGAGTGCGTCCTGAGCTGCGGCGTGACGAGCTTTCAATCGATGCGTCCGTCCAGCAACAGAAACGAAGGATGGACCTGTCCCAGCATGTCCCAGCATGTCCCAGCATTCACTGCACCTCAGTGACGAAGAGGTTATGGAACCAGGAAGTGTTAAGACGTCTGATTCTTAGATATCAGGCTTCAACTACAACAAACAGCAGCAGACATGTTTAAAAACCAGGGGGCATTTAAACGTATCTCACCGTGTCCAACTTAAGCTGTGTTGCTAGGTAACAGCAACGAGGGCAGGACGAGCTGGTGACAGAAATCCTCTGTAGACCAGACCAGGTCCACCCAGTCCACCCAGTCCACCCAGTCCACAGGAGGCGTCTTCATCCGTCCTCTGAAGCTCCTGAATTCAGACACATGGAGGACGGGGATGTGGGACAGTGGCGAGGGGCGAGGGGCGGAGCCACTGATTCAAGTACGAAGATGAACATGTGACGTTTGTGATTCCGATCAAACACGTGAAGAACTGATCTCTGTGAGGTCCACATGAAACAATCCTGTCCAAACCAACAGGATTTCTTCTTCTTGTTTAGTGTGTTTTTAGTCAAATATTCATTATGATAATATATTGTATAATGTATATGTGTATTTATAGTGTTTTTAATGCTCAAACACACTAAGCACGGGTTAAAAAAAAGCAAACACAAGCACATCACTCAATAAAATACACCTTTAACGCAGGAGGTGAGTTTGGAGTTTTGAAGGTGAACAGTTCAGAACTTTCTGTATCAGCAAAACACTTCATCACAATAACTGTTTGCGTGGCAGCTGATTTCAAACATTTATATTCTTTTATTGTCTCGAGCATCATCCGGACCCAGTCTGACTGTAAACGGGCCGAGGCTGCACCTTCCACCATCACCAGGGGGACTTGAACCAACTATCCAAACTGAGCAGTCCGATGTCCTCACTGATGCGTGGAGCTGAGAGCGCGACCACGACCAGCGACTCTCATTTCACGCACTCTGCTCTCAACAGACACTTTATACAGAAACTCACGAGTCACAACGTTCTCGGACTTCTGGGAAATGAAGGTCAGAACCTGAGTCGTGTTCTGATCCAAACGGACCTGAATGTTGTCGAGTTAATGATGATTAATGAATGATTCCATAAGGCGGAGTTTATATACACATCCCCGCTGATTGGACGATACCACGGACACACGCACAGAACCACAGATTCTGAAGAAACAACTTTACCGATGAGACACTTTTAGTTTTTAGCTCAATAAGTTTAATTTCTCAATTTCTTTTAAATAAATAAGGCCATGACACTCAGTTCCTCCTCCTTCCTCTGGGGACACGGGACCCACAGCTACAGGCCCACCGGACATGAAGAAGAAGGGCGACGGTGGAACCATCCGGTCACACGGTGCGATACCTGGGGATCCCGAGCTAGCATAGCTTTAGCTGAATGCTAACAAGATGCTACACAGCAGGCTAGTTTCACAGGAGCTAGCTCCACAGTACAAACACTAGACTGTCGCTAACACCTCCGACAGACACTTAACATCTTACACTTGACTTCCTGTCGCTCGGCGCCACATTAGCAGAAACACGCCCCCTGGTGGTCAAACACTTCCTGTTCCTCCATAACTCTCCCTTTAGTCCCGCCCCTCTTGACCAATCAAAACTTTAGAAACGTGATGTCACTCTAAATTGACCAATCAGAGGCACTAATCAGGATAGTGAGTCACTCACAGACTGTATAAAGAGGTGCCCCCCCCCCCCCCCCACACACACATGTTAGAGATGTTCCTGCAAAACCAGCTTTAGACGTTACACATGATTATATTATTATAATTCTTATTCCTGACGACATGTGGACGACAGATTCTTCAGGTCACAAAACAAACGTCTTGAAATTGACTGGACGCAGCAGAGCTCTGATTGGCCTCTGGAGGTTTGTTATTGACTTCGAGGATCTCGATGGTTTCAGTGAAACAATAAAACAAAAGCAGATATAAAAGCAGAGGACATCTTAGGAGGAGGAAACAGATCCTGAGCTTCTGTGTCTTCTCCCTGAGGACTCACGGATCCTGTTACTGTATCTGAGCGTTCAGCTGCTTCATTGATCGTCCTCGTCACGCCGGCTCTGCTCCATTCGTCACAGCGTTTAATCTCAGCAGGAAGATGTTCTCACTCGATTCAAACCACAGAGGACGGCGGATTGATCTGTGGCTGAGAGTTTCCCTGGATGAGTGAGTCGGCTCCTCTCCGCTGCATCGCCGAGGCGTCGAACTTCACAAATCAGATTTACACTGAGTGGAAAGTTTATCGTGTGAAGAAATTCCTCTTGTGGTGACGTTTGATTCGGACCCGTGGATCACAACATATCAAACCTGAAAAGTCCTTTTAAACAAATATGATGCATAGTTTGATTTGTTTTGACATCGGAGATGAAAAAGAACCAAACAGAAAGAATGAAAAGCACCAGGGGGCGATGAACACCCTGCACACGTGTTGAGGCCAACTTAGTGTTTGTGCCTGTGAACACAAAAACATCCATGAAGTGAAATATGGACACACAATATTGAACAGATTCTCCTGATCTGTGCAGTCGTAGTTCTTTGGTTGTGTAACTTTGCTGTGAACTTGATTTGATTGTCATCGCTGAAATCCCGGTGGACTCATTACTCGACAACTTTTCTGTGATTTTATATTTCATGTGCTGATATGTTCAATGTTAAAATTAAAATTGGGAAACAGTCCTCTGTGGAATCAGATTTCTGGAACAAGCTCAGGGATATTTTTAAGTGTTGATTATCACATTTTGATATCAGAACGTCTCCTCGTTTGAAGACGATTCCCCGGAGAGAGAACTCCTCTTCACACAGCCCGGCTTTCATTATCTGAGGAAGACGAGGAGGAGGAGGAGGAGGAGGAGGAGGAGGAGGAGGAGGAGGAGGAGGAAGAACTGACTGACGTTTGCTTCTATAAAACAACTAATGAACAAAAAGATCAAGAGCTTCACTGAATCTCAGGCCCACAAAGATCAGCTGCTCCTCGTCTTCATCAACAAGTGAGTGTCTGAGTTTCCTCTGCAGGGACCAGGTCTGAAGCAACTCACAGTTAGTCCATTCAACATCTGTGAGGCGTCCAGTGTCTTGCCCAAGGACACTTCGGCATGTAGATGGGGAAGGTTGAGGATCGAACTGACAACCTTCTGGTTGGAGGACGACCGCTCTACCGTCCGTGTCCCATCTGCTAACATGGAGGAGGTGGGTTGATGAGCTGTACTGCTGCCAGCCACCAGGAGGCTTATATATATATGATTATATATAAAATCACGGTTCTTGTCATTTTACTGTGAGAAGATTATGTGGCCGCGTCCAGAGAGAGAGAGAGAGAGAGAGAGAGAGAGAGAGAGAGAGAGAGAGAGAGGGAGAGAGAGGGAGACAGAGGAGAGAGAGAGAAGAGAGAGAGAGAGAGAGAGAGAGAGAGGAGAGAGAGAGAGAGAGAGAGAGAGGTCGTCATGGCGACTCCATTCAGTTCTTTTGTCCGCTGCTGCAGGGGCTGCTGGGAGACTCTGGATAATTGGCCCTGTAAATAAAAGAGAAACAAAACAATACATCAAATTAAGAGGGAACACACACACACACACACACACACACACACACACACACACACACACACACACACACACACACACACACACACACACACACACACACACACACTCAGAGTAATGAGGCCCTGGTGTTAAATGTGTTGTATGTTGTGTGTTTATTTTCATTAAATTACATTAAACAATCTGAAATCTGCACCAGATATTAAAACAGCTAAAGAAAAAATGTGTATGAACAGATCATTATGACCAAGGACACACACACACACACACACACACACACACACACACACACACACACAAATAGTATACGGAAATCTACAACCACACTCCATGTATCATTTCAAACTTGTTTTTTATTGGATGTAAATGCAGTGAAGACATCTGTGCCTCACTGCTCCTGGTCCTGGTCCTCACTGCTCCTGGTCCTGGTCCTCACTGCTCCTGGTCCTGGTCCTCACTGCTCCTGGTCCTGGTCCTCACTGCTCCTGCTCCTGGTCCTGGTCCTCACTGCTCCTGGTCCTGGTCCTCACTGCTCCTGGTCCTGGTCCTCACTGCTCCTGGTCCTGGTCCTCACTGCTCCTGGTCCTGGTCCTCACTGCTCCTGGTCCTGGTCCTCACTGCTCCTGGTCCTGGTCCTCACTGCTCCTGGTCCTGGTCCTCACTGCTCCTGGTCCGACGCTCTGGAGGTTCCTGTGTCCACGTCTCACAGAGAACCTCCTGCTGCGTTGATCATGTGTGAAATACAAACTCCAGAAACACATGGAAATGATAAATACTTGCCTGTGAATATTTGGTCATTTTGTGACAGTTTCAATAAAAGATTTGAAAACATCTGCAGCATTTTTCAGAAAGAAGTGACATCAGACGATGATTTCCTCCTCGTCCTCATTCTTCAGCAGGTTCAAGAGAGAGGTCACGCCCCCCCGGGCTCGACCCAGATCGCCTCGACCCCTCGGACCCGCAGCAGCGTCTCACATCTGTCTGAGGTCAGTGATCCTGCTCCTCACACATCTGGACCTCCTGAGGCGTGAAGCAGGAGTTTGGAGAAAAGCTTCAGGACGAAGGAGCAGATTCCTGATCAGTCTGTGAGGGCGGAGGTGGAAGGAGATGATCGATGGACTGATGATGGACTCAGCGCTCAGATCAGCTGCTCCACACATTCTTCTCTCCTCCGTTCAAGATAAAGAGTTTTCCCCCTGAGGCAGTTTCTGGTAAATGATTAACCCGGGTTCTTCTATAATAGGTTTTTAATATTTAAAGGCAGAATGACTCCGGTGTGGCTCGTGTCACATTCAAAATTAAATGCAGCTAAATTGAAATTGAAATTCAAACAGCTGTGAGAAATGAATGTTTGGAACCTCCAGCAGAGACAGGTTTACAAAGACGTAGTTCGAGTCAGTCACGGTAATATGTTATTTTTAACACGCATCCCGGTTGCTATGGTTACGCCTGGTGAATCAGAGACTGGTGTAAACTGGTCTCGTTTTAGTTTGGAAACTCTGGGCTTGTGTTCTAGTCGTTCTCTTCCTGGTTGGTTTGAGTTCAAGTTAAATGTGTTAAATGTGTCTGACGCCCTAAAGCCAAGTTTGCTGTTTATTTACTTTTATAAAACTGGAATAAAATGTTGTTTTCGAATTCAAATCAATAGGAATAGATTTTATTTAGACTTGACTGAGAAAAAGAGCTGAAGGTCATGGAGCCAGTCACAAAACAAAACCAGATAAACATGAAAGTAATTAGAATCAATCATCTGGAAACCATGAATCTGTTTTCAAACGTCAGGACAATACGTCCGGTAGCTTGAGACTCTGACGCCCGTGTGGACGGACGGACATTAGAGTTCACGGAGCCTGGAGCGGAATGAACCTAATAAAACCAGGAAGGTGACTTTCATCTTTATTGGCAGCGACATCCATTCATCACGTCTCTGCAGAGAGACCAACTCTCCAATGAGGAACGAGCTGGAGACTTTAACCTTCAGGATCCGTTCTGTGACGGCTCAGTCTCAAGCTGTTCTCAGACCAGCAGGTGGAATCCAGAGAGTCGTCTCCAGAGCTTCTCCAGAGTTTGTGTTTCACAGCTGAACAACACAGCATCAGATCCTCCTCCTGGTTCAGGTGAGAGGGGGGGCAGCCGGGTGCAGCCGACAGAGACAGGAAGTGACGTGTCACCTCTGCTGCAGAGGTCATGTGATCATGTTGACATCACCTGACACGTCGTCAGCTCTGATCACGTGTTGAGTAACTTAAGAACTTCAGCTTCTGGTTGGATCGGTTTCCTCAGAGGATAAACTCTGAAGAACCAGGATGTTACGACCTCCTGCTGAACAAACGGTTCCAACCATCACGTGACGTCACGCACTGGTCTGGGAGCTGCTGTTCTGAAGCCTCAGTTTCACATCATTATCAGCGCCATCTTGTTTTTTCTAAACCAGAAGTAACTGTATTTAGAGCAGCAGGGGGTGGAGCCTGACTAAGAGCTTGAGGACACGCCCACCCACACCTGTGCCCTGCTCCTATTGGACAGTACCAGCTGTTTGACTCTAAATGATCATAATTCACTAAAGGAACATCAGCTGTTTGAAGAAGACTTGAAACTAGAGACTGAGACATAAACATGTTTACTGGAGTCGCCCCCTGCTGGACTCAAAGATGAACTGATGGGTTTTCAGTGGTCAAACAGTTACAAAGAGGATGTGGACTGAAACCACAGGCTCGGGATTCTACTTTTACTTCCTTAATGTGGGCTGATTCGTAATCATGAACCATTTTCTAAGTGGAGCAGGAAGAAGTCAGAAAACAAAGTATTAACATATTTTCTTATTGCACATAAAGACAGAACCAAACAGGTTGGATGTTTTTATCTTCCAAAAACACTTCATGTACTTTACGGAGCTGATGTGAAAGCAGCTGCCACATTTATTGATGTTGATATTCGTGTTCGCTCTTTAGTGCAGATTGATGGTTTGTGTTTTATACATGCATCTGTGATTCATTGGATATAAACCATGAGTTTATGGATGCGCTGAAACGACCTCTGCTGCTGACACATTAACGTGAATAAAGAGAAAACAGTCTGTGACGGCTCCGTCCATCAGAGCTCTGTCTACGTCCTCCTCCAGCTGCTGCTCCGTCACTTCAACTGTTCAGTAAAGACTGTTCCTGCAGTAACTGTCAGAGTCTGCAGCTCGTCCTGATCAGAGGTGGAGACGGGCAGCGAGCAGAACGAGGACGGCTTCAGACTCCTGTTCACGCTCGGACACCTTTACTGAAAAGACCTTCACGTGAACAGACTCACGTGAACAGACTCACGTGAACAGACTCACGTGAACAGACTCACGTTAACAGACTCCAGCAGCAGCTCCAGGTTCAAACACAACACACGTCGAATAAATCTGTGATGATCTGCTCTAATAAACACGGAAATAAAAGCAGAGGTGACGTCTCCACATCAGATCAGATGAGGTTTTTATTGCTGCTGAAAGAATCATGACTCATCCAGAAACTGTCTGCACAGCAGGAGTCAGTTTATTAGGAACAGAGCGGCATAAATGTGGTGAAATGCTTTTAGAGACATTTCTGCTCCAACAATTAAAGTCCTGTAATTTATTTACCAGTTTTTTCTCAGACTCACTTCTGTAATCAGGGTAAACAACCAATAACCACGAGTCAGTGACACAAGCTACAGATATGAACTGTCGGCTTCAGGCACTAAAACAGAAGCTGCTGGGTTCGAGTCGGGCTCGGCTGCTTCTCTAGCATCGGACTCATCAACTCCCGGCAGGATGTTTATCAGAGTTCACATATTTGATGCTGAGTGACGTCACGTGAGATTCGTCACGTGAGATTCGTCACGTGAGATTCGTCACGTGAGATTCGTCACGTGAGATTCGTCACGTGAGATTCATCACGACTCATGATGTCGGAACGCTCGGTTTTACAACTTTCAACAGTTCATCAGTTAAAGGTCAGGACCTCAGTTTGAGATCTCTGTAACAGGGTTCAAATAAAGAAGAAGAAGGCGTCTCCTCTTCCTCCAGAAATGAAGCCAAATGATCTCAGATACAAACGCTGCCATCTTGTGGTGATGACGTCATTAGCAGTCAGAGCCTGTGCAGTCGTGATGGTGGGGTGGAGCCGAGATATCAAGGTCCCACCCACACACCTGTTCAACCAATCACCAGTCAGTCTCAGCTGTCAATCGAGCCGTCATGTCGTCCATCTTTATTTCTCTATAGTTTATCTCCAGGGTTCTTTGTGTTTCTCACGTTTCCTGTTCTCTGTCACATCTCATGAAACACAATGTGTTGCTCTCATTTCGTGGAAAGAGTCGGTTCTGGTTACGACAGAAGTAAATACCAGCGCCCAGCAGGAATCGAACCCCCGGCGGCTCTGTCCGCTCCTTTAGTGGACTCGTCTGGTAAAGGACAGGCCACGAAAGCTGGTTAGCTTCGTCCCAATCGGCGCGGAGTCGTCTAATCGATGTGACCGTTTAAAGGTCGTCTGACGTTTTACTCCGAGCTTCTCTGCGAACACCTCACACCGAGCATGAGTCCGCCCAGCGGGAGACACACGTCCAGCAGCGTCTCCACCAATACGCCGCTGAACAAGTTTGAAAATACTAATCGCACTCATGCATCATTGTCGGCCGCAGTCGGCAGCTGCTTCCAGAGAAACAGGAGAAACATCTGTAAACAGCAGGAAGCCACATGTGTTCAGGAGCTTTTAACACAGCGACACGTCTTTACAGACACAAGAATGTGTTTTACAGAAGGATCGCGTGTGTCGGACAGACCAACCTTTTCAAATGTGCACTTTAAACATTCAAAAAAAGTTTGAAATGAGTAAAGATTCAAACCATTTGAAATGACCCCCCGGGCTCTTGTGAGTCCCTCAGGAGAAGGTGGAGACCAAACATGGAGAAAAGGGTTATGGTTAGATGAACCTCGCTGTCAGACGTGGTTTTAAAAAGTTCATAACCTGAGCGATGAAGAAAGATACAAATTTAAAATAAATGGTGAGGGAGCAACATTCAGCCGTTCTCTCCTCCTTCTGTTTCTGTTCCCTGAAATAAAAACTCAAATGACCTCCATGATGTCGCGGACGCGCAGGTCGCCACGGTGATGAGCTGAAGGCTGGAGGCTCCAGATGATACAATTACATCTGTAACAGACCATAATATCATTACATGGAAACACATGAGAAGGAACATTAGAGACTGAACTCGTCAGGATTTCATCTTTTTCCAACAGAAATCAAATTGATTCGATGAAGGAAACATAAAAATCCTTTTGTTAACCTGATGTTTGATAATGTAAAACGTTTTATTGTGTAACGACTTCTCACACACACATGTACACACTCTGACTCACACACATGTACACACTCTGACTCACACACATGTACACACTCTGACTCATACACATGTACACACTCTGACTCATACACATGTACACACTCTGACTCACACACACACATCGAGGTGCGACTCAGTCACAGGAAGAAAATACCTGAAAGTGACCGAAGGAATCGAACCTCAGGAGAGAAAACACGACTCGTTCACGGTGAAACATGCGTTTATCGTGTTTGTGTGGGGGGGGGGAGTTAGCTTAGCTTAGCATAAAAGATGTGAGACGCGGAGCTTCCTGTTCGTACTCTGCATTCGTTATTTTCACATTTGTTAAAAACTTACAAATACAAATCGAAAAACAGCAGCTCCAGAAACCACGGAGGCGAAGTGAAGCCAATAATCGATCACAGGACAATCGTCAGAGCCAAGTTCACAACTTTTCAAAATAAAAGCTCTGATATTCTGAGCATTATGAAGCAAGAAAGAAAACGAACATTGTGCTTTTACTTTGAAGACACATTGGCAAACAGGAACTGATTGTATGGATGTTGTTGCCATGACGCAGATCAGCTCCAGTGAGTGGGAATATGGGGAAATAAAATAATCACATCATAAAACTGATCTGCTGGATATTGACTCAGTTACTGTAGTTTGTCTGAGGACCTAGAAGAAGACACGTGAATCAGAACATTGTTTACATTTCAGTATCTTATTCAGATTATTGTCTTAATCTGCTTGACATCAGAATCCTGTCTCCATGGAAACGGAGTCGTGAGTCCCCGGTTCTTTGACGTGGATCCGAGCCGACGTCAGGTTTGTCCTTTTGTCTCGTGGTGTCACACCTGCAGCTCTGACGGGCCGCGGCCGACCACGACACGATGGCGCCCACGCAAACAAAACCCCTGTGGCCAAAATGTCAGAGTGATGACACGAGTCTGGACCTGGTCCCGCTCTCACATCACACACACAACACCTCATGTTCGCTTTGCATCAACAACGTGTCGCTGCTGCACATCAACGCAGGACAAGTTGTCATGGTGACACCTGCCACCTTACCCAGAATCCTTCAGCCCAGCTCCCAGATCAGCTTTAAACAGGATCTACATCAACAGAGACGCTGAATCACTTCCTTCATTCAGCTTAATGTCAAACATGTGTTCAGAGGCAAACTAATGTGTTTCAGCCGGACTTTGTTAAATCACCTGTTTTTAACCAAGTTTACCCAGCATGCATTTCAGGACTGAGGCAGAGACGCCCTGTGAAAACTCCCCCCCCCCCCCCTTCCTCATCACAGAGCTTCTCCTGAGCTGAGAAACTTCAGCTGCACACGACGGAGTCAGAACCTCTGGGACGGGTTCTTCAGACGTCTGGTTAGGAAACGATCTCGTGTCCGACTCACTCTGAACTCTTCTGCTCGTCACGGACTCACAGTTCCAACCGTTCGTTTTAAATCTCCTCTCGTTTGCTGATTAACAAACAACCATCATCGTCTTTTACAGTCAGATCAACCTGAATGTTGAACAAATCATATCAAATATTCATAAAGCTGCATAGACGAGTTTCCTCCGAGACCATGATGATCCAAGAGGCTTCGGGTTCAGCCAAAGAATCCAGGAGGGAAAAGCAGTAAAAGGTCAACACGGAGGAGGGCGAGCGCAGGACTGAGCTTAATGTCACCCAACAGGCGCCCCAGGGGATTCTGGGAGTGTGAGTTCTGTTGAATCTGTGAACACAGGAGGGGGGGGGTATATCTGATACAATCTGTAGCTCCTGCTGTTTATCTGATATCATCCAAAGATGATTATGTTTAGCATCTTCCTTCAAATCAAGCAGGAACATTTAAAAAGCAGACAGGTTGAGTTCAGAGCCTCCGGGGGTCCTGACGTTTTACATCAACCAGAATGACACGACCTCGCTGTGACCTTTGACCTCGGAATGATTGAGTCACAATTACAAAGACAAACTTGAGATATCATGTCCAAGAGGTTACAGCATGTTGAGGTCGAAGGTCACTGTCCCAGTCCTCCCAGTCCAAGTGGATGTTCGTGGCAGATGGAATGAAATGAGCTTTGTTCCGGATATTTTACTTCTGAATTCACGGTGACCTTTGACCCCACGTCAGTTCATCTTCTAGTCAGATTGAAGGTTTACTCTTTAGATATCTGGAGGTCCATTCGTTCCCGATGGTCGGGTCGGGTTCCCTCTCACACTGAGTCGGGTTCAGTTCGGGTTCAGACACAATGAAAAAAGAACAGAACCCCTGCTGGGCTCCTGTCGGGCTTCGTTAGGTTTCTCTCAAACTGCAGACAACCTGAAAACAGAGGACCAAAAAGAAAAGAAAAGAAGTACATATAATGATGATAAAACATGTGGAGTTTGATAAGTGTTTCTCTGATGTGATGTTTTAACTCCAGCAGAGGAGGAGCTCGAGGTTCATGAAACAAACGGACTCTGACGGAGGCAGTGAAGGCAGCACGACCTCACGACCTCAGGGATGTTCTGTTTGTTTCACTTCATCATCGATAAACTACAATCAGAACATATTCATCCGGTGTTTATCACGACCGGAGGTTTGCAGGGTTTCACACTTAAAGACCAGCTGCAGAAACTCGAATGAAAGTTCTGAGATCAGAAAACTTCACATCCGCACAGAAAGAGGAAAGAAATGAAATGATTGAAGGAAACTGCAGATCTCGTGTTTGTCTGGAAACAAAGACACAGCAGCTCGGACACGTTTCATTTCAAACAACAACCTCCTCATCAGGAATAAAGCCTCTGACCCAACAAACACCTGAGCTGCTCAACACAGAGACATCAGCCGCCATCTGCCAGAGGAGCCGGACGCCAGATCAAACACAGACAGAGCGCCGCAGGTCATTACGCTTCAATCTGAGGAGTCAGAGGGACGGACACGACGCCATTACAGCTGGAATGTGTCTCATTCCGCAGAGACGGACGAGAGAGGACGAGGGTCTCAGAGGGAGAGGAAGCAGAGCGAAGAGATTCTGACTCAACGAGAAAAGAAACTCTTCACAGATTCTACTTCAAACCTCATCCAGTTTGACCTTTTATCAACGAGCAGGAAGATGTTAAATGTACAAATTCAGGTTCTTTGATTTGTCTTATTTTACTTCTCAAGTCTCAAACTGTGAGTTTTAAATGACGTCATCATCGTCCGAGTTCTTCTCCTTTCTCCTTCTGCTCAGAGAATCTCCACAGAACCGAGTCTGGACTCGGTGGGAGCATCCAGGCGAGGGGCGGAGCCTGTAGAGCAGCAGGGGCGGAGCCTGTAGAGCAGCAGGGGCGGAGCCTGTAGAGCAGCAGGAGGCCGGACATGACGTATAAACTCAGCTGTGGAAAGATCAGTGTTGTTGTTTACAGCTCGTCCACACCGGCGTCGGCCCTCAGCACCAGAAGATCTGGAACCTCCTCGTGTTTCCAAGTGGACGTCTTCGTCTTCTGCGTGTCCGGCTCCTCTTCTTCATCCTGAGATGTTTGTGTTCTTCCAGTTTCACGTGGTCAAACTAATCAAACTGATTTGCTGCTGCATCAGAGAGTCGAACTGTTTGAACTTCTGCTGAAGCTTTGTTACGTTTCTTGCTCTGTGACGAATCCCACGTGTCACCACCGCTCCCCGGCGAGTCGTCGCTCACAGACTCGGTCTCTGGGAGCCGAGCGGCTTCAGGCTGTAATAACTTGACTGAAGAGCCGCTGAGCTAATTTTAAATCTCCCCCAGAATTTAAAATGGCCCGAAATGAGCGTGTGCGGCGGCGTCCTGCAGAGGAGCTGCAGCTCGGAGGAGGCAAGTCACCGAGAGCACGAGCTCAGCTGTGACTGATGGAGCCCGAGATAGAAAAAGACTATTTGTGGAAACACGACTTCGGATTTCTCGCTCCTAAAAGTCGCCCGTGGGAATAAACGAGGAGATGTCGATGAATTTGTATTAAAGGTGAAACGTCCACAAACATAATGAAAGTCCACACACACACACACACACACACACACACACACACACACACACACACACACACACACACACACACACACACACACACACACACACACACACACACACACACACACCACACACACACCCACCCACCCACCCACCCACCAGGTGTTGGGACCCTGCAGGGGTCACATGTTAGAATATTAATGTGGATTAATGAAGAACTGAGCAGATCATTAAACTCAACCAGTGACGACCAGGATGTTCTCATGCATCGTCATGACGACAGCTCCATCATCTGGACTGATGTTTGTTGTACCACAACGACCAATGTGCGATTCACTCTTCTGCATTTCAATTTAAAAAATGTCCGATCCTTAAACAAACACGATTAAAAGTGTCAGAGAGACTTGGGCCTGGAGACCTGGGCCTGGAGACCTGGGACTGGAGACCTGGAGACCTGGGCCTGGAGACCTGGGCCTGGGGACCTGGGACTGGAGACCGGGAGACCTGGGACTGGAGACCTGGGCCTGGAGACCTGGGCCTGGAGACCTGGGACTGGAGACCTGGAGACCTGGGCCTGGAGACCTGGGCCTGGGGACCTGGGACTGGAGACCGGGAGACCTGGGACTGGAGACCTGGGCCTGGAGACCTGGGCCTGGAGAGCTGGGACTGGAGAGCTGGGACTGGAGACCTGGGGACCTGGAGACCTGGGACTGGAGACCTGGGGACCTGGACCTGGAGACCTGGGGACCTGGGACTGGAGACCTGGGGACCTGGAGACCTGGGACTGGAGACCTGGGGACCTGGAGACCTGGGACTGGAGACCTGGAGACCTGGGGACCTGGGCCTGGAGACCTGGGACTGGAGAACTGGGACTGGAGACCTGGGAACCTGGGACTGGAGACCTGGGACTGGAGACCTGGGACTGGAGAACTGGGCCTGGAGACCTCATCGTTGCTGTTATTGAAAATGTTCGAAATCTAAAATCATATTATTTCAGTGACGACGTATCGAGGCTTTAAAAAGACTCGTTCATGTTTATGTATGAAGACGTTTGTGTTCCAGCAGCATGAGTCATCAGAGAGAGAGGGGGGGGGGGAGCGAGAGCGAGAGAGAGAGAAGGAGAGAGGGAGAGACAGAGAGACAGAGAGAGAGAGAGACAGAGAGAGAGAGGGGGGGGGAGAGAGAGAGACAGAGACAGAGAGAGAGAGAGAGAGAAATAGAAAGAGAGAGAGAGACAGAGAGAGAGAGAGAGAGAGACAGAGAGAGAGAGAGAGAGAGAGAGAGAGGTGAGTGTGGGCGGAGCCGTCAGTGTGACTGAGCTCACCTGACGATCAGGTTTTATCAGAACTCAACAGACTCAGATCCAGTTGTCTTTTAAATAATCTATATTTATATTTCATGTGCAGATCATGACAGAGAGAAACATTTCATTATTTGTAGTTCTTAGTTTAATTGAAGTTTGTTTCCATCACTTGTTCCAGACTGAAAACAAGAATCTGTTTCTCTTCCTGATCCATTCAGAGAATGTGTTCAGATGTTCGAGCCTCACGATGGAGGCGTCGCTGGTTCGAGTCCCCGTGGACGAGATCATCACGTTCAACACAAACATCACATTTAACTTAAACTGTTTTTTATGTCCTGATACTTTTATACAGTTTTCTAAATTTCAGGGATTTAATTCAAATGTATTCATGAGTCAGATTTCATATAGAATGTGTGACATCATCATCCAACTGTTTACTTCCTGTTTGGGTGCAGTCTCGTCCCCCCCCCCCCCCTCTCTCTCTTTCCTCTGAACAAACTGGAACCTTTGAGAAATTTTCTTATTTTCATCACAGAACATCAGATAAAACTTTTTTTCTCGCTGTTGGACGTTTTCACTGAACTTTTCTTTCTTCTGGCCGGACGATCAAAGATGTTCATCGTGTCGCAGGAGAGAAGAACTTCAAAGCTGTGTGTGTGCGTGTGAGAGGCTCAGCTCATTGGTCAGATCAGCAGTCAGTGGCTCCGCCCACAGGGTTACATCACATGACCAATCCCATGCTCTCGAGAGAAGTCTCCAGAACCAGAAACAAAAAGAACAGACTCGTTGTTCTCTGCGTTTATTTTTTTTGTCCTTTGTCGTACTCTTTGAGGAGCATAAATATTTTACAGTGAGAACATCAGTTTGGTTATTTACAAGATTTAATAAATGACATACAACTCACAATGTCGGCTTGTTTGGAGCGCTGGAGGAAGAGGGGGGGGGGGGGGGGGGGGGGGGTCAATTTACCGTTGAGGACGCCGGACTCTGACGTTACATGAAGGAGAATAAACATCTGAGAGAAGATGTCGATCAGACTGTGGCACGATGGCAAAGTGAGATGAGACTAAAGGAGAATAAATATACAGACACAACATCCGGACTCGTTTAAACCTGCAGCTGCGACAGTAACAACTGAGTCCTGAGGCTTTGGCCGTTAACGTGATGTGATAACGGCCTGAACCTCCGACACCGTGATGTGTTTAATGTCGACTCTGAATCCAGCGTTGTTATTTAGCGACAGAAACTCTGACGTAGATACAATCAAAATACAGCCACCAGGGGGCGCAACACACAACAACCACAACGAGGCAAATAAACAACTGCGACAATCAGACGATCGAAATCCAATTATTCTGCAACTGTGTGAGATTCTCGAATTTGAAAGTTTGCTAGATGAATTGATGCTAAAAGCTCTGGGTCGCCCCCTGGTGTCTGGCTACAGTAGGTCATAAACCACCTCTCCTCCATGTTAGCAGATGGGACAAGGACCAATCTAAAAAATCAGCAGCACAAGATGGTGGCACGTTGTCTCCACATGAATCCAGAGGCAGCGGGATCTGAGATCAGTGACCAACAGCTGAGGAGCATCTCTGCTCCTCCGAGGTGAAGAAAACGAAACGTCACACTGTCTGAACGATAACTGAATCCAAGCTGGTGATGTGATAAACGTGAGCAGTAATAGTCGTATTGAGATGAACGAGTGCTTTCTTGATTCTCTTACATTCTCAGACACAACACAGAGAAGGCACTCGAGCAACACGAGGACACTCACGGGACTAACGGCCATCTTCCTGAAGCCTTTCCCGTCTTTTCTTATTCATATGTAACAGCAGCTTTCTGCAGCCGCGTCTCACCACCGAACACCAAACACCGAGTCTGAAATCAAAGATCAAACAGCTGATTGAACCGGTCGACGAGTGGGGGGTGTGAGCGTGAAGCAGAGATCGGGGGGGTGAAGGTTTGTGCGTATCGACTCAAGAGCAACGTAAGTTAAACGAGATGTGGGGACGAGAAAGTGAAACGAGCGGAGTTCTGCCATCGTGCCAGAGTCAGGAAGAGAAATAATAAACGTTCCCTGGGGTCGTCCGGGGGGGCGGAGTGGGGGGGTGTCCCAGGGGAGGAGAAAGAGGGGGAGGGGGGGGGGGTCCAGGTTTACTAGATGGGCAGCTGGAAGGTGATGTCCACCTGAGCTTCTTTAGCCAGGGACACGATTTCAGAAAGCTTCACAACCTGAGGAGACAGAAGAAGAAGAAACGTTAGTTCATCTCAGCTCATCGAGCCGACACTTCTCACAGAGACAGTTACAATCAGTGCATTCAGCTGAACTCTTAAAATCTATAAACATTTACATGAACCAGATTTCTGTTTATATTCCATGAATATTGTTTTTTTGATGCTTTTATTGTGAAGAACTTTGGTAACTTCTGTATAAATAAATCTTTACTTTTTCTCTGTTCCAGACATGACTATTAATCTACAGGATATTTGTGATGAAGTTCGTACAGACGACTTCGACCTTTCCAGAATCCGTTTGAATCCTTCGTTCGGCTCCGGCAGCCGAGCGGTTCTGGTTCTTTCTATTAGACTCCTGAACTTTGCTGACTTGTGTCGTTCATCTGAATAGAATCCGCCTCCGTTACATCACTGTCAGTTTGGTGCAGAGTCACAGTTCGGCTCTTTGACTAGTTATTGAATAAACTTTGCATCATTTATTCACAACTTGTCCTGGGGGGACGAGGGAACGGGGGGAACGGGGGGGACGAGGGAACGAGGGGAACGAGGGGAACGAGGGGGACGAGGGGAACGGGGGGAACGGGGGGAACGGGGGGGGAACGGGGGGGAACGAGGGGAACAGCCCGTCCGTGTCCACAGGAAACAGAATCCGTCAACCAGCAGGTCAACACATCGCTGATGAACACGTTACGTCTTGTTTCATGTAATTTCTGTAGTTTATTACAGGGTTTTAATATAGATCTCTCCTGATACTGGTTTGCTTATGTCTGTGTGTCTGTGTGTTGTGTTGTGTTGTGTGTGTGTGTGTGTGTGTGTGTGTGTGTGTGTGTGTGTGTGTGTGTGTGTGTGTGTGTGTGTGTGTGTGTTGTGTTGTGTGTGTGTACCATTTTGGCAGCTTCGTCCAGGTCGTCACAGGCCAGGATCTTCAGTGGACTGGCAGCGATCAGCGCTTTAGCATCGTCCACTCTCGTTCCTAAAAAAAACAAAACCCAGATTTTAGATTTTACACAAAAAGTAATTTATCAGCTTGAAAGAAACGGGAAAGAACGACTGGAACAAAACCACGTCTCCTTTAAGAGAATGTGTAAAGGAGCAGAACTAAATGTTTCCAGAACAAAGCAGCGACTCCCTGAGGAGAGCGTCAGCTCCGTTTAGGCTCGAAACACAAACAACAACACGTCTGTGCTCCTAACAGAGAAACCGTGTGTGTGTGTTGGTGGGTCATGGACTGTGTGGTACCTTGTAACCGGACCACGATCGGGATCTTCAGGTCCAGGTCTCTCACAGCCATGATGATGCCCTGAGCGATGACATCACACCTCATGATGCCTCCGAAGATGTTGACCAGGATGGCCTGAACCTGACACCGGCCACGACGCGCAAGATTAAAAACTGACATGAGCTCAAACTCACAACACTTTCATATATTCAAATCAGCACTAGCGTTAACTACCATCACGCTATGCTAACATAATGCTAACATTAGAGCGTCAGACGCAGCAGCAGGCGTGTTCTTACCTTCCTGTCAGACGTGATGAGTTTGAACGCCTCGGTCACCTGATGAGCTGTGGCTCCTCCTCCCACATCCAGGAAGTTGGCTGGAGTGCCGCCATGCAGCTTGATTATGTCCATGGTGGCCATGGCCAGACCGGCTCCGTTTACTGAACAGAACAAAGGTCAGAGTAAAGGTCAGAGGTTGATCCACGAGTGACTACAGATGGACAACGTCTCCAATAGCTGCAGTATGGATGTATCTGACACACACTCGACCAATCAGGAGTCAATCATGACGTTTTAGGTTTTTATATCATTAAATAACTAATTAACACCAAATTTTATTCATTTGTCATTTTATATATTTTTGTGTCTGGTCCTTGTCCCATCTGCTAACATGGGGGAGACAGAGTTTTTGAGCATTCCTGCAGCCCGCCACCAGGGGGCGATGGAGACGTTTTGGCTTCGTGGCGTCAGCGCTCACTGACCCAGGCAGCCGATGGTTCCATCCAGGCCGATGTAGTTGAGGTCGGCCTTGGCGGCCTGCCGGTCTCGGGGGTCCTCCTGGGTCCAGTCCTGCAGGTCGAACACCTTCTTCTGGCGGTACACGGCGTTGGAGTCAAAGTTGATTTTGGCGTCCATGCACATCACTGTTGACGAGAGAGACACACGAGTCAACAGCAGAAGATTCACCTCCAAACACCATCTGGAGACAGGTTCTCCGGTTCTGTGTTCATCACAAGTTCAGACTTCTCAGGATTATAAAGAGAACGTTAAGGAAATGGTTTTAATCAGATTTCAATCCCCGGCTCCAGATGGCTGACCTTCTCTTTTACTCCACTGAACCAAAACTCAACATCATTGCTCAAGGGCACTTGAACAATCGGTGAGGAGACTGAGGCGAGTCCAGCTCCGACTGACGGCCACTGACTGACACTCGTCTTTAAAGCAGTGATTGAAGAGCTCTGATTCATCGCAGTGTCAGGAAGTACTTAAAGGTTTATGTAGGTGCTCTGGGTCATTTTATTAAAATTAAGATTGTCCATGACTGGACTTCCTAAATGTCCAGGTGTCCCCGGCTGCGTGGGAACGTGTCACAGTTATTGATATTTAATGTAGGAACATTTAGGGTTAAACCAGGTTTTAATATAAATATTTAAAGTCTGCAGAAAATGAATGTAAGTAAATGTAATGTCCTCAGAAGTCATGCTGTGTGTGTGTGTGTGTGTGTGTGTGTGTGTGTGTGTGTGTGTGTGTGTGTGTGTGTGTGTGTGCGTGCGTGCGTGCGTGCGTGTGCGTGTGCGCGTGCGTGTGTGTGTGCGTGCGTGTGTGTGTGCGTACCGATGCCAGAGGAGTCCTCCACCATGGGGTTGATCTCCAACATGGAGGCGTCGTACTGCATGAACACGTTGTACAGTTTCATCATGTTCTCCGCCGCCTTGTTCACCAGCGCCGGCGGGAAGCCCATCTTCTGAGCCACCTGCAGCGCCACAAGAAACATGACATCACACAGCGTCATGCGGCCGCAGCGTCGGATCAGCAGCGACACACAAACCAATCCAGACGAGGATCAGGAATCTGACTGTGACCAGGTGACGTGAAGGTTGCTGCTCGTACTGATGGGCCTCCAGAAAAACCTCTCGTTTCAGCCTCTTTCAGCTCATTGGTTTGTCACCAAACTCAGGCTGTTCAAAATATTCCATATGGGAAAAAAGGAAAAGCTGAATATTCATATTTAAAAAAGGCTGAATTCTGAGTCGGGCACAGTCGATAATTACACAGGTTTGATTGAGTTTTGTGATATTTTGGATGAAGGTCACAGAAGCTCATCAGGCTGATGGAGCTTTGAGTCCAGACTCTGAAGAGAAAAGCAGCTTCTCGCTGGAAACAGAAAAACATCTCTGAGTTTTACAAACACAAATAAATAAATCATTGCGGAACGTCACTGGGCTCCAGCTCCTCAGAGAGTCGTGCTACCAGCACCTCCTCGGTCTGTCTGACACGCTCGGCTCTCACTGTGACAACCAGCATGTTCACTCTCCAGAGCAGACGAAGAGAAGGCAAAACAAACACCAGGAAACACAAACACCGACGAGGAGATTCTTCTGTTCACTGCCAACTCTGAGTCACTGCTTCGTTTCTACACATTCATGTTTCATTCGTCATGAGTTACGTTTTGATAGTTTCAGAGAAATCAGGATTGTTCAGAATTAACAGTTTAACCTTCAGATGAAAAGAAGTTTGATGAATAAATACAATTTTTGAAAACAGTATAAACTCCTTCAAATGGATTCAGTAGAGTCCTCTGCCTTGAATTCACTTTTAATACTGAAATATATTTAAATGTACTTCATTTTACTAGTTATTTGTACTTTTACTTAATTACAAAGTTGTGAGTACTTCCTCCAGCACCGTCCAGGTGTAAAGACACTCGTTGATTCGTGTGAGGTTTTCTGGTCGGACTGTGATTCAGGTTTATTGCAGTTATCTCTTGTTATTCTGTCCTGGCTTCACCCTGAAGTTTGAGTTTCTGGTTATGATCACACTTTATATAAATAAACTGTGAACCTGTCTGTGCTTCAGAGTCGCTTCACAGAGGAAGCTGACAGAACACATCTGAGAACTCGCTGCTTCCTTCTCCTGCTGCTCGGACTCTGTTCGGCTCTCGAGTCAATGACGGAAACTTTCTTTACAACATTTGTGTTGTAAAGAAAATGTTGATTTCATCAGAAACGTCAGAAAATCCACGTTGTAAAATATGTGAATTGTTGATGAATCGTTTAACTTAAATCAACATTTGTTATTGTTATTGATCGCACCTTTACAGCCTGCTCCATCTTGATGCCTTCCACGATGTCGATGGGCTCCTTCACGATGGCGTCTGGATTCTCTGCTGCCACATCTTCGATGTTCACGCCTCCCTGCGAGCTGCCAATCAGGACCGGGCCCTGTGCGACAAAACAACGTGAGTCGAGGACTTTGAAACTCAGAGCGACTGAAGCGCGTTGGTCTGTGTAACTCTGAGGAAGCAGAAGTACTGATATACCACACTGTAGTTTTTATGGCTCAAGATGATTTCAATTATTATTCATCTAACCCGTGTCGTGACCATCACCTTCACAGAAAGAATATTAGACACAATAAACAACGACCCAATGAAAACCTGCACAGCTCTGTGACGGTTCTCATTCCTGTAGAATCTGTTCCACACGTGATGAAGAAAGTTTGTAACACTGATTTTAGACCAATGAAATCTGCAGGATCAGCTCTGAGACTGTGCTGCCACCTGCTGGTACGATTCAGAATCACAGATTCAATCTGTACATTTTCTACTGTCACTTGATTTGAATATTTTATCAACAAGAGGAATGAAAATTATCTTATTTGTGGATTAAAAGTCCAAATCTTAAGCATTGATTATCTAAATTATCAGATCTGTTGATTATTTTTCTAAATAAAATTCATACACAAAAGTTACTGATTATTTTCTGTAAAACAAAGAGAACAAGTGATCGATTAATCAACTGATCATTTCAACAACATGTCAGACCAGTGTGTGTGTGTGTCGTGTGTGTGTGTGTGTGTGTGTTGTGTGTGCGTCCTCTGACCTGGAACGACCTCTCCATGGTGATGGCGAAGTAGTACTCTCTGCGTGGGTACCTGCGCTCGCAGATGAACACCTGGTTGCAGATTCGACCCGCCTCCCCGGTCTGCTTGGTGTAAAGCTTTCGGCCAATCATCTGGGAGGAAATGTCGCGGGCCTCCTCGGGACTGAAGAGGAGGAAGAGGAGGAAGAGGAGGAAGAGGAGGAAGAGGAGGAAGAGGAGGAAGAGGAGTTCACAATCTAAAACCTGTTTAATATCACACTGAATTATAATTTGATCCTCTGAAAACATTGGTCCCATCTGCTAACATGGAGGATTCAGGGTTTATCACCTATACTGAAGCCAGCCACCAGGGGGCAATCAGGATGATTGGGCTTCATTTTTGGAAGATGTCATGTTGTCCATCTTTATTTACAGTCTGTGGTTCATATCCTGACTCAGGTACAAGGTGAATCTATTTCTTTTTCACCTACGAGATTCTCATGTCTACTTGCATGTTCTCGGTCACGTGTCACGTGTCAGTGGCCTTGTGCTCCCAGAGTTATTAAAGATGTAACATCACACTTCTGCGCTACACCCTCAGATATGTTTTAATTTGACGCACAGAGTAAAACTGTGACTTGTCAGATTATTCTCGGGTGTTTGTCTGCATTAGCTTTGTGTCTAATACGCTGGGTCACTTACGAGTAGACGATCCTCACTCCTCCCTTCAATCCGCCCTCGAACGTCCCCTTTCCTCTGCCGCCGGCCAGAACCTGGGCTTTCACCACCAGGTCCTTCGAACCTGAGAACACAAACACACAGACAGTTAACTGAGACAGACCCAAACTGAGACAGACCCAAACTGAGACACAAACTGAGACAGACCCAAACTGAGACAGACCCAAACTGAGACAGACCCAAACTGAGACACACAAACTGAGACAGACCCAAACTGAGACAGACCCAAACTGAGACAGACACAAACTGAGACACAGACACAAACTGAGACAGACCCAAACACACAGACAGTTAACTGAGACAGACCCAAACTGAGACACAGACCCAAACTGAGACACAGACCCAAACTGAGACAGACACAAACTGAGACAGACACAAACTGAGACACAGACACAAACTGAGACACAGACACAAACTGAGACAGACCCAAACTGAGACAGACACAAACTGAGACACAGACACAAACTGAGACACAGACACAAACTGAGACAGACCCAAACTGAGACAGACACAAACTGAGACAGACACAAACTGAGACGGCTGATTGTCCTCGTTCATCTCAGTCTTTATTTCACTGTCACAACGATCAAAGCTTCAGATCCTCTGGGGCTACAGGTTGTCAGCATTAACTGGACTCGCTTCATTAACATTAATGTGGATTCTTTCCGCAGCAGCTGATCCCAGATCTGAACTGAACCTTTGAATCTCACATGAGGAAAAGTGAACCTAATGAGACTCAATGGGGGATTTGACTCTGCTGAGGATTTAAAGGAACATTACTTTTAGTTTGGAGAAGAGCGTCACCTGTTACACTACAACTTGCTCCTGTTGCGTCAACTGATACCACTGAAGTTAGAGGACGCTATATTTAGACTGTGTGAATGTCTCTGTACATACACACCAGCCTTTAGTTCAGCTATTTAAAACACACACCACACACACACACCACACACACACACGTCCTTGAACACAACTGAACTGGGTCACAGGACTGGGTCAGTGTCAGTATTGTTCCATTCGAGTTCTTTTTCCTTTTTATAAGATGTAAAATTACACCAGAAGAAGATTATGTGTTGGTAAATCGTCTGTTGATAATCCAACATGTTCATGTTTTGACACGACACAGAATCAAATAATGTGTGTGTGTGTGTGTGTGTGGTGTGTGTGTGTGTGTGTGTGTGTGTAAGTAAAATGAAAGTGATGTGTAGTGAAGACACTGGAGCTCCATGAAAGAAAAGACATTTAGTTTATATATCAGTTTCTAACGTTTTAACCAGTGATCAAACACAGAGTTAAATCGATGGTGGTAGGGGGGGGTGCACGTGCACGTGCACATGCTTACAGACTCTGAGGGACGGTTACAGAAAGGGTTTGAAACTGTGGCAGGACAAATTACAAGATGGCGGCTGCCACAGTGGAGTTAACTAACTTCTACTGTTTGTTCCTTCACAGAAAGATGTGGTTTATGAATCTGTGTGTTGTCTGTGGTTTATGAATCTGTGTGTTGTCTGTGGTTTATGAATCTGTGTGTTGTCTGTGGTTTATGAATCTGTGTGTTGTCTGTGGTTTATGAATCTGTGTGTTGTCTGTGAACCTGAAGCTTCGTCCGACCACGACATCGTGTTTCACTCATCTGCTCGGAGCAGCTTACCGATCTGCTTGGCGATGGCGTACGCCTCCTCCGAGGAGCTGGCCACCATGCCGTCGGGCACGCAGATGCCGGCCTCCTTCAGCAGCCCGATGCTCATGTACTCGTGTAGGGACAGGTTCCTCTGCTGCTGCTGCAGGTGGGGGGGCTGCTGCTGAGACACATGGCCTCCGAACAGACCTGCAGACCCACCGAGGACCTGGAGGAGCCAGAGGAGGATACAGGGAGGAGACGTTCTTTACAACCAAACACCACAGAACAACATTCTTCCTCACAGGATGAACAGTCACAGGTTGAATCAGCCGAGGAGGAACCGAGGATAAAAGACTTTTCATTCAGTTTATATATCTTATTACACTTTTATGGGCAAATTGAAACCAGAGCCTGAAAGATATGGATTCAGAGTGAACCTTTTCTGATACCGATAATGAAAATGTCGATTCCTAGGATGTTTTTATAAAACTCTTATGACAAAGAAATGTAATTGAGGTTTGATACTTCACAGTTTAACCATAAACCTTTTTATAAATAACAAATACAACCAAACATATAGACCTTAAACAGAAGTGTTTCTCTACATTTTAATTTTTATAAAAGAAATCATTAACTCCTCGTATTGGATGATTTTCATCCACCAACTGATAAATGAGTCGAGATTTAAAAAAGATTCACACACGACCAAGAGAAACGTGAGGGAACTGAAACTAAGAGGGAAATTCAAGTGTTTCCACACACCCACCCACCCACCCACACACACCCACACACACACACACACACACACACACACACACACACACACACACACACACACACACCTGATTCCCTAGACAATTATGACTACACTAATGTGGTGTCTTGTTACACAACCACGCAGCGTCTACTCAGAACATGTTTATCTTCTTCTCTATTTCTTCATTTAGGATTAATAGAGGATCCAGGGCCGGCACGCGCCTTTACGGGGCCCCAAGCAGAATCTGAGGGGCCCCAAGCAGAATCTGCCTTGAGGGGCCCCGAGCAGAATCTGACTTGAGGGGCCCCACTGCCAAAGCACTGATGCTTAAGTTTCACTACGTTTGGTTAAAAACATGAAAACAGTGTTCAAATCTCAAACCAAACATATAGTTCAAATAACTTTGAGTTTTCATGATTTGAAGAATGATGTCAGATTTTTGTATTTTTACATTTCTGACACAATTTCAGTACTTTCATCATTTAGTGTGGTTTCATGAATAAACAATAATAATATAATAATAATAAGTAGCAGTGTTGCTGTGACATGACGCAAAGTAAGAAGGTAATGAGATAAAGAACCTTCCATTCACAGGAGACAGTTGAACAATGTAAAGAACCTTGAGATAATGTATATTTAATGTATATTATGATTTGCATTATACAAATCAAATCAAATGTTGACATGAATGTATGATAATAAGTGATATATTAAACGAGAGCTTAACACGTCAGACTCTTTATTAGATTCCTGCTCTGACTCGTGTCTTCATGTCCCCGGTGTCCCCGCTGGATCCCGGCCTGTCCCTGCGGGGACAGCGGGTCTCCTGTCCGAGGACACGGCGGGACAGGAGACCGCGTCCCGCTGTCCCCCGGCCTGTCCCTGCGGGGACAGCGGGTCTCCTGTCCGAGGACACGGCGGGACCGATGTCGCAGGGAGCTCCGGGTGGAGGTCACGGAGCCGCAGCCCGGACTCGGCTCCAGACACGCCGCTCACGATGACCCCCAGCCGGGCCCTGACAGAGCGGGGCTGCGGCTGGAGGTCAGCGGCTGCTGCCGGGAGTCTCCCGGGCTCAGCAGCGCTGACAGCCCGCTGCGCTGCGTTAGCTTCCCCTGCTACTTAGCATGTTAGCCAAACACTGGAGCCCAGTGAAAGTCAAATCTGAGCCCGACCCTTCCTCCGGCTCTGCGGCCGACAGAGAGGCCGCCGCGCCGCCACACAGCCCGGCTCCCCCCGCCGGAGCCGGGCCCCCGGGCCGGACACACACTCACCCTGGACGCGGAGCTGACGGCGCTCCGGGCCCCGGAGTTTCTCAGGCTGGCCGTCAAGCGGCCGCAGATCAGGGACGTCGCCATGTTTCCTCTCTGTGGAGAAATGCTGCGCATGCGCCGTGAACCCTGCGGTGTCGCTGCGCTGCGTTCACGAGCTGCCGGAAGGCCCTTTCAAAGTAAAAGCTCCAAGGAAACATGGGGACTCTATACCTTGTTGATGCTTTTACTCTTGTACAAGTTTTCTTTCTCCTTTGCTGATATTTTTAAATGAATTCCAGATATTTGTTGAGAAGCAACAACATGTTGGTTCATGAATGACTGAGTTCCTTCTGTGCCTGATGAGAGTCTTCATCACATCATGGTTTAAAACAGGAAGACAAGTGATGCACAGAGACCCTGAACGCAACACGGTCAGTGTCAAAGTAAAATAGCCTCTGACCTTTAACCTGCAGTCACAGGACCTACTCAGATTAGTATTATATATTTATATAGCATGTGCCATGTTCAGCCTGGGGCCTGATCTGTCCAATGATCAACTAGATCATCTCTCAGTAGAGTTCATACTCTACTGGACCAATAGTCTACTTATGACACCATATTTAAATTCACTAGATCCAGATTCTTATTTGAGTCCGCACCAAATCCCCCACACTCATAAATATAATTCCTCCGAATATGTCAGATCTTTTTCATTAAGATCCATGATTATTCTCTGAGAAATCAATGAAAATGTTAAAAAAGGAAAATGGTCCCATTTCACATTTTAAAATCCGTCTCTTCTCTCTGGATAAACAGAACATTTCATGGGTTCAACCTCGTCATTATTAAACTCCTGAGTCCTGGTTGGTTCTGGTGACGTAATGAAGTTGCCATCTGTTGTATAGTGAGGGGTCAACAGGGCCTGAGGAGGTTCACCCAGCTACTCTCTTCTTTTTAATATTTGGATATTATGTCTTTAGTTTCTGTAGCTTCATGAATATCACTGTCTGCTGCAGTAACTAAATGAACAGGAGGTAAAACGTCTCATTGGTATGAATCTGTCTCCGCTCGGCCGGTGGGAGTTAGCCGAGCCATCCTCAGTGGAGCAGGAAACTCAAACAGCACCAGATTTCAACCACAGACAAAAACACAGGCAATTTTAAAAAGTAGGATTTATTTACAGGGAGGAATATGTACACGATTATTTACACAAAGGTAAAATAACACCATGTATCTGCATCATACTAAGAACATACAGGCTGCAGTGAACAGACCTCTGACCTGACGTCACTCAGGCTGATTCTGTTCATGTAGACGATAAGAGAAGGACTCACTTTGTTTCCATTCACTTTAAACCAAACTGTCTAAACAATAGAAACAAATGAAACAGAAAAATAACAAAGGACATTAAGTTGCTCTGGTTTGCAGGAAGCTAACGTCTCTGAAGCTCTTTACAGGAGCAGTTTCACACTTTCACTCAGTCCAGGTTCAGACTGATCAGCCTCTTAACTGGGCAGTAAATACAAAGCTACAGCTGCTCAGTCACATCGAATCATTTGGTCTCCTGTGCTTTAACATGTTGGAGTCTCAACTTTAATTTAAATGACCAGAGGTGAAGAGGTTTGACCAGATGTTGCTCAGTGGTGACCACCGCACACACACACACACACACACACACACGCACACGCGCACACGCACGCACACGCACACGCAGTTCCTCAGTCAGAATCACTGCTGCTGCTGGAGGAATCTGTCGACATGGCCTCCACATCGTCCTCGTTCTCCTTGTTATGACCAGGGGGTTCAAGGCCGAAGTCGTTGCCGTGGTGAGGAGGCAGCATTCCCACGGAGACGTCGGAGGACTGCCAGGGGTAGTGAGGCGTCAGGACGTCTGGGGAGACAAAGGAGGAGTGATGGTTATTAAGTGAAAGGCACCGAGGCCGTCACGTTCTCATACAGTTCGTCAATTTAGCCGTTTTCAGACATGAACTCTTGACCAGTGGAGAAGGAGCTTCAGTTACCTGGTAACCTTCCAGCAGCCAGAGCATCACCAGGCAGATGTCCGTTCACGCCATTGGTCGGCATGTTGGCCATGTGACCCAGCATCCCGCTGCGCATTTCCAGGTCAGTAGGGTACGGTCGGCGTGGATCACCTGCGACAATCATAAGAGTTATCAGCCAAGTGAAGTCAAACTCCTGCTGGTGACCAGAGGCAACTGCGTGGGTCTTACCTGGTACCCAGTTGAGAGGAGCGCACACGGCGTTACTGGCGCTGATTCTGTGAGCATACTTGATGATTTCTTCTGATGAGATACTTCCTGTGGAGAAAAGGGAAACAACTCAAGACAGAGGACAAAGCGTTCAGACACGAGACCCGAGTGGACGACCTGACTGTGGGTCAGACAGCTGTGTTAGCTCACCTTTCCTGGCTTTGTCAATAGATTTGAGTTTCTCTTTCGCCTGGTAAACAGCAGTGGCCTTAAGAGGAGACAGAAGAGGAAACGATTTAAATGATCTGAGGTTTCACGGGTCAACAGGAATTTGCTAACACATAAAAAAACATCATTATAATTTGTCTCTAAAGACGTCTTCGACACTAATGCCAGAATTCTGTGGTTATTGTTGTGAAGCAGCAGCAGGTTGTCGGGTCCGACTCGTTCACACCAACAGGAACATGTGGGGAACATCCAGGCGAGGGGCGGAGCCTGTAGAGCAGCAGGGGCGGAGCCTGTAGAGCAGCAGGAGGCCGGACATGACGTATAAACTCTGCTGTGGAAAGATCAGTGTTGTTGTTTACAGCTCGTCCACACCGGCGTCGGCCCTCAGCACCAGAAGATCTGGAACCTCCTCGTGTTTCCAAGTGGACGTCTTCGTCTTCTACGTGTGCGGCTCCTCTTCTTCATCCTGAGATGTTTGTGTTCTTCCAGCTTCACGTCCGTCACGTGTTAGAAACCTCGTCCACACGTCCACTCGCTCTCTGGGAAGCTTCCACACATCGTCCTGCTGTTTCCTCACATGGACTCACTCTGACATGTTACACACATTCTACCAGGAGGCTGCAGGAGAAGATCCAGAACATGTCCAGAGACACTGACTCACACATTTGTTCTCACATACAGAACCTGGAGAACATGTGAGGAACACGTCAGGAGAATATCTGGACTGCAGTGAAAGTCTGAAAGCAGCTTGAAATGACAAACATCTTCTTAACAACATCAGACCAACAGTGGACCGGGTCCGGGGAGAGACAGACGGAGACAACCTGGACACAGAGCCACTCACCAGGATGTGCTCGGCCTCCTTCAGCTGCTTCTGGAGCTGCTGGATGTCGCTGTCTCTCTTCTCCACCTCCTTCTCCAGCAGCTGCATCTCCTGGTGCACCGTCCCCTGCTGCTGAGCCACCTCCATCAGCTCCTGGAACTCCCGGTCCCTCTGCACCAGCAGCTGCAGGATCTGTGGACAAAGACCCGTCATTACTGACCCTGGTTGAGCTCCAGTGTCCCCCGGGGACTCCTGTGTCCTCCTGCTGTTACCTGGATGTCCTCTCCGGGCTGAGGCAGCTTCTGGCTCCTGGACAGAGCCAACATCTCGATCAGCTCCCTGCAACCACACACACTTTGAATCAGACAGGGAACCACCGCAGCGGGAAACACCGTGAACACTGCGCGGGGGAACCGGAGCTTCCGGGTCTCACTTACCGGGACAGAACCTCCAGATCCTCCACCACCGTCAGCAGCCGCTCTTTCGTGGACTTCTCCGCCGCCGACGCCATGTTGGTGTCCCGTCGCTTCTGCGCAGGACAGGAAGTGACGCGTCCTCCTCTTCGCAGCAACACCCGCCCCTGCTCTGCCTCTGATTGGCTTATCCTGAGTTTCTCGCTCTGACTGTAACCAATCGTGACGTTTTATTACTAAACCCAACCTACGTAGGAGAAATATTAGCCAATCAGAGGCGGGTGTTTCAGCCAAGTTTTCATGATAAACTGAATCATGATGAGAGAATAACAATCTATTAAACACTGTTTGTTAAAGAAACACGTTTAGTTAGTGTAGAGTTAACCTGCAGCTAACCAGCAGTTAGCATTAGTTGGTTAACAGTGTGAGATAAAGAGCAGAGGGTTAACCTGCAGCTAACCAGCAGTCAGCATTAGTTGGTTAACAGTGTGAGATAAAGAGCAGAGGGTTAACCTGCAGCTAACCAGCAGTTAGCATTAGTTGGTTAACATTGTGAGATAAAGAGCAGAGAGCTAATATATAGAGTTAACCTGCAGCTAACCCAACCCTAGCAGTTAGCTTTACTTACTTAAGAGCTAATCTGAAGAAAAGTTTAAAAACCTCTCCAACCTGTAGTATTAATCAGGTAATGGTGCGTTTCACTTGGTGGCCTGTTGGTGGCGTCATTTGACCTTTGTGATATCAGAGAAACCAGCGCAGCAAAGTGAAACTGTTCTGTATGAACTGTGTGTTTCTGTCTGAAGGCGTCTCAGTGAATCTGATCTTCAACAGTTAATAATCTCAGCTGTTTCTTAGTCTCACAGCAAAGTGAAACATATTTGTAATGTTGATTATTGGCTGACTGGATAATGAATGAATAAACAGTTGTACATAATATTATGATTATGGAGTATACAGAATCAGTGACGTCTTTTGAATCTCTGAAAACACATCATGTTAAAAAGGTTTTTATTAATGTGAGTCGGCATTTTATTACCTACACACTTTGTCTATTTTATTGTTATTGTTTTAATATTGTACTTTAATTATTAATTTGTACACCCCCCCCCTGAATGTTGTAATCCTGTTTTAACCACGTGAAGCTGTTTGAAACGGTGTTTTTGAAAAGTGCTGCATTAACAAAGTTAATTCTTATTTTGTCAGTGTCCAGTGCTCTCTCTGTGAACGGGGGATGACACTCCGGGTCTGGCAACCCACCCCAGGTATCAGCTGAGTTCTGTTGACGTTCATCTGGAAACACAAACAGGTTTCTGGGCCGGAAGCACCGAGCTCCCCTTCAAAGTAAGAGTAGGGCTCATTTTGAAAGCTCTGATGAAACCAGCCGATTGCGTCGTTTTAAATCTTTACACCTCACCTGTCAATCAACTTTACCTGTGTTACATCATCATTGTGGGCGTGGTTCAAAGTCAAAGCGAGTCTGGTGGGTTGGGCAAAGTGAATGTTTTGATAAAGTTGAATTACTCTCATATTCATGATATATATGAGAGTGTGTGTGTATATATGCATATATATGTGTCTGTATATATATACTCTATATGTTTGTGTATGTATTATATATGTGTGTGTGTGTGTGTGTGTGTGTGTGTGTGTGTGTGTGTGTGTTTGTTTATATTTCTGAATGAATTCAATAAAGTATAAATCATAAAGGAAAATGGAAGAAATTGTACCTTTCTCTGTTCTTGTTGTTCTGGGTTTGTTCCTCATGGTTGATGCACTTATTGAAATGAAATGTAATGTAATCATTGTAAAATGTTTCACTGTTTATAAACTACAGTTGGAATTATTAGTCTTTATTTTCAAGTGTTTACTTTTATCTTTAAGTCTTGATTTGACTCTTATTGTGTTTTTATTTTTAAATAAATATTTAAATATGAATTAGATTGGTTATCATTATATTTGAACCTAAGTGATTGCTCTTCACATATCCCCCTCTCCTGCTCCCAGAGGGGACGTTGCCAGTCGGACAGTGCTCTTGTTGTGAAGCCGCCCCGGAAGCCGCGCGCTGTTGATCAGCAGCTCAGAGACGAGCAGGACTTTACTCCGGAGCGACTCTCCGTGTTCCTCCGTGTTTCCTCGGTGTTCCTCGCGGTTTCCTCGCTGTTTCCACGGTGTTTCCTCGGTGTTCCGGTGTTTGTCCAGCGGTAACACTTGTTCTCAGTCGCTCTCACGATGGTGAAAGTTTCTTTTAACGCGGCTCTGACGCAGAAAGACGTGAAGAAGGACGTGGAAACTCTTCTTCCTACGGAGGACGCGGTGAGTAGAAAATGGCTAACGGAAGTTACCACGCAGTGAAAACACGGGAGAAGTTCTCTTCCCCGGTCCTTCTTTGTGTCCTCGTGTCTCTTCCGGTCCGCTCCAACACGGTCACATATAAACACGTTCACTTATATTCATGAACTCGTTCCACGGTCCAGTTCGGGTTCGTGAGGAAGATCCGGACATTGGGTTTAAAGTTCTCTGGTTGTTTAGCGCTGGGAAAACAAACGTTTGTTATTAAAGCTCAAACCCGCACCGAACTCCGGAGAATCTCCACCTGCACGAGACTCCGAATGTACATGTCCGAGAGGATCCGGACTTTCTCTAGAGATTCTCCGGAGTATAAATCCGGATAATGTTACTTACACATGACAGAAAACTTAAGCAAACAAATACGTCAGGATGAAAAAGTGGAGCCACGTTTTGTAGAACACACCAGAAGGGTTGAGCTTTGGTTGCTGATCTAAACTAAACTGATCTCTGCAGCAGAATGAATACGTTACTTCCTGTCTCTGCTGCTCCACACCAGAGACCAAGTCAGAGACCAAGTCCAGAGACCAAGTCCAGAGACAAACACCAGAGACCAAGTCCAGAACCAAGTCCAGAGACAAACACCAGAGACCAAGTCCAGAGACAAACACCAGAGACCAAGTCCAGAGACCAAGTCCTGATAAAGTCCGGACCCAGCTGTGCCTCCGAAGTTCATGTCTGATTACGACAAAAATGCAGATTCTCTTTAATACGGCAACCAACTTAGTAAATATGTGTGCAGTCAGTGTCGGGATGTTTGCTCAGCAGGCGCAGAGTGAAGCTAGTGAAGCTAGAACACTTTGTGCTCATCCTACCGGGTTTATCTGCACTGGAACTTGTGCATCCATGATAAACTGGATTGGGTTTGGCTCTGTGCTGCGATCTCCACCTCGTCGTGGAGGTCGTCACGTTCCTCGTTCTGCTCGTTTCCTCGTGTCGGCCCGAAGTCCTGTTCGCACGGTGTCATGAGGTTATTTGATTTCATGCAGTCTGGAGTCTTCACGCTCCAGCTCCACCGTCGGTACAGCTGTGCTTGTGTGTCAGAACCAGGACGTTCATGTTTCAGAGCTGCAGATTCACTTTATTGTTGAAGATGAGAACATGAGTGAATCAATATTACATAAGAGATAAAGAGTGAAAGCGCTTTGACAGTTGTGGTTTCCTTGTGCGATCTGAGAGCCGTGACTGATATTTTCTGCTCTCAGGTTGAATTTGACTTCCTGTGCGGTGGCAGCTGTGACCTGGTTTGGTTTCCGCTCCTTCTCCCACTCTTATCTTGATAACCGCAGTTGGATGTTTTCCGTCTGGGGAGTGAAGTGGACCTGAACGAGTCAGAACTGTACTTTAGTGGTGTTGGTTGTTGTTTAGGGGGTTTTCATTGTCGTCGTTGGCAGTTTATTAAGAAGACTGTTAATGTTGGAGCTTATGTGAAACTGTGGTAAAGTGTTCCAGCAGCTGCGACCACAGAAAGTGCTTCATTAGCAGGTCGGAGCCGGAGAACCTGACTCCTGATCAGCTGGTAATGAGCGAGAAGGTCAGACCTGACCGCTGACTGATCAGCTGCTGCTTCTTCATCCTCGGTTGTGTTTCGGATCGTGTTGATCGATGAGGAGACGACGGCGTTCAGATGGTTTTAATCATCATCAGCAACAATTACAGAGATCAGAATCATCTCAGTTAATAATCAATGTTAAAACCGTCTCACACAGATGCATTATGGGAGAACCTGAATGCAAAAGCCACACAACAGAAACAATAAAACAAATGAGATGAAATCAAATATTTAAAATGTCCTGAGGACTTTTTATAGACCTTTCCGGCTTCAACAAAGTACTCGAGCAAATACTTGTTTTGTGATGAGTAGATGATTTTCTGTGTTTACATAATGTGCAGCTTCAGGTTGTTCAGACACAATAAATAGACCAGGATGAATCTTTAGGCCGAGCACGTCTACACGCTTCGTTTAGCTTCCTCCTCAGTGAGTCTTATAACACGTCTCCACACATGTTCATCTCTTCCACTGCTTCCAACGAGCTTCACTATCGAGTTAATGTCCGTTATTCTGTTATTGTCTGTAGAGAGAAAACTAAATGTCTTCAACTGTCTCGTTCAGTTTTCTGTCACATTTAAGACATTTTCAACATTTTGACTTTAACATGAATAAAATCTGGAAACAGTTGAAGTTTTAAAGTGAATTCATATTTTAGTATTTCATTAATATCTAAATTTGGAGAATGGACAAGTTGTTGTACATTTGCCACATGTGACACGAGTCTCACACTTTCAGCGTTTATCTTAATTAAAGACACGATGTACAATTGTGTTTATATTTTATGTTCAAGTTCAATATATTTGGTTGAATGTGTTTTCTTTTTAAACTGTTAAATATCAAACCGCCGTTACATTTCTTTGTCTTAAGCGTTTAATAACCACGTCTTAGGAAACCTTGTTTATGATATAACCCAGAACTGGACGGCTCCTCTGTTTCCTCGGTCAGGATTAGATAATCATGTTTCAGCTTCTGATCTGTCAGATAATCTCAGTTTGACTCAGATTAACAGTTTATTTCCTGCTGCCGTCTTTGTGATGACTGGGCTCGTTTATAGATTCATCCTTTAATGAGCTCTGATCCCGTAGAAACTTTAAAAAGTCTCGTTCGGCTGTTGGGTCAAAGTGCGTTTCATTAACAGCCTCAGGACGGATCTTTAAAGAGTACGATCGTTCTGTTGAACCACAAACAGCCACGAGATCGCTCTGTTCACAGAAACCAGACTCCAGCGATTAGAAACCCTGAAGAACAGGATTTCTGATCTTTGTGTTGTTGTGTGGTAAATAACACAACACCTGAAAACGTGATCCCTTCTTTCCGATGATGTTGACCTCGGCTTGTGTTGACTGAACTTGAAAGTGCGTGTATGTAAATCTGTATTTAGACAGCGCTGACTGTAAACACCCATCGATCCTGTTTTAACCAGACACATTTAAATATTACTTCTAATGAGTCCATGAACCAGTCGTGTGTAAAGGAGTGATCTTTGTTATCGTGTTGTATGGGCGTGGGAAATAAATAGACTTTCTTCTTCCTGGTACATATAATTAAAACAACCAACGGTGGCTGAAGCTGTTCTATCAACTGATGACCGAGTTGTTTATGTGAATCTCACGGAACCGCCTCAGTGTGTCCATCAGGGGAATGTGGTCTCTGACGGTAAAGACGGTGAAGCAGCTCCTGTCTTCAGATTCCTTGATACAGCAAGCGGACGGATTAGTTTCCCTCCTGTGTGTCCTCCCGCTGCACCTCGGGCCTGCCGACCGCTTGGAAGGGATTACGGTCTAATCAGTCAGATGGATTCATCCGCCTCCCACTGGGCACCAGACTGTGAAACTCCACAAGATGGAAGATTAACGGAGCGGCAGATAAACAGGGAGCAGAGGACGACCTCCCCCATCGGCCCGAGGCCCGTCACCTTTCACCCACAGCACAGCTACTGTCCGTCTCAGTCAGGAGGTCCTCTACACTCGTGGTTTGAATTGGGTCAGAACAGCTCAGAACTTAATGTCTGTGACATATTGGACAGATAAACATCGAAGCTGTGGTTGTGGTCTCCCCGGGCGTATCAACGTTTAGATACGAGTTCCTGTGAGAAGCTCTTTGCAGACGGACCTGCGGTGCCTCCGTGTAGACGTGTTTATTCTGTCACTGCAGTTACAGTCTAGTAAAAGCTTTAATAACACATAACGTTATTAAGGTTAACAGTTATGATCTTGATCTTTACAATAATCTGAATTATATAAAGCCTAATGCTTTAAAGTGAAGGCTACTTATTGTCAAAACCCACCTTCATGAATGAAAAGGGTTAGGGGTGAATATTGTTTGAATTCAAATGTCCACGTTACAGACCTGTCTGTGTTGACTGGACGTAATGAGCAGATCACAAACTGTCTGACCTCTTTATACAGAACCTTCAAACTGGGCCGGGGAGTTTGATGCTTGTCAGATAAAGTCGGTGTGTCTGTTGTCTTGTTCACGAGGATGCAGTTTCACGTGAAGCCACCAGCAGACTGAAACTAAATCTGTCCTGGACACTGATATGTAACCGTCTCCACGGAGACAGGAAGACGCGCTGCTCTCAGGTGGACTGACGCTCAGGGCGCCGCAGCCTGATCCGCTTAAAGGGCTTTACGTCCAGGATCAGGGAAACACAGAATACTGTGTTTACACACACTGAGGAAATACAACTTCTGACAAACATCTGAAAACACACAATACTGACACAGACACAACAAGACACAACCTGTTGGTGAAGGCATAGTTCAACGGTTAGTTTTGAAATCCATTAAGAATTCACATTCCTCTAGATTATCACTGAGGAGAATTCATACCTGCAACAAATGACACAAACTCAAAAGTGCTGAAGTCTTTGTTGTTGTTCACCCTCACGAAGCAATGAAAACATAAGCTCCTTGGTGGACGTGAGAATTCTGACAAAACCGTTCAAACTTTTAATTTTGGCTTTAATTTTACACTTTTATTTTTAAAAGTCTTGATCCTGTCAACCAGAAATAACTTAGCTATCATAACAATCTCTGAGAGAACATCTTGTTCCGTGTGTGTGTGTGTGTGTGTGTGTGTGTGTGTGTGTGTGTGTGTGTGTGTGTGTGTGTGTGTGTGTGTGTGTGTGTGTGTGTGTGTGTGTGTGTGTGTGTGTGTGTGTGTGTGTGTGTGTGTGGTTATGAAATGCTCCCCCACAGGCCTGTCAGATCTTGTCGCTGCAGCAGAGTTGTGAAATAGAAACGAAGGATCCACGATCAGAGAGTTTCTGACACAGTTGATCTGTGTTTGGTTTCTTATGCTCTGAAGGACCGATTCAGTTGCTCCCCCGTCTGTTTGTGTGTTCGTTAGCAGTAACACACAATAACTACGTCTTGTGACTCAGGGATGAACCGAGGATCCAGGATTTCTTTTCACTTTCTTGAACCTTGTTCGTGTTTTTATTCCCAGTGGCCGGAGGTTTATTATATTTGCGAGTTGTCCGTCAGGTTTGTCCAACCCAGTGTAATTAGTTGAAAACGTTCAGTTGGATGTAATGAGCAGATGTAGGGGGTCAAAGGTCACAGTGAGGATGTAGTTTGATGTTTTTCTCAGAGAAATATTCACTGATCTTGATGAAGGAAATCTGATATTTTTAAGTTTGTGAAATTTGGTGCGGATCCAAATAAAAATCCAGACATGGCAGAAGTAAAAGTTGTATAACTGTGGACGTCCCAACATGGTGGAGTTTGTTACTGAGCTGTTTGATGTTGGATTCACTTCCACTTCCTCTTTGTGAGGAAATGTTCAGTTTGTTCTGTCCCAACATTTCTCACATCCAGAACAGGTTCTCACAACTTCTGTGTTGTTGACGGTCAGAACAGACCGAGCTCTTCCTGTTCCCCATGTGCTGGGTCCTTCCTGGTTTCTACATCTGAACAGGAAAGGCTCAGCTGAACGACTTCTGGGAATATTTTACTTGTGACATTTAAGCGAAGAATTCAATGATTGTTTTAAATGAAGAAGTAGTTTATCATCTTATCGTTAGTCGTATTATTAGTTGCAGCTCAGTTTCACTGGTGTCTGGTGAAGGGAAGACTTAAATCACACGTCAGATCTTGATGAACGAATTATTCAAGTTGAAAATCTTTACTGATTCATTCTATAATTAGTTGAGGACAAAATGATGTATCAACGGCCAATGGAAAACCAAATGTTTAACCCATTGAGGGCTGGATTCAAAATCATACTGAAGTCAAAGAAAAGAGCTGAGATCACAGCAGCTCATCAAGTAGAACTGTGTGTGTGATCCAAAAACCTCTGACGACCCAGAATTCCGATGAAGTAACATCAGGGAAAGTTTGTGTTGAAAATAAACTTTTGTTGTGAAAGTGAAACCACAGTTTGTGTTTTCAGACACTGGTTAGAAACCATGTGCTTGTTCATGGAAGCGTCGACGGAGCAGCAGAGCTTCACGATGTCGAGCTTCACGAGGACGTCCGTCAGTTTCTCACTCGCACACAAAAGCTTTTCTGCTTTTTCTCAGGAGGAGACGAGTACGGACGACATGTTGGGACTCGCCGGGGTTTTATTATGTGGGTCAGAGTCCAGCGGCTGATAAACCTGTTTACACACACACACACACACACACACACACACACACACACACACACACACACACACACACACACACACACACACACACACACACACACACACACACACACACACACACACACACACACACACACACACACACACACACACACACACACACACACACACACACACACACACACACACACACACACACACTTCTCCACCGCCCAGTTCATATCTTCTTTTAGGAGAGGACTGTTCTCTGGCTCGTTTCCTCTTGTCTGATGGTTAATGAGCTCTGTTCTGTCTCAAATGTTGTTTTGAAAAAAGACGACACAAATGTGTTCGAGAAGTTAAGGAGCTGATGAAAGAGAAAAAGTGAATCTGAATCTTTAACCGTGTTTTAGATGCAGAGAAACAAACTTTTAGATCAAAACCTGGAAACTGAACATGTGAAAGTAAAGAAAGGGATTTGTCATAATAACTTATAAACTTTCAGTCTGCGTCACTTCATCATCTTCATCTTCTTCTTCTTCTCTGCTGCAGGATGCGGAGGCCGCTGTGCCGGTGCGCCACCAGTCCCGGGCCTGGTGCTGGTGCATGTGTCTGGGTCTGGCCCTCATGCTGTCTGGCGTGGTGGTCGGAGGAGTGTACCTGCACCGCTATTACATCCCGGAGGTGAGCCCCCCCCGAGGTTAACATGGGAACAGAAATCGGACACAGATATATCAGCAGATATGACAAAGAAATGTGATTGAGGTTTGATATTTTACAGTTTAACCATCATCTTTATTATAAACAACTATAAGTAAAAAGAAAACACAAAAGCAATTAAATATAGAGAACTTGAATTAAGAAATAATTTTTTTATGAAGAAACATAAATGCACAGTGTGCTTTGTTCATTTAGTAAAATAACAGTTTCCATATCAGCAAACATGAACACTGACACCGAGCCATAAATCAGACTCTCATAATATCAATAATAAATATAAAAACTGCACCAACGCCTTTAAAACCAACTGAAGGACGAGGAGTTACTCAGGTTTGTCCTTGTTTTAATAACAATCATCGTAATCGAGCCACGAGGATTGAGACTGTAAACCACACGTTGCCGGAGGAAATATGAGGCGACAGGTTCCGACAGGTTCCGACAGGTTCCGACAGGTTCCGACAGGTAAACGGTTCCTGTGAGCGGCTTCAGGTCCGACTCCACCCGGCGACCAGCAGACTGAAGCCACAGGTCTGAACGCGTCTGATGGTTGATTCCAGTTGGAGGTGTTTCCTCCTCCTGTGTTCTGTTCAGGGGCGTGAGGATGACGGCCGCAGCTCGAGGCGGCGGCCGTCATCCAACTGGAGGAAAGAAACATAATAAAGAACGTGTCTGTGTGGATGATTTGGAAGAAAAGTAATTAACACATGTTGCTGCGTCTCTGTTGCTGCTGTACTTCCTGTTGAACAACTCCTTTTCCTTTTCCCCTCGTCACCGCAGGAGAATCCAGTGTTTGTGTGCGGAGTGCACTACCGCGAGGGAGACTTCATGATCCGAGAGGAAGAGGAGGTACGATACAACACATCTGCTCTTCTTCACTCCAGCTTCATTCATCTTTACAGCGCCACATTTCATCTCTGTATTTGTCTGTGCTGGTGAAAATGCTTAAATCTGCTGCTTCAACCAGTAAACGATGAACCACTGACTGGTTGATTAACTGGTGTCGCTGGTCTGCAGGTGGACGTGGCGCTGCCGAACCAGTTCCTGCGACAGCTGGAGGAGAGGATCCAGGTGCTGGAGAAGGAGCAGGTTGAGCTCATCAGCGTCCCCGTGCCCGAATTCGACGACGGCGACCCGGCAGACATCGTCCACGACTTCCAGAGGGTGAGGCGCCGCAGACACCTGACGAGGACGCAGTTTCCTGTTTGAGGGGTCAAAGGGATTTGTGTTGACTGACCTGATGTCCTGTAATCAATGAATTCAAGTCCTGGTTGTCTTCTGTCTCAGAGGTTGACTGCCTACCTGGATCTGAGCCTGAACAAGTGCTACGTCATCCCGCTCAACACCTCCATCGTCATGCCTCCCAGAGACTTCCTGGAGCTGCTCGTCAATGTCAAGGTAACCACGACTTCACCTTTAATCCAGTGACCTAATAAATGATTCTTATTGATTGTTCATGACATGGTTGAACCTGTCCTCTTCGGTCCTCCAGGCCGGAACCTACCTGCCCCAGTCCTACCTGGTCCATGAGGAGATGATAGTGACGGAGCGCCTGGAGCATGTGAGCAGCTCGGCTACTTCATCTACAACCTCTGCCGCGGCAAAGACACGTTCAAGCTGCAGCGCAGAGACCGGATTCTGGGTAGGAACCTGAGATCAGTCCTTTTCAATGACCCCGCGAGCGGAGCCACTTTTACTATCACGCTAAGTAACGTTAATGCTTGCTTCAGCGTGAGGTGATTGGGCTCATTTAAATATACTTTTGTGATGAAGTGAAATGTCTTCAGCAGTGGCCCCAACACGGATCCTTGGGGGACTCAACCATTACAGGTCTGAACTTTCCGTTACCTTGAAGCAGAGCGTTAACCACGTGTGTCTCCGTCCTAACAGGCACGCAGAAGCGTGAAGCGCTCAACTGCCACAAGATCCGTCACTTCGGGAGCACGTTCGTGGTGGAGACGCTGATCTGCGAGCCGTAGGACGCCGCGGCGCCTCCCAGCTGCTCGTCCAGGCGCTGGCGTGCAGTGCGATTGTTTTTAATCCTCACCTGTCCTGTTTCTTCTGTCCATGACATCAGGTAGTTTGAGTGAGTGAGAGGATGAAATGTGAAGCTGTTTGGTGAATATTCAGTGATTGTGAAATAAAAGGTGAAGAGTCATGTGTTTTTCCACTTTCTGATGGGGGCGGCATTATCTTTTCATAACTAGTTAAAATCAGCCGAGTATGAAATAGTAAATTATTTTAATCAAGGTAACATTTATAGCACAAACATGTTATTATAGCACATGTGGGTAAATATACAGTTTTTCTTTCAGTCCAAATAAGATTTCAAAGTAAAGGCTAACTTTTTGTACAACTCTTCTGGGTTTTTGAAACCGATCAGTCCAGAGACTCTTGGTTTTTTTTGTATTTGTCTGCTGTAGTTATTAATTCACTGCATCTGTTCTTTCTTAACTGGAAATGGTCTTAAAATGAGAACCTGCTGCTCTCGTTGAGCTTTAACGATAACAAGTGCAGCGTAAGGAAACGTGGAGAGAGAGAGCTCACAGGAAACACACACTTGTGATAAAATCTTTTTTCACCACAGTTGTCGGTCGTTTGGTTTTGATTGTGTAATTCTTTGGAAAACTCTTCTTGTACTAACGTGTATATAATCTCTTAAAAAGATGTGACCAGACCAACACAATAAACACAATAAACACAACTGCTGTTGTCCTTCATGTTCTCAGCAGCTTCTCTTTGTTAGTGGCTTGTTATCATGTGAGTATTTCATCACCATGTTGTGAAATGATTTGCCTTTTGTCATATGACCAGCATGTTGTTATGTTATCGACATGCTATTAGCCTTTTATCGTTAAACAGTTTGATCACATCGCTGCTTCTCTGTTTACTGCTGATACTTTAACTACATGATGCTTCATGGACTTTTACTGCAGCGAGTTTGTGTGTCTACAGGCGTGACCTCAGAGGACTGACACTGGATCAGCTGTCACAGCCGTCCGTGTCATTTGATCACAGTGGAAATGTGTTCTTAATTAAAGCTGTAATCACTTGGACCTCACACGGGGGGGGGGGGGGGGGTGATGGGAAACAGGCCAGGTGGTCGGTGGAGGGTCACCTTGAGGAATCAGCAGCTCACCACTCATCTAACTTCACTACTGCAATTCAGTCAAATCCACTTTCTACATATGATAAAAACTAATTCTGTTGCATTTTAATACAAATGGAGGAACATCTGGAACTCAGGTGGAACATCTGGACCTCAGGTGGAACATCTGGAACTCAGGTTGAACATCTGGAACTCAGGTGGAACATCTGGTCCTCAGGTGGAACATCTGGAACTCAGGTGGAACATCTGGTCCTCAGGTGGAACATCTGCTCCTCAGTTGAGTGACATAACTTACCTGAGTGGGTGTGATCAGCCACAATAAATGAAACATAATGAATGATATTGATGATCTAATCAATCAATCACATGTTATTAGTCTCATATTCCCAGTTTGTCTCATATTCCCAGTTAGTCTCATATTCCCAGTTTGTCTCATATTCCCAGTTAGTCTCATATTCCCAGTTAGTCTCATATTCCCAGTTGGTCTCACAGACGTTAACGAGGAGCAACTTCCTCTGTTCTTAACTCAAGAGTCAAACTACCAAAACAAAAGCTGTATTAACATTATAAACTAATGACTAATATTAAATGAGCTGGTCATGTGTTTCTGTGTCAAATTAAAAACGAATGAAACGGACAGTCTGGTAAAGTAATAATTATGATTATAAGTTATTAGTTATGTCATATTTTCTTGAACCTCTGTCCTCTGATAATCGCTAGATTCATATATATTATCTTCCTTTCTAAAGAAACACACTTCCTGTTTTACAAAGTAAAAAACACTGGATTAGTTATTTGAAATAATAATGAAACTACATGTCCCATCATGCCCCGCGGTGTCTCTGTCCGCTGTCAAACACCTGCAGTGTCCGGACGGTGGGGATCGAACCTGTGCTCTGCTGCTCGGTGTGACCTCTGACCTCTGACCAGCCCCCCCACTCTGTGACGTGTGAGTAACACTTCGATCACAAACACGAACATTCACCGTGTTATCCCCGTGTTAGCTGCTGTTAGCATGCTAAGCTAACACGGGAGCTAGCCGATGTGTTCCCGTCTCCATGGTGACGGGCTCCTTCCTGCGGGGCGCTGATGAAGATGATGAAGATGATGAAGATGATGAAGGTTTGAAGAAGGTTCCTGTTTGATCACGTGTCACTGAGCGGTCCGTGTTTCTGCTCAGTTTTGAGAGAAAGCAACTTTATTAAAAACTATAAATAAAAAGTGATGAGCAGGAGGATCAGAGAGAAGCTGAACCAGGGACAGTGATTGGTCCAGCTGAGAGCAGTGGGCCAATCAGGGGGATTCACGAGACAGCAGCTGCTACAGAGGAGACACGTGAGAGACACATGAGAGACATGAGAGACATGCCATGTCTCTCATGTCTCATGTCTCTCATGTCTCTCATGTGTCTCATGTGTCTCATGTCTCTCACGTGTCTCTCACGTGTCTCTCATGTCTCTCATGTGTCTCTCATGTCTCTCATGTGTCTCTCATGTCTCTCATGTGTCTCATGTCTCTCATGTCTCTCATGTGTCTCATGTCTCTCATGTCTCTCACGTGTCTCTCACGTGTCTCTCATGTCTCTCATGTGTCTCTCATGTCTCTCATGTGTCTCTCATGTGTCTCATGTCTCTCATGTGTCTCTCATGTCTCTCATGTCTCTCACGTGTCTCATGTCTCTCATGTATCTCATGTCTCTCATGTGTCTCATGTCTCTCACGTGTCTCTCATGTCTCTCATGTCTCTCACGTGTCTCATGTCTCTCATGTATCTCATGTCTCTCATGTCTCTCATGTGTCTCTCATGTCTCTCATGTCTCTCATGTCTCTCGTGTCTCATGTCTCTCATATGTCTCTCATGTCTCTCACGTGTCTCTCATGTCTCTCATGTCTCTCATGTCTCTCATGTGTCTCATGTGTCTCATGTCTCTCATGTGTCTCTCATGTCTCTCATGTCTCTCATGTCTCTCATGTCTCTCATGTGTCTCATGTCTCTCATGTCTCTCATGTGTCTCTCATGTGTCTCATGTCTCTCATGTCTCTCATGTGTCTCTCATGTCTCATGTGTCTCATGTCTCTCATGTGTCTCATGTCTCTCATGTGTCTCTCATGTCTCTCATGTGTCTCTCATGTCTCATGTGTCTCTCATGTCTCTCATGTGTCTCTCATGTCTCTCATGTGTCTCTCATGTCTCTCATGTGTCTCATGTGTCTCTCATGTCTCATGTGTCTCTCATGTGTCTCATGTGTCTCTGTCTCTCATGTCTCATGTGTCTCATGTGTCTCATGTGTCTCTCACGTCTCTCGTGTCTCTCATGTGTCTCATGTCTCATGTGTCTCATGTCTCTCATGTGTCTCTCATGTCTCATGTGTCTCATGTGTCTCTCATGTGTCTCTCGTGTCTCATGTGTCTCATGTGTCTCTCGTGTCTCTCATGTCTCTCATGTGTCTCTCATGTCTCTCATGTGTCTCATGTGTCTCTCATGTCTCATGTGTCTCTCATGTGTCTCATGTGTCTCATGTGTCTCTCGTGTCTCATGTGTCTCATGTGTCTCATGTGTCTCTCACGTCTCTCGTGTCTCTCATGTGTCTCATGTCTCATGTGTCTCATGTCTCTCATGTGTCTCTCATGTCTCATGTGTCTTCATGTTCCTCATGGTCTCTGGTCTCATGTCTCATGTGTCTCTCATGTGTCTCTCGTGTCTCATGTGTCTCATGTGTCTCTCACGTCTCTCGTGTCTCTCATGTGTCTCATGTCTCTCATGTGTCTCTCATGTCTCTCATGTGTCTCTCATGTCTCTCATGTGTCTCTCATGTGTCTCATGTGTCTCTCATGTCTCATGTGTCTCATGTGTCTCATGTGTCTCATGTGTCTCTCATGTCTCATGTGTCTCTCATGTGTCTCATGTGTCTCATTAAGACAGTGAGCAGTGTTTGTCTGTGCTGGCCCCGGGGACATCGTCCACAACGTGGGAAGCAGCAGCTCAAACAAACTTCTGTGTTTGTGTTTCTTCAGGTTATGAACAACTATGAGGTCGTCCGTCAGATCGGAGAGGGTGCGTTTGGAAAAGCCTTCCTGGCCAGAGAGACGGGTGGAGACAGACAGTGTGTGGTCAAACAGATCAACCTCCGGAAGGTAACAGACCAGCTCCA
>CM031682.1:736685-771685 GCA_006182925.3 Reinhardtius hippoglossoides | reverse complement strand
TGTGTCTGTGTGTGTGCAGGTGATGCAGGAGGAGTTCAGTCACTCGATGCTGCATCAGAACCGAGCAGCAGCATCACGAGCAGCCAGAACAAGAGCAGCAGGTGACATCACACACGACTCACTTTATTAGGAACACCCCCCCCCCCCCCACAGGAGGATCGACTCTGGGATCCTCTCGCTCTTCTCTCTCACGTTAGAGGAGAGGAACAGGAAGTGAACTGAGTTTCATGTTGTTGAAACTGACTCACTTCACCTTCCTGACGCTGCTCAAAGGTCGAGGCACTGACTTCATACCAACCTTTGCTCATTGAAGACTCCAGCAACCTGTTGAATGTGGATTCTGGCTCCACCCAGTGGTCGTTTCCTAACAGCACCTCCTCTGGTGTCTAACCTGAGACTCTCCCTTTGTCCAGAGAGGATCCAGAGGTGGAGAGGAGCCGAGAGGCCGGGGGCCCGGGGCCCGGGGGGGCCGCTCGCCAAGCCGGACTGGAGGGTGCCACTCAGAGCCGATACCCCCGCCTACCACAAAGTAAAAATAAATAATAACTGGTAGATATACAGTAGGAACATGTTTCTTTGAATCTTTTCTCATATTCAGATAGTTTTACTTCGACAGCACAGAGGCCAGCAGTAAAAGTGATCTTAAAGAAACCTGTCTGACACTAAACCATATCAATAAACAGTATTATTGATTATTGATCACAGCCTCTTCATCAAAGAGCAGCACAACCAGCGGCCGACAGAGACGTCGCAGAGCAGCACAACCAGAGGTGAGTGAGAAGATCCTCATCACAACAGAGTGTGCACGTGTACGTGCTGCGTGTGCACGTGTACGTGCTGCGTGTGCACGTGTACGTGCTGCGTGTGCACGTGTACGTACTGCGTGTCCGTGTCCCTGATGCAGGTGCGATGAGCCTGTCAGTCACTACCAGCTGTTCCACGCTCAGCTGGACGTCTTCCAGAGGGGGAGGAGCCAGGAGGACGCTCTTCCTCCTGAGAGGGAGCGGCCATGTGAAGACCACGCCCCTCGTCCTTCAGCTGTGAGTGAAACTGATATTTTCATTATTGATTCATCTATTGATCGATTAAAATTCTCAGAAGTGAAAAATGTTCTCCACAGTTTTCCACAACCCGACGTGTCAGGATTTTTGTCACGTTCAATCAAGGGGAAAGAAAATATTAATTTAAAATAATTAGGAAAAAGGAAGATTAATTGATTAATTGATTGATTCATTAGTTTCAGATTTTGTATTAATAGATCAACTGAATAATGAACTACTCGTTTGAACCACACGTTCACACGGGTGAATATATTTATTTGTGTTTGTGTTAAGAGTAAAGTCAGTTCATCAATTCCCCTCTGAACTTTTAATTAAATTTTGTTTATGTATTATTTGTTTCCATATATTTCTGTTCTTCTCGTCCTTTGCATCAGATTCAGAATTACTTGAAAACATGTGTTTTATGTATGTGAGCATCTCTTGTTTGGACAAATTGATTAAAATAATCAAGCAGCTGTTAGCTTAGCATAGCTTAGGGGGAAACAGCTAACAGCTCTTTGATCATCACATTTATCAGGTTAGTTTCATAAATGTAAAACTGGGTCTTTATGCTAAGCTAAAGCTAACGACTGTTCCTCAGTGTGGCAGCAGCTCGTCATGAATACCTGCAGAGGAGACTGGAGGCCAACCAGTACAAGCTGAGAGCAGAGAAGCAGCTGGTGAGGAGAAGCACACGCACACACACACACACACAGACACACACACACACACACACACACACACACACGCACACACGCACACACGCACACACGCACACGCACACGCACACGCACACCACACACACACACACACACACACACACACACACAGTAGAGTAAAAGTATCAAGCAGTTGTACTGAAGTTCTGAGGAAACATACCTTGTCAGAGCTGACCGTTGACCTTTGACCTTTGACCTTTCCTCTGCGACTGACAGGGTCTGCGTCCGTGCACAGCCGAGCACAACAGGAGGCCTGGAGGTCGGGAGCGGGACGTGGGACGACCCGAGCACCAACACACACCTCAGGACAGAAGACAGGAAGGACAACAGGTGAGACACGTGCCATCGTCCTGATCCTGAGTCAGTTTACTGTCCGAGCTGATTTTAACCTTTCAGGATGTGTGTGTGTGTGTGTGTGTGTGTGTGTGTGTGTGTGTGTGTGTGTGTGTGTGTGTGTGTGTGTGTGTGTGTGTGTGTGTGTGTGTGTGTGTGTGTGTGTGTGTGTGTGTGTGTGTGTGTGTGTGTGTAGGAGTACCTGCGTCAGTTGGATGTCATCAGGCAGCAGTATCAGCAGGAGATGAAACAGATGAGGCTAAGAGCTGAAGCTGAGGTTCTCTTCTCTTTCTATCTCTTTCTTCTCTCTTCTCTTTCTCTTCTCTACTTCTCTCTTTCTCTTCTCTCTCTCTCTCTCTTTCTCTCTTCTCTCTTTCTTCTCTCTTCTTCTCTCTTCTCTCTTCTCTCTCTTCTCTCTCTTCTCTCTCTCTCTTCTCTTTCTCTCTTCTGTCTCTTCTCTCTCTCTCTCTCTCTTCTGTTCTCTCTCTCTCTCTCTCTCGGTCTGTCTTCTCTCTCGTCTCTCTGCTCTCTCTCTCTCTCTCTCTCCTGTTTCTCTCTCTCTCTCTCTCTCTCTTCTCTGTCTCTCTCTCTCTCTCTCTCTCTCTCTCTCTCTCTCTCTCTCTCTCCCCCTTGCTCTCTCTCTCTCGGTCTCTCTCTCTCGCTCTCTCTCTCTCTCTCCCTTGCTCTCTCTCTCTCTCTCTCTCTCGCTCTCTCTCTCTCTCTCGCTCTCTGTCTGTCTGATTTTATTATTACACAGAAAATGTAGATTCGAACATTTTCAATAACAGCAACGACTTTTTAAATCACAACATCTGGAAGTCAGACACAGAGTGAAGGAGTGATCAGATGTGGAAACAGATTATTAATGTTCACTGCTCCACGCTGGAGTATCAGAGACATATTACAGGGTTAAGTTTTAATAATATTTCCGCACAGTTCTGTGACTCTTTCTAAAATGACAATTAAAACCTGACAGTACATTCAGAATGATTTTTCATTAAAGTATCCCTCCAGTACTTTTACTGATGTCATGGTTCTTTTCTTTAGTCTCAACAGAAACGTGGAACCTTTGTGGTGGAGAAACCCAGAGAAGCATGTGCAGCCGGTGCAGAGCAGCAGAAAGCTGCTCCTCCACAGGTGAATCAGCCCGTTCACATACATGTGTTCAATAACATGGATAAACTCCACTCATCTGTTGGTCACGTCTCGCTGGAAGCAGCTCTGAGGCAAGTGAGGGACGAGACCACAGCTCCCAGTGACAAGGTGAGACTGGAATCTGATCCATTATTAAACAAACCAGATTATTACAGTTCCTGCTGACGAATGAAACATGAGCTGCAGATGTTCCTGTTCTTCAGAGTTCAGGTTTTTAGTGAATGTAAAAGTTCTGAATGTTAAAAAGCTCAAAGTCTGTGGAGCTGCTCCTTGACCAATCACAGCAGAGAAGAGCAGCTGACCAATCAGAGCAGGTAAAGCCCTGATAAAGATGAAGGTTTTGTTTCTGCAGAAGGGAATCATGTTTGAGATCCCATTAGACGACGAGGAGGAAGAGGGCGTCGACCCACTGAACCAGACCCTGAGCTTCCAGGAGGGGGAGGAGTTGAAGCTCAAGGATTGGTTGGAGAAAAGAAGGGGGTGGAGTTTGAGGACTCCTCGCACTCTGCTGGATGCACTCGCCAACATGGACGTCTACGATACCGTCGCTGAGACTAAAGGAGGTGCAGTAAAACTACTGAGTCACTGTTATTACCGTACTGACAACAATATCCATCTCTTCTTTGACCTCTTGTCCTCAGGTGAGGAGGCGGAGGGCGCCCCCCCCACCACGCTGCTGAACGCTCTCACTCTGGACTCAGTGACCACAGGTGAGACGCCGCTCACATCGGTGACATCACGAGTGCGACAGGACAAAGTGAAGATCGTTTCATGTTTAATCAGATTTAAAAAAGGAAACTCACACTGAGGATTCTGTGATCTCAGATTTAGAGCCAGAGGATGACGAAGAGAAGGAGAAGAGAGAGGAGGAGGAGGAAGAGGAGGAGGAGGAGGAGGAGGAAGAGGAAGTCGACTCTGATGTGGAGATGGATGAAGAGCGACTGGAGCCGAGGTCCGACGACGACGACACGTGAGTCAACGTTTACGTCTCTTTTCTTTCACGTCCAGAGAGAAGAGCTGCAATAAATAACTGATAATTGATAAAAGTCAATTAAACTATAATTGATACACAAAAAATAATTCAAGTCAAAATAACAGCATCAGTTGTTGATTGACGAGTTCAACTCAAAGGATTCATTGATTCAGCAGCTTCACTGAGTCTCTGACCTTCTGAGAGGAGAAGAACCCAAGATCTGGACTCAGATTCATCTGTGATTTCATTTCCTCAGGAACTTCGAGGAGTCGGAGGACGAACTGAGAGAAGCGGTGTCCGACTCCATGAAGAACCTGTTGGTCCTGGAGGACGGGAGCTCAGACGGAACAGGAAGTTCAGAGGCAGTGGGGGAGGATGGGGAGGAGGAGAGCGACGACGGGCCTGAACGTTACGGTCAGGAACGATCAGACGAGTCCCAGGAGAACGATAACACGTCTGTAAATACACAGCCTCAGACAACCGGACTCATCAAGTAGGTGTGAAAGAGGATTTCACACCCGGGTGAACACGGGCGCTCAGCGGCTTCCTGCTGACGACATCACTCTTTAAAAACACCTCAAACATATTTAGTTTCCAGTAAAATGTTTCCTGAAGCAGCTGCTACTTCTAGTTCTCATCAAACTAACAGGTGGACTTTGTTGGGGACTATTTTCATCGGCAGATAATTAGTGTAGTGAGGTGTATGGCAGCAGGACAGTGTGTGTGTGTGTGTGTGTGTGTGTGTGTGTGTGTGTGTGTGTGTGTGTGTGTGTGTGTTGTCATGGTGATGAAGGAATGTTTTTACAGTGTAAAGGCTCATTTATTAGATTTGATCAGAAACGTAGCAGTACCACCGAAACTACGAGGGGGCAGTGTAGCGCAGATAGTTTAAACGAGACATCCAGAAGATACGAAGACATTTTAACAATGGCGAAATGTTTAGAGGATTGATAAATTAAAATGTGTGGTGTTGTCAGACACTCGTCTCTGCCCTCTAGTGGATGTATTGCTTAACAACCATGCTAACGCAAAGGACACATGGAAGTCTGTGAGCAGGGACGGCTACGTGCTTTGAAATGGACGGATCACTGTTCGTACGTCCAGGCAGAATAAACAAGTCTTTAGTTTCTCATTGATGTGTTTGGAATATGTTTAAATATATTTTAAATATGACGAGTCACAGTAAATGTAAAATGATTGATTCTCAGAGTGTTTAAACTCTAACTCTGCCTTTACTCAAATGACTCTGCAGCTAACAAGTTCATTTGAGTATTAGTCGTGTATCTATTACAGTATTTTTGCATGATTTATTTTTCTCAGTGAAACAAGAACATCAGTAGTAACGGCTCCTGCAAAATAAAGCTTCTTTTAATTAACACATTAATCAGTTTCTCCATCACCGACGACGAGGGGAGGAGTCAGTCAACATAAAGCTCCTCCACAATAAAGCTGCTACTGATTATGTTAAATTATTTAATCAATAATTAATCGATTATTTTCTTGATGAATTGTTGGTTCATTAATGCAGCAATGATGTCAATACATGTTTTATTTTTACAAGTCTAAAACAAAATTATGTCTCCACTTCCTCAGAAAACAAAGCCGAAATATCTTGCTGCCATTTTGTGGTTATGACATCATTTGCAGTCGGAGCCAGTTCCCTATTGATCGTGGAGCCGGGGTATCGAGGTCCCGCCCACACATTCTCAACCAATCAGGAGTCAGCCTCAGCTGTCAATCATGACGTCTCAGCCTGTTTTCATCAAATAACGAATTCAAACCAAACTGATCAGAAACACGTGATCAAACATCAGAGAGATCAGAACCACCTGAAACGACAGAAACATCTTTACAAACATGTATTTAATGTCTCGTTTGGTCCGTGTCCCATCTGCCAACATGGAGGAGGGTTATGACGAAGCTGGAATCATCAATTGTCTTATATTTTTGGCCTCGTTTAAATAATCAATCCATTATTAGCACAGCTGCTCTTTCAGTTGACTTTAAAACAAGACTCATCTCAGTGTAGTGAAGCCTGAACCTGATGAACTGTTAACCAATCAGCAGAGAGCACCGACTTCATCATTTACTTTCCAAGCTGCTGGTTGAATTCCATCGTCTCTGATCGTCGGGTTTGAAGTTCCACTGCTGACGTCCTGTGTTGTGTCCAGCAGAGACTCGTCTCAACATCACGTCAATGTCCTTTTCTATTTGTTTTAGTGGGGATGAGACACCATGTCAAAGTTTATTGTCAGTGTTGGAAGCCTGGTCTGTTTTAATCCTCACCCTAACAAGCAGAACAAATGAAGAGCTGCCCCTTGGTGGACACCAGTGGACACCAGTGGACACCAGTGGGCACCAGTGGACACCAGTGGGCACCAGTGGACACCAGGGGACACCAGTGGACACCAGTGGACATCAGTGGACACGTTGGCTCCTCCTCATCGCTCCAGTCTACTCAGCAGAGGCTCCATAGCAGCGAGGAAACAAGCCTCAAACTCCCGGTTGGAGAATCGCTCCACTGAGCTGCGGGCGTTTCGTCGGATCTCCAGTCGAGCTGCTGGTGACAGCGCCAGGATGGTTTCCATGGCAGCGGCATAGCTGTCCTCGCTGTCGGCCAGGAACCCCGTCTGTCCGCCCTCGTACGGCACCACTATGTCCAGCTTTGGACCTCCGGACTTGTGGGCGAGAACAATGGTGCCTGCAGCCATGCACTCCACCACAGCTGAGGACAGAGGGACAGAATCAAATCAACCATCCTAATAATACAAAGGTCAAAGGTCAAAGGTGAGTCTGCATCAGGAGGCTTTATACAGGATTTAGACTCACAGCACATTGTATATCATCAAATAACTAATTATCAGAAACATGAACCCTTGAACATACATCAGTGTGTGAACTACCTAAAATGACCTATACTGCAGCCAGCCACCAGGGGGCGATCCAAACGCTTGGGCTTCACTTTTGGGAGCTGCCAAGTCGTCCATCTTTATTTCCAGTCTGGTTAGAACCTGACTTCAAGCATCTGTGTTAAAGAACCGCTTGTGTTGGATGAAACACTGAGAAGATCCAGGTCAATGTAAATGTTCTATATGTTCATTCATTCAGTTTGTCGACCAATTATTTGTTTGAGTGTTTTTACGATCTCACGAATCTCAGAACCCTTGGTCTGGTTGTGCTTCGGTGTTCTGGTGTTTGAGGAACACGGGTTCGATCCTCACCGATGCCAAAGTGTTGGTTCCACATGGTGTGCAGGCCGATGGTGGCGCTCAGCAGCTCCCGCTTCAGCTCCTCAAACGGGACGTTCAGTTTGAAGTGGACCCGGTCAGACACCCCCAGCTCCTGGCAGAGCCCCCGCAGCAGCAGCACCCTCTCCTCGTCCTCCTGGTTCCTGCATCCACCAATCAGCACGAGCCGCAGTGACTCTCGGCCCCCAGGCCCCTCCCCTTTCCTGTCCAACAGTTTGCGAAACGCTTGAATCTGCAGCCTGTGGTCCTTCTCCGGCCTGAACTGAGCCACTGACACCACAGAGTGACACTTCCTCTCTCCTCCCTCTTCCTCTCCACTCGCCAGCTCCTCCCTCAGCTCCTCCCCCAGCTCCTCCCCCAGCTCCTCCCAGCCCTCCTCCACCTCGTCCTCCAGCGGTACGTCCAGGAAAGCCCTGACGTCGCAGGGCGGGTAGACGACGGTGGTCCGGCTGGGAGAGCGCCACAGGGCCAAGATGTGTCCCAGCGTCCAGGTGGAGTTCACCATTATGACGTGGCTGCAGGAGCCGGCCAGACCGTAGAGCAGAGCGAAGCAGCTGTAGTACACCACCTTCACCGCGCTCAGCACCGGGCTCCTGGAGGTGAAGTCAGCGTTGTTGAACCTGAACAGAAGAAGAAGAAGAAGACGGTTCAATTCATAAACCATCTTAAAGCAGCAGAGGGGAACCTGAATCATCAGCTGTGATTGGAGGACCGGTGTTAGGTCCCGCCCACACGGACATGTTTTCATTTTAAAACTAAAACATGACTGTTCACATCCACTGGTCATGTGATGTAAACAGGAAGTGTTAGCGATGCTTTGTATTCACCCCTGGTGTGGACGTAGCCTCGGTGTGTGTGGACGTGTGTGTGGACGTGTGTGTGGACGTAGCCTCGGTGTGTGGACGTGTGTGTGGACGTGTGTGTGTGGACGTAGCCTCGGTGTGTGGACGTGTGTGTGTGTGTGGACGTAGCCTCGGTGTTACCTGGGGTTCTGCTCTCTGACCACAGACAACATATCGGTGCTGACGGTGGGATAGTGGACGTAGCTCGCCACCTCGCAGCCGCCAAGGTAGCGGAAGATTGGCAGAGTGAAGGCGAAGCCCATCGAGTCCACGTACAGGTCAGGAACAAAGGCCGTCAGAGCCTCCCAGCCTAACACACACACACACACACACACACACACACACACACACACACACACACACACACACACACACACACACACACACACACACACACACACACACACACACACACACACACCTCATTATAAACATGAAGATGTGATATTACAACACGCTGTTTCCTCCTCGTGTTGTTACCCAGGAACATGGAGCCGGCGCTCTGGCCCAGCAGAGTGAAGTGAGGGTAAGAAGTTGCCTCCACCAGCGCACGGTGACGCAGGAAGATGAAGGTGATGGGTCGAGGCAGCGTGACATTGAAACGCTGCCGGGCTCCCTCCAGAATCTGTTCAGCTGCCACTCCCTGATCAGCCGTGTAAACCACGAAGGACACGTCAGGGAACCTGGGAGGACGAAGGACAACGTTAACTCAGTTTAGGTCATTTCAGTTTGTTACGTTGTTTTCAGGGAGCAGGACGATCACGTTCAGATTCTGATCGGTCTGTGGTGTCAGTACTTTAACATGTGATGGAGTATTTTTACTCTGTGGTATCAGTACTTTAACTTGTGATGGAGTATTTTTACTCTGTGGTATCAGTACTTTAACTTGTGATGGAGTATTTTTACTCTGTGGTATCAGTACTTTAACTTGTGATAGAGTATTTTTACTCTGTGGTATCAGTACTTTAACATGTGAGAGAGTATTTTTACTCTGTGGTATCAGTACTTTAACTTGTGATAGAGTATTTTTACTCTGTGGTATCAGTACTTTAACATGTGAGGAGTATTTTTACTCTGTGGTATCAGTACTTTAACTTGTGATAGGAGTAGTTTTACTCTGTGGTATCAGTACTTTAACGGGTAAGAGTATTTTTACTCTGTGGTATCAGTACTTTAACTGTGAGGAGTATTTTTACTCTGTGGTATCAGTACTTTAACTTGTGATAGAGTATTTTTACTCTGTGGTATCAGTACTTTAACATGTGAGAGAGTATTTTTACTCTGTGGTATCAGTACTTTAACTTGTGATAGAGTATTTTTACTCTGTGGTATCAGTACTTTAACATGTGACGGAGTATTTTTACTCTGTGGTATCAGTACTTTAACTTGTAATAGAGTCGTTTTACTCTGTGGTATCAGTACTTTAACTTGTAATAGAGTATTTTTACTCTGTGGTATCAGTACTTTAACATGTGAGAGAGTATTTTTACTCTGTGGTATCAGTACTTTAACTTGTAATAGAGTATTTTTACTCTGTGGTATCAGTACTTTAACATGTGAGAGAGTATTTTTACTCTGTGGTATCAGTACTTTAACTTGTGATGGAGTATTTTTACTCTGTGGTATCAGTACTTTAACATGCGATGGAGTATTTTTACTCTGTGGTATCAGTACTTTAACTTGTGATAGAGTATTTTTACTCTGTGGTATCAGTACTTTAACATGTGAGAGAGTATTTTTACTCTGTGGTATCAGTACTTTAACTTGTAATAGAGTATTTTTACTCTGTGGTATCAGTACTTTAACTTGTGATGGAGTATTTTTACTCTGTGGTATCAGTACTTTAACTTGTGATAGAGTATTTTTACTCTGTGGTATCAGTACTTTAACATGTGACGGAGTATTTTTACTCTGTGGTATCAGTACTTTAACATGTGAGAGAGTATTTTTACTCTGTGGTATCAGTACTTTAACTTGTAATAGAGTAGTTTTACTCTGTGGTATCAGTACTTTAACTGTAATAGAGTAGTTTTACTCTGTGGTATCTATTTTTTTTTTTTTTATCAGTACTTTAACTTGTGATGGAGTATTTTTACTCTGTGGTATCAGTACTTTAACATGCGATGGAGTATTTTTACTCTGTGGTATCAGTACTTTAACTTGTGATGGAGTATTTTTACTCTGTGGTATTAGTACTTTAACTTGTGATGGAGTATTTTTACTCTGTGGTATCAGTACTTTAACATGTGATGGAGTATTTTTACTCTGTGGTATCAGTACTTTAACTGTGAGAGAGTATTTTTACTCTGTGGTATCAGTACTTTAACTTGTGATAGAGTATTTTTACTCTGTGGTATCAGTACTTTAACATGTGACGGAGTATTTTTACTCTGTGGTATCAGTACTTTAACTTGTAATAGAGTAGTTTTACTCTGTGGTATCAGTACTTTAACTTGTAATAGAGTATTTTTACTCTGTGGTATCAGTACTTTAACATGTGAGAGAGTATTTTTACTCTGTGGTATCAGTACTTTAACTTGTAATAGAGTATTTTTACTCTGTGGTATCAGTACTTTAACATGTGAGAGAGTATTTTTACTCTGTGGTATCAGTACTTTAACTTGTGATGGAGTATTTTTACTCTGTGGTATCAGTACTTTAACATGCGATGGAGTATTTTTACTCTGTGGTATCAGTACTTTAACTTGTGATGGAGTATTTTTACTCTGTGGTATTAGTACTTTAACTTGTGATGGAGTATTTTTACTCTGTGGTATCATACTTAACTGTGATGAGTATTTTTACTCTGTGGTATCAGTACTTTAACTGTAGAGTATTTTTACTCTGTGGTATCAGTACTTTAACTTGTAATGAGTATTTTACTCTGTGGTATCAGTACTTTAACTTGTAATAGAGTATTTTACTCTGTGGTATCAGTACTTTAACATGTGAGAGAGTATTTTTACTCTGTGGTATCAGTACTTTAACTTGTAATAGAGTATTTTTACTCTGTGTATCATACTTTAACTGTGAGAGTATTTTTACTCTGTGGTATCAGTACTTTAACTTGTGAGAGTATTTTTACTCTGTGTATCAGTACTTTAACTGTGAGGAGTATTTTTACTCTGTGGTATCAGTACTTTAACTGATGAGTTTTTACTCTGTGGTATCAGTACTTTAACTTGTATAGAGTATTTTACTCTGTGGTATAGTACTTTAACATGTGAGGAGATTTTTACTTGTGGTATCATACTAACTGTATAGAGTATTTCTCTGTGTATCAGTTTAACATGAGAGTATTTATCGTGGTAATCTTTAATTGTGATGGTATTTATGTGGATCGTACTTACGATGAGTTTTTACTCTGTGGTATCAGTACTTTAACTTGGATGAGTATTTTACTCTGTGGTATAGTACTTTAACTTTATGAGATTTACTCTGTGGTATCAGTACTTTAACTGTGATGGAGTATTTACTCTGTGGTATCAGTACTTTAACTTGAAGAGTATTTTTACCTGGGATCAGTACTTAACTGTGAGGAGTATTTTACTCTGTGGTATCAGACTTAACTTGAATAGAGTATTTACTCTGTGGTATCAGACTTTAACTGTGAAGGATTTTTACTCTTGTATCAGTACTTAACTGTAAGAGTATTTACTCGTGGTATCATACTTTAACTGTGAAGAGTATTTTACTCTGTGGTATCAGACTTAACTTGTGAGGATATTTACTCTGTGGTATCAGTATTAACTGGAGGAGTATTTTACTCTGTGGTATCAGTACTTACTTGTGATGGAGTATTTTTACTTGGGTATAGACTTTACTGTGATGGAGTATTTTTACTCGTGTATCATACTTTAATGTGATGAGTATTTTACTCTGTGTATCAGTACTTAACTTTAATGAGTATTTTTACTCGGGTATCAGTACTTAACTTGTAATAGAGATTTTACTCTGGATCATACTTTAACATGTGAGGAGTATTTTTATCTGTGGTATCAGTACTTAACTTGTATAGAGTCGTTTTACTCTGTGGTATCAGACTTACTGATAGAGTATTTTTACTCTGTGGTTCAGTACTTACATGTGAGAAGTATTTACTCGGGTATCATACTTTAACTGTAATAGAGTATTTTACTCTGTGGTATCATACTTAACATGTGAGAGAGTATTTTTATCTGTGGATCAGTACTTAACTTGTGATGGATATTTTACTTGGGTATCATACTTTAACTGGATGGAGTATTTTACCTGTGGTATCAGTACTTTAACTTGTGATGGAGTATTTTTACTCTGTGGTATTAGTACTTTAACTTGTGATGGAGTATTTTTACTCTGTGGTATCAGTACTTTAACATGTGATGGAGTATTTTTACTCTGTGGTATCAGTACTTTAACTTGTAATAGAGTATTTTTACTCTGTGGTATCAGTACTTTAACTTGTAATAGAGTATTTTTACTCTGTGGTATCAGTACTTTAACATGTGATGGAGTATTTTTACTCTGTGGTATCAGGAAGTTGCTGCAGTAGAGTATCTCAGTACTTGTTTCATGTACTTTAACACTGAAGTACATGTCCCCCGGTGAACTGTCTGATGGAGACCGTACCGGAGCATGAGGACCCTCAGCGAGCTCCACAGGACCCGCTCCCCGCCTCCTCCGGCGCTGCAGTCCGGGTGGAAGAAGGCCGCCGCCGGGCCGCCGCCCTCCGCCCGGCTCCGGCTCCTCCGGCTCCTCCGGCGGCTCTGGAGCCACAAGCGGAGTCCGAGCAGCAGCAGGCCGAGGACCAGGGTGAGGACCAGGGCGAGGAGGCAGCAGGGGGCCGCCAGGGACCACAGCAACCTGCGGGGGACGGACACACTCCCGTCACACCGGGGACACACCGGGGACAGAGACACTCCCGTCACACCGGGGACACACCGGGGACAGAGACACTACCGTCACACCGGGGACACGCACCGGGGACACACCGGGGACACGCACCGGGGACAGAGACACTACCGTCACACCGGGGACACACCGGGGACAGAGACACTCCCGTCACACCGGGGACACACCAGGGACAGAGACACTCCCGTCACACCGGGGACACACCGGGGACAGAGACACTACCGTCACACCGGGGACAGAGACACTGACCTCATGAAGTCACAGAAACACAGATGATGATGATGATGATGAAGATCCGCCATCTTTACAACACTACTGATGACGTCACAGCTCAGCGGACCCGCAGGCCTCGCTCTGATTGGCTGAGAGTTTGTTTACACCAACGTCAGCGACACGTGACTTTTATTTATTTATTACAACTTCAGTTACTCCAAACAATTTGTTAGTAAAGACATAAAAAATATACTTCATCTTCTAATCAAGTATTTAAACAGGAAAATCATTTCATCTAATTACTGCCAATCTGCTGCTCCACCGTCCGTCCAGAAGGTGGCGGTAATGGGCCGATAAGCGGGTTTGCCAACTGCCAATAAACAGAAGAAGAAGAAGTTATTAATTTAGAGCAACAATAATCTTATTACATCCAGATGAAATAAATCTCTCAACTTCATTAATAACCACATTATTTGTCTCTTCTGCTGCTTCACTTTAACCACATTTATCTTTATATGGAATTAAAGATAATTAGAATTTTTTTTACTTCTACATCATAAGAATATTCATATCCAGTCCTCTTTCATTTATATATTTATGACAGCACACGTAGTAATAATAACATACACACACATACGGAATATATATAAATAAAAAAACACTTATATATTTAATATATAATATATATTTGATGTATGTGTAGTTTATTTAAAAATCCCCAAACTAACTCTAGTTAATAATAATGTATTTGATGAGGCAACATTTGAAACATACTTCTGAGCCTGAGGAGAGGTTATGGAACTGAAAGACCATTTCATATTATATATATATGAATCAATGACCACTGACTGGATTACGTGGTCAGATTTGCTGAGTGATGGATGACGTGGACCCTCCTTCAGTGCGGGGGTCACCCCGACAGCAGCCTGTGTCATTGCCATATAAAGACAAATCATCTGTCATTCCTGTTTCTGAGGTGTTGCGTGTCACTTCCTTCCTCGTACATTTGAATACATGAGCTGTCGCCTGCTCTCGGTGCCTGTCGAGCAGCTCAGCAGCCAGAAGGACCGACCGAGGACGAGAGAGACAGACAGGGACACGGAGACACGGACAGAAAGACGACAAACCTCCACAGCTCAGTGGCCTCCTCACCTCCCAGGTAAAGACATCTGAGTTCAGGTCTGATCCAAGCAGGTGTTCCCTGAAGGCATCTCCGAAACATGAGACTTAAAGTCTTACTTTTAGATTCTTGTTTGTGTGGAGACGGAGAAAAGACAAAGAGAGAAACTGTTGTTTCCAAATCAAAGGGTTTTCTCCACCTTCTGCTGATCACAGATCTGCGTAAAACAAACCGATTCAAATACACAAACTTAAAAACTTTCATCGCTCATGTTCTTTAACTTCATGTCGTTTGAGCAGCTTTGCACCAACAATGAGATCCGAGCAGTTAGAGCGGCAGCGAGGCCTGCAGGAGGAAGGAGAAGTTAAACCTCTGCAGCGAGCTGAAAAGGAAGTTTGTGGTCAGCTTCACTTCAACTGCAAAAACCCCAAAATCCCTTTGAGGCAGCGAGATGATGAACAGAAACTCACACGTCAGCCGAGCGGCGTTTCGTTAGAGTTTATTAAATTCACTGTTTGTTGGAAAAGCGCGAGGAGCTGCTGCTCGAGCGTTAGCGTCCACGTGAGGCAGAGAAGCTCCAGATCTAGTTTAATGTCTGAAGTTGATTCATAAAACAAACCGGTTTCAAATCAAGATTCAGTTTCTTTACTCAAGTTTTTTATTTTCTGCACATAACACAGAGAACATTGTTGTTTCCAATCTGCAGGACACATGTTCACAAACTGTTCCTGAGTTCTGAATAATGAGCAGAACATTATGTCTCCGTGAAGTCGACCTTTGATCTTTAGCAGAGCACACGCCTCCACTTCCTCCGCACGAAGCTAAAATACCTACGCTTCCATCTTGTGGCGATGACGTCACCAGCAGTCGTGATCGTCGAGTGGTATCGAGGACCCGCCCATTCACATGCTCGACCAGTCAGGAGTCAGTGTCAGCTGTCAATCATGATGTTTATGTATCATCAAATAACTTATTAAAACTAAACTGATCAGAAACACAAACAAACATCATCACTGTTCCTCCTTCAGGGGGGGGGGGGGGTTCTGTTCCTTCCTGTTTACACCACATGGGGCACTCACACACTCACTCACACACACTCACACACAAACACACACACACACACACACACACACACACACACTCAATCAGTCTCACACACAAACACACACTCTCACACTCACACACTCACACACTCAATCAGTCTCTCACACACACACACACACACACACACACACACTCAATCAGTCTCACACACACACACACTAACACACACACTCTCACACACACACACTCAATCAGTCTCACACACACACACACTAACACACACACTCTCACACACACACACTCAATCAGTCTCACACACACACACTCTCACACACAAACACACACACACTCAATCACAGTCTTACACACACACACACACACACACACTCAATCACAGTCTTACACACACACACACACACACACTCAATCACAGTCTTACACACACACACACACTCAATCACAGTCTTACACACACACACACACACACTCACTTCCTCCTGGGCACTGATCATATGATGATGAATCATTTTCTGATGATTTTCAGACTCGTTCAATCTTCTGCAGATAAACTGATGTTTGGCTCCGTAGAGAATCAGAAAGTTCATCATATCTATTGTGTCATAGATGATATATTATTATTATTTGTTAATCATATAAGTATGATCTCAGTAAATTGTGGTTTTGTGTGTTTGTGAGATCCAGTGTTGAATCTAACGTGTTTGCTCTCCACAGTGGGAACTCTTGGGTTTCTCTATGTGAATCTATGTAAAGTGAGATAATGGATATCGGGATTTGAATTGAATTCTGCCTGACAGGAAGTGCAGCAGAAACAGGAAGTGAGAACTGCCAGTTGTTGGCATCACAGCTCAAAACCAGGAGATTTAACTTCCTCCTCGTCAGGTCGCTCGTCCACGTTTAAACTTCTACATTAAAGATCAAATTAAATCCGTCTGTGTCAGTTTCAGGTTCCAACATGGCCGCCCCCGCGCAGATCTCCCCAGAGGAGCTGGAGGAGCTTAGAGAAGCTTTCGCAAAGATCGGTGAGGAAAACAAGAGCGCTCACACAAATCTGTTGTTTTATTTGTACTATTTAAATGAGTCTGTGACCTCTGACCTGTCGACCTTTGTCTCCAGATGTGGACAACAACGGCTTCATCAGCAAGCAGGAGCTGAACGAGCTCTTCAGAGCCGCCAACCTGCCGCTGCCCGGGTACAGGGTCCGAGAGATCGTCCAGGAGCTGATGAAGACCAGCGAGCAGCTCACCTTCAGCGAGTTCGCTCAGGTGAGGGCACGGGTCAAAGGTCACACGCTGGAAACACAACATCACCGGAATCAGATCCATATTTACCGTTCATCATCTGGACAGTTTTATCTACCAACAATAATCTACAGACGTTCTCTGTTCCTCATGTTCCTCATGTTCCTCATGTTCCTCATGTTCCACATGTTCCTCATGTTCCTCATGTTCCTCATGTTCCTCATGTTCCTCATGTTCCACATGTTCCTCATGTTCCTCATGTTCCTCATGTTCCTCATGTTCCTCATGTTCCTCATGTTCCTCATGTTCCACATGTTCCTCATGTTCCTCATGTTCCTCATGTTCCTCATGTTCCTCCTGCAGATCGTTCACGGCCTGAAGAGCAGCGACGTGGCCAAGACCTTCAGGAAGGTCATCAACAAGAAGGAGGGGATCTGCAACGTGGCAGGGACGTCCGAGCAGTCAGGCACCACACACTCCTACTCAGGTACACACACAGACACACACACACACACACACACACACACACACACACACACACACAGACACACACACACACACACACACAGACACAGACACACACGCACACACACACAGACACACACACAGACAGTCACACACAGTCACACACAGACACACACACACACACACAGACAGACACACACAGTCACACACAGACACAGACAGTCACACACACACAGACACAGACACACACACACACACACACAGACACACACACACACACACCACACACCACACAGCTGCACACTGATTTAAAATAAAATAAATCTAAACATGAATAAAAGGTGATAGTTCAGAACTTCCTGTTACTTCCTGACACTTTACTTCCTGACGTGTGTCTTCAGAGGAGGAGAAGGTGGCGTTCGTGAACTGGATCAATAAAGCTCTGGAGAAGGACGTGGACTGTAAACACGTCCTGCCGATGGATCCCAACAACAACGACCTGTTCACGGCGATGGGAGACGGAGTCGTTCTCTGGTACGTTTTGTTTTCAGGCTGATTGAACTGAACCGGTTTCATCCAGGCTTCATCCTCCAGGAACCATGAGTCCAGTAGAAGTTCAGATCAGTGTTTTCCTCTGTGTCTCTGACCGTGGACGTGTTTCCCTCAGTAAGATGATCAACCTCTCTGTCCCCGACACCATCGACGAGAGAACCATCAACAAGAAGAAGCTCACGCCCTTCACCATCCAGGTGAGGACTCCTCCTCCGTTTCATCTGAACACGGTAAAACCTCCACAGCCTCTCACCTGCTTTACGTCTGGCGTCTCCTCAGGAGAACCTGAACCTGGCTCTGAACTCGGCCTCGGCCATCGGCTGCCACGTGGTCAACATCGGAGCTGAGGACCTGAAGGAGGGCAGGCAGCACCTGGTCCTGGGTCTGCTGTGGCAGGTCATCAAGATCGGACTGTTTGCCGACATCGAGCTCAGCAGGAACGAAGGTGTGTGTAATATAATAATTCATGTGTCGCTGACTTTTGTGTTCTGTTCATTTAATTATAACTGTGTGTGTGTGTGTGTGTGTGTGTGTGTGTGTGTGTGTGTGTGTGTGTGTGTGTGTGTGTGTGTGTGTGTGTGTGTGTGTGTGTGTGTAGCTCTGATCGCCCTCCTGCGGGATGGAGAGAGTCTGGAGGATCTGATGAAACTCTCCCCCGAGGAGCTGCTGCTGCGTTGGGCCAACTATCACCTGGAGGAGGCCGGCTGCAGCAAGATCAACAACTTCAGCTCCGAGATCAAGGTTCACACACACAGACACACACACACACACACAGAGTCACACAGACACACACACAGTTTGTCATTTCCTCAGTTAAACTTCAGTGTGTAGCTGTTGTGTGTGAACACATGTTCTCACTGTGTGTTGGTTCCAGGACTCGAGGGCGTACTACAACCTCCTGAACCAGGTGGCGCCGAAAGGAGACGAGGAGGGAATCCCCCCCATCGCCATCGACATGTCCGGGCTCAGGGTGAGAGGCTACGAAATCACACTCAAAGGATATTAATTATCATTATTATTATAATATGTAATCATCCAAAACATATGAAATAATACGATTTAGAATTGATCCCTTTTCAGAACAAACAGACCCAGAGAAGCTGGACTTTATATAATATTATATCTTTAATGGTTTTTATCAAACTGATTCTGGAATGAGATCAAGTGATGTCTTTGTGTTGTGCCCTCGTCGCCCCCTGCAGGAGAAGGACGACCTGCAGCGAGCCGAGTGCATGCTGGACCAGGCCGACCGGCTCGGCTGCCGACAGTTCGTCATGCCGCCGGACGTCGTCAGAGGAAACCCCAAACTGAACTTGGCCTTTGTTGCTAATCTGTTCAACAAGTACCCGGCTCTGAAGAAACCAGAGAACCAGGACATCGACTGGGGCTCCATCGAAGGTTCACATGACTTCTGATCTTCTACAAACCTCTGATCACATGATCGTGTTTCCTGTGTTATTGAATCACTGATGTTTTCCTCCAGGTGAGACCAGGGAGGAGCGGACCTTCAGGAACTGGATGAACTCGCTGGGCGTCAACCCTCGTGTCAACCACTTATACGTGTAAGAACGACCACAGCTCTTTTACTGAGCAGCAGCGCCCCTGCAGTCACCTGTGGGACGTGCTGGAGGAAGGGTCGTGTAACGTTGCATTCTAAGGGTCGGAATAAACCTGCTGTTAACTACGAGTACGCAAGATCGTTTGGTGCGGGGGGGTTAACATCCTCAGAAATTAATGCGGCACGTATGAAAGATGCAATACCCACAGAATAGGTCGGGGGCAGTAGTCGAGTCCTTGACTTGGTCATCAGGAGTTTAGAAGACGAGCTGCGACCAGTGTTTGATGTGTGTTAATGTTAATGTTAGTCAAATGTTGATTTCCTCGGGTGTCGCCATCTTTGTTTTTGTTTGTTTACTGCGCGCAAATCCGACGTCAATGATAGCGCTCTTCAATCTTCAGTCGTGTAGTGCCCCCTACTGGAATCATCCAGTAACACGTGTAGTACCAAAGCACGTACGTGAACAGTAATGACGCAGTGATCTGAAATGTGTGTTCCAGAGACATTGACGACGCGCTGGTGATCTTCCAGTTGTACGAGAAGATCAAGGTTCCGGTCGACTGGGACCGAGTCAACAAGCCTCCGTATCCCAAGCTGGGCAGCAACATGAAGAAGGTACGAGGCGGTGTCACCACAGTGGACGTCACGTGTTCCGTCACGTGTTCCGTCACGTGTTCCGTCCACAAGGAGTTCAAACTGTTAAAGAGCAATTTGCAGGTTTTAAATCGACCAGATCCTAAAGCATGAGTTTGTTCGGTAGCTGGAGAACTGTAACTACGCAGTGGAGCTCGGGAAGAAGGAGGCCAAATTCTCTCTGGTTGGCATCGCGGGTCAGGACCTGAACGCTGGGAATCGAACCCTCACCCTCGCTCTGCTCTGGCAGCTGATGAGAAGGTAACAACACCTCACTGCTGCCCCCTGCTGTCCGGTTCCACCTTTGACCAAAATAAAAAAACTACCAGAAGAATCTTTCAGGGCAGGTTTTTAAAAAGCCTCCGAAAAGACGAAGGAATTCAAATTGTTGGATTAGATTAATTATACTAATTTAATAAATTATTTAGATTAACTATAGATTATTTTGATTAGTTATTTAGATTGATTATATTAACTAGAATATTATATATATTAAGATTTCTTCAAATAATGATATTAGTTAGATTCATTATATAAGGTAATAAGATTTTATAGATTAGATATTAAGGTTGATTAGATTCGTTAAACTTAATTAATTGGATAACCAAGGCGACTGGTTTAGTTTGCGTGACCAGGAGTCTTCCACAGCCTGTAGCGCCCCCTTCTGACAGAACGAGGCACCTGAGATGTTTGTTGTTGGAAACGTTACTGAACATAATTAGATCAAATAAACATCAGCAGAGCAGAGAACCATGAATATCGCACAGTATAATATAATAATAATATATATATACTATATATATATATATATATATATATATATATGGTATAATAACAAGTATGGTGGTCGCGGTCAGTGTTTGCTAAAGGGCCCCTCGGCAGATGAGTGTTGGTTGACGCTCGCTCTCTCTGTCAGATACACCCTGAACATCCTGGAGGAGCTGGGCGACGGACAGAAGGTGACGGACGACACCATCGTGACTTGGGTCAACCAGACGCTGTCGCAGGCCGGGAAGGCCACGATCTCCAGCTTCAAGGTGCCGGCGGCCGCTCGCACCTCACCGCTCGGGTCAAACATCGTCTGTCGCTTAACTCGTCAAATGATCTCAACATTTTCACCAGTATTTTATTTTCTACTTATGTTAAATCTGTCATTTAAACCAAATACAGTTGAAACTGATGCTCAAAGTTCAGATATTTTAACTAAAAACAAGAGAAAGTTTCTTCTTGAAACCTGTGGCTCGGATTGTGAAGCTGCACATGTTGAAACCAACATTTCACCATGGATTTATATTTGTGTCATTTTTACCTTTTTTAAAAAACTATTGAATCTAAATTTGTATGTTTAACATCAAACATTTATGTTCATATTTTGATTAAATGTATCTTCCAAACATTTATTTAAAGGTAAATATAACAGTTTACAAATATTGCAAAGTGATATAAATCTGGTTTAAAAAAGTGATTTAAAAAAAAAAACATCACTTTTCATCACGTTTGAGCGAAATATGGTGAAAAGATGAAGGCGTTTGCATCTTCATCATGAGCTTTGGATTGAATTCATCAGTGTGTGTGTGTGTGTGTGTGTGTGTGTGTGTGTGTGTGTGTGTGTCTGTGTGTGTGTGTGTGTGCAGGACAGTAAAGTCAGCAGCAGTATGCCGGTTCTGGACCTGATCGACTCCATCCAGCCTGGATCCATCAGATACGACCTGCTGAAGACAGACGACCTGACGGAGGACGAGAAACTCAACAACGCAAAGTAAACGCACTTTAACAAAAATGATAAAAGCACATTCAGCACGAGGGGCGGAGCATCAGTTTGAAATCCATTGTTTGTCTTTGCTCTGAAGTAACATCCAATCAGAAAGCCTCGGCCCTCACGCTAACAGTCATCACTGTCTCTAGGTACGCCATCTCCATGGCGAGGAAGATCGGCGCCCGGGTTTACGCTCTGCCCGAGGACCTGGTGGAGGTCAAACCCAAGATGGTGATGACGGTGTTCGCCTGCCTCATGGCACGTGGCATGAAGAGAGCGTGAAGGGACGCTGTGGGGGGGGGAGCGTCCTAATCTAAAACACAGATTACACTGCTACAGGGGTTCTGGAATCATCTGCTAAAATAAAACGTTTTCTACAGTTGAAATAATCTGATTGGTTCAAATCACAGGAAAACAGATGCTTGTTTCTTTTTTAAATGTTTTTCTCTGTGGTTTAAAATCTGGAACTTTCTACGCAACAAATAAACAATTGAACATGAAGAACTGAGTCGTTTGTCTTGTAACAGCTCGATCGCAGCCTGGTGGTCAGTGACGGGATAGGTCAGCATTTCAGAAAGTGTGACACACACAGACACACATGCAGACGCACACAGACACACACAGACGCACACGAGACCTGATGAAACGATTTGATAAAAACAAGACGACGAGCTGAAAGTCAAAAACTCTGTTTAATAAGAGAAAAGTAGTTTTTCCAAAGGAACGACAGAGCAACTGGTAGAAAATGAAAAGCTGAATCGAGTCCATCAATTTTTAGGTGAAGTTCAGAAGCTGAAGAAACTAAACTACATATTTACAATATTCATTCTCAGCTGAGTCGACGGCTCCAGTTTCTGTGAAGATGTTTGTCCCTTTAACTCGTTTTAAAAGGTTTGTGTGGCAGCGTTATTTGGTGGGTTTGGCCTCAGTGGGGTTGTCTCCAGTGTCCAGCGTCTTGAGGAGGCGGAAGAGGCCGGCGGCTTCGCGGATGCGGCTGAACTCGATGCAGAACGCCTGGACCTCGATGAAGAGGTCCTGCACGTTGATGATCTTGTTTCGGATCAGAGACTGAAGGAAGACGCAGACGAGACGAACCAGGCGATTCTGAAAGAAACAACGAAACCAGTTCAACAGCAGATCAGGAGAAAGTTCCAACCAGTGACTGAATAAAGATGGACAACAAGCTGCAGTACAGACTTCCTCCTCCGTGTTAGGAGATGGGACACGGAACAAACATTAATAAATCAAAGTAGACGTCTCTCAGCGTTTATCACACTGATGTTTGTTCAAGTGTTTCTGTTCAGTTTGGTTTGAATTAATAAAAACGTGGAGACGTCCTGATTGACAGCTGAAACTGACTCCTGATTGATTGAGTGTGTTTATAGGCGGGACTTCGATTCCAGATCACCACTGACACCAAATGATGTCATCACCACAAGATGGCAGCGTTGGCTTCAGAGATACTTTAGTTTGCACAGAGGAAGAAGAGGTCACAGGTCGTCCATGTTTATCTACGGTCACTGATCCTCGTCATGTGATGAGGAGCGGCCTCGTACCTGCATGTACTTGTCTTTGATTTGCTCGCAGGTGGAGATACAGTTGGAGATGTAGAGGTGGATGAACTCCGGCGGCAGATCGACGGCTGTGGTTAACCTGAGAGACGAGGAGGAGGAAGAGATGTTTATCACTGCTTTAGTGTGTGTGTGTGTGTGTGTGTGTGTGTGTGTGTGTGTGTGTGTGTGTGTGTGTGTGTGTGTGTGTGTTCTGTATGGATCAGTGCAGATTCATGACATCACAACAACCTGGCAGCTAATCACAGTCCAGTGTGATATGAAAACTGAAGCTTAAACATGAGGACACAATGGGGGAGGCCGGGATCGAACCCCCAACCTGCAGAGCTGCAGGACGTGGTGAGGGACGGACTCACCTGTTCACCACCTCCATGGAGTGCAGCGACATGTCCATGTTGACGAGCACGGAGAAATACTCTGTGATCTGAGAACTCTGCATCAGCTTCAGCAGCATCTCGATGGCCACCAGGGGGTTGTTCTCCACCAGGTCGGGGAGCTTCGCCGGAGACAAGCCGATGTGATAGACCAGCTTCAGGTCCTTCTCCAGCTCGGCCAGCAGCTGGACGGGGAGAGAGAGAGGAGAGAGAAGGATCCGACAGTTACACTACAAGAGAAACAACACATCTGCAGAGAGGGAGGGGGGAGAGAGAGAGGGAGGGGGGAGAGGAGAGAGAGAGGGAGGGAGCAGAGAGGGAGAGCGAGAGAAGGATCCGAGTCTCAGAGAACAGCAGAGGGAGGAGAGAGAGGGAGGGAGAGAGAGGAGAGAGAGAGAGGAGGAGAGAGAGAGAGGAGGGAGAGGATGAGGAGAGAGAGGAGGAGAGAGGAGGATAGAGAGAGGAGAGAGGAGGAGAGGAGAGAGGGAGAGAGAGAGAGAGAGAAGAGCGAGAGAGAGAGAGAGGAGAGGGGAGGGGAGAAGAGGGGGAGAGAGAGGAGAGAGAGGAGAGAGGGAGAGAGAGAGAGGGAGAGAGAGAGAGAGAGAGAGAGAGAGAGAGAGAGAGAAGGATCCGACAGTTACACTACAAGAGAAACAACACATCTGCAGAGAGGGAGAGAGGAGGGGGGGAGAGAGGACGAGGGAGAGCGAAGGGGAGAGGAGAGAGGAGGGGAGAGGAGGGTAGAGAGAGAGAGAGAGAGAGAGGGAGGGAGAGGAGAGAGAGAGAGAGGAGGGAGAGAGAAGGAGAGAGGAGAGGGAAGAGGAGAGAGAGAGGAGGAGAGAGGGGAGAGAGAGAGGGAGGGAGGAGGGAGGGAGGAGGAGAGGAGGAGAGAGAGAGAGAGAGAGAAGGATCCGACAGTTACACTACAAGAGAAACAACACATCTGCAGAGAGGGAGGAACGAAGGGAGGGCGGGGCGAAGAGGATGAGGCTGGACAGATGGTTGATAGCGGGGGGTCTCAAAGCGAGGAGCGGTCCACTGACGCGGGCGGCCGGGGGGAGCAGCAGGGCCTCGCACACGTGGAGAGGCGGCGGCGGCCGGATGAACTCGGGGCGGAAGTGACCTGAGAACAGAGACACGTCGCCACGACGATCACATTTAACATCGCTGAAAGTTACCGTCAACACGCCGGGAGTGTGTCTGTGTGTGTGTGTGTGTGTGTGTGGTGGCAGAACACTTACATTCAGGCTATAAATAGAATTCTGACTTTGTTTTCTTTTTAACAACTTAACCATGAATCCAACAAAAAGTTTTATTCAACTATAGTTTTTCTTCGTCTCTGTTCACACTTACTCTCCAGTGGGGGGCGGGGCCCCGTGACCAGAGACTCGATGATCTGATTGGCCACCGAGCTGTCGAATCCCGAGTTGGACGAATCTGGATCCGGGTCGTTCAGGATGCTGGGGAAACTGGCCTTGCTCTGAGTGGGCAGCTCCGACTGGCGCTCTGCACGACACAAACACGGCTTATTTATGATCTGAGTTATTATCTATATAAGGTTATGGTAAAATTATGAAATATCAAGACTCAATTAGATTTCTTTGTCATACAGGTTTGACAGCTACATCTTAGGAATCAGATATTATTTTACACCATGACACCAGTCAAGATGTTTGTCTACATGTGAGATTAAAGCCGTGAAGAAGTGAGGACTCGTGTTCACCTGCTAACGCCAGCTGCAGCCCGCTGATGTCGATCGACTGGGGCATGTTGCCCACATCCATGCACGACACCTGTCGGGCGTCTTCTTGAAGAGGTCCCGAGGCGGCGCCAACATCAGCTGCGACAGGAAGAACTTCTCCGGCTGTGTGATGGGCGGTAGGAAGCCTGGAGAGGTCACATGTCAGAAAGCACATGGGATGGAGAACGGGTGTAAACGGAGGTCAAGAATCAGACATGAACTGGAGTCCGCACATGTTCCTGAAATGTTCTGGAGGTGGTCCGGCCTCCTGCTGCTCTACAGGCTCCGCCCCTCGCCTGGATGCTCCCACATGTTCCTGTTGTTGTGATCGAGTCGGACCCAACAACCTGCTGCTGCTACACAAACACCAACTACACAACATGTCAGGAACAACATCATGTGGAAACACTCTACTGTTGCACGGCACCTTTAATAAGTCTAACTGATATCACTGTAAACCTAACTCGACCCTAACCTTGAACTAGAGCTGGTCAACTACACCTGACCCGGAGCTAACTTAGACCTGAACCCTGACCTGAGGCGAACCTGAACCTGGAGCTCGGAACATGTCCTCCCCCTGACCTCCTGCGTCCCGGGGGGACAGTACACAGAGGTCGCCCCCCCACAGGGACCCGGAGCTCACACGTACCGGACAGCAGCTTCTCCGGCTCCTCCCCGGCCGGCGCGGGGTTCAGCAGGTGAGCGAACACGGCGGCGAACGGGTTGGCCGCCAGGGGCTCGGTGCGGTACATCTCCCACAGCAGGTAGAGGGCGGTGAGCCGCTGCGGGGAGCTGGGCAGCAGGTCCGGCTGCTGCAGGAGCATCACCAGCACCGAACCCACCCGGAAGTGCTCCGCCTTCCCGAAGTAATGGTGGAAGTGTGTGGACAGGCTCTCGAAGGTGTTGGTGCAAGCCTCCTCCGAGATGATGCTCAGCAGGTTGGACAGCTCCTTCGGGGCCAGCGTCATGGCTCCGCTGGCAGAGGTCGGGGCGGAGCGGCGCGTTAGTGAGTCATCCCGGAAACACGCAGATAAATCTCCCGCAAACAACTGATCCCGCAAACTACGGGCTGGAGACCATCACACGAGTTAGCAGCGAGTTAGCTTAGCCTAGCAGTGCTAACGGCTAGCGGCGGCGCGGACATGGCGGAGCGTGACGAGTCTGCGGGATAAATCCACCGGGAACCGCTCGGTGGCGTCATACGTCTCCGGCACCGACACGCACCGAACTGTGACGCTCCGTGAACGCGTTCAATTACCGTCACGCACACGAGGCTCTGTTAGCACCGAGGTTTGAACCTTCTCACGCACTGCATTATGGGTAGCGTAGTAAGCTTATCCTTCCGTGTTCTACAGAAGACCCGCCTCTATTGGCTGACCTCGACATTCTTCTGTAAATCCGACCAATCAACGGTATGCAGCCCTAAATGTGAGCCAATCAGAGGCAGGATAGAGGCGTGACTTTCTCTGTAAGGGTTAAAAAAGGCTTCCGGAATCTTTTATAGTCAAAATTAATAAAACAACGATTTTTATATTTGTACCTGAGAGATTCATAGGTATTGAACAAATCTAGCACTGATATATTATATTTGACTTTATTATTTGAGGATTTTTTATTAAAATAAATATGTGCAGATGTTTATTTTTGAAAAAATGATTTTATAATTTGTAATGATACAAACATTTTACTTTAATTTATGAACATGTGTTTTATTTGGATTCTTGAACTATGACAAAGTTTGAGGGGAATTATTTTTGTTATTATTAATAAGTTGTTGATGATTCTTGTCAGCTATAATATTTACAGTATTTTCAAAATAAAAGCCCCAGGTGGTTATAAGACCTTACCCAGGAACCCGAATAAGGCTGGGTTTTCAAAATAAAATCCCTCCCAGATGTTAACAGGAGTATTAATTTCAACACATTTCAGATTATTTCACCAAGTTGCAACTTGAGATAATTTATAATACCAATACTTTTATTCAGAATAACTTTGATTTAAGATTAAAGAATAATTTATTTTTAATGTTATTTTGATTCAGATATAAATTCATGTGTTTGATTCTTCACACTCGGCACAAGTCTCACACAATCATTTATCAAACGATCAATGAGCCTCATTCATCAACTGTTCTTAAGAATTAAAACAAATCTGTTTAAAACTCTCGATGCAGTCTTTTACGAATATTGTCACCAATGGTTTATTTTGACTTCAAATCTGAGATCAAACTCTTTTTACTTCAATTATAAGACTCCCCCCCCCCAGTATCAACTGGCACACACACTTACCAACACAGGGAATTCATCAATATAACACAGATACGAACAACTGCAGTTTAAGAACGCGTCACGAATCGGACGTATACTTTTCTTAGAAAACTTCTAAAGAACAAATATAAGAAAATTCTTAAGAAGATATTGTGAACGAGGCCCGATGTTCTTTCAGTGGGGTTCACTTTGGAAAACAGAGTTTCTCCAGACGTCAGGTTCTGTACCAGGACATAATGTTGCTTTAATGAGTTGTTGATGGAGATATGACTGAGATACAAACATGTTTATGTACAAACACTAAACAAAACTCCAGTTGAACATCACTTCTTTCAATCATTAAACACTTGAATTTAATGTAATTTCATAAACAGCAGATAATGTTAGCGTCAACATAACTGAAGGAGAAACTGTATTTTCACATTTATACCTCAAGTTTTTCTTTTTACTAAGAAGTAATTGTAAGTAGTTTTTTAAACTCATATTCACCCTGAAAACAAATAAATGTGTTTGACAACTGAAGTAAAACTGTTTTTCAGGAGGAAACCAAATTATTTCTGGTCCTGATGAGATTCAACCTCCAAAACAACATTAGTCCACATTGGTTAAAGGGAAAGTTCACACAAAGCACGGGTCCATTATCACCTCAGTCAACAAGAGTCCACAAGGGAAGATCTGGGTGCCAACGCGCTCACACGCACCACACACACCAACACACACACACACACACACACACACACAACACACACACACACACACACACAACACACACAACACAACCACCACACAACACACACACACACACAACCACACACACCACACAAAGCACAAACCAACACACACACCCACCAACAAAACAGCACACATGCACAAACCATAATGGCCACAACACATCCTCAAAACCTCCACTTCAAACATTAAAGCATCTTGGTCAAAGTATAAAAAGAAAAAATACAAAGAACCAACAGAAGATGAAAAGTCAGTTAAATATCATCATGCAGACAAACACTGTAAACTTCAGCACTGGCCACAGGTCCGACATGTCCACCGGGGGGGGTCGTGAGAGGAAAAAGGCACTTAATGTTAAAGTGCTTATCGATAGTCACTGACCTTCAACACCAGTGATGTGCTAATGTTTGAGTTTCACCACGATGGCAAAACATTCGACTGAACTACTATTATTATTTTTACTTTGGTTTCATTCACACAACACATTTCACAGCTTGGACAACAGAACAAACTTCATTTATAAAAACAATCCAACACGAAGCTCAAGAGTTTCTGTGCTGCAGAGCTGACGACCAATCAGCATCCACCCAGACACGTTGGTTCAGCTGCAGTACTGCACTTTGCCACACGTTCATCAGTAACTCTTTGATTTCTGTTTGTTTTCAAGGACGGGCATCACATCAGTGTGTAATGGGGGGTTGTTGTGTGTTTATAATTCATCTAAAACTTTCTTATGAATACACACTTTAGTTCAACTCTTACATTGGACTATTACTCAAGACTTTGCTGTTTGATGTTTGATTCTAATCATTTATGTTTGAATGCACAATTACAGCTTTTACACTGTGTATGTTCTTGACCTGTGATGCAACAGGAAGTTAAGGGTTAACTAGGTGGTGGTCTAGTGGTTTGGTATCTGGGCTTCCAAATGGAATACAGTAAGGTTGTGAGTTCAATCCCTTTGGCTGTTGTCATTTTGCCACTGAGCAAGGCACTTAGCCCGAGGTGCTCCGGGGGGGCTGTCCCCTGCTCAGAAGATCAAAGGTAGTACAACAAAGTGAGAAATCACAGGCTTCATCAAAGACATCTCCAAAGCAAAGTAACCTTACCGGTGCTTTAACATGACCAAAGGTCGTAGGTTACATGAATCAAACAGGAAGATTCAGCAGCTCAGCAGTTCTCAGAAACACAGGCCGGTAGCGATAGTGATCAACGATGGTGCTCAAGAAGACAAATGGGCCTAATGTTAACATGGAGGCGTTGAAAGCTGAGCTCCGGCAAATAAAAAAAGCTCTCGCCTGTCAGGATAAGAAGGTCCGAGAGCTCACGACCCGGCTGGAGACTGAGACCGAAGACAAGACGTTTCTATCACACCAGAATAAGTATCTTTCAGCCGAGATCATGAAGATGCAGACCTGGCGTCTGGGGAAGAAAAGAGAGTTGGATAACCTGAGAGACGCCAACGAGCAGCTTCCTCGGGCACAGAAACCGTTGACTGCTGCTCAAACGACTGAAGCTCAGAATGTGGGCACCCCTCAGCATCAGTGTCAGGGAATGCAGGATGACAACGAGATGCAGCTTGAGTCCACAGACGACAAAATTCAAACCCTGGAGAAGCTGATCAGTCATTAGAGGCCAAGCTGCAGGAGAAGACTCAGCAGCTGGCTCGGTGTCTGGAGGAAGCCGAGGAGCAGAGCCATGACTTTAAAGAGATCATGAAGCATGCAGAGGAAGACGAGGTGAAGAAGATCCACGAGATCAAACTCAGGACTGAGAAGAAGCTGCAAACAGAAAAAGAGACAAACATAAAACTGAAGGCGGAACTGACCATCATGACTCGAAGGTTCTCAAACTTTCAGAAGCAATTTGATGAAAAGGGCACTGAGATGTACATGTTGAAGCAGGAGAAGCAGCAGCTGCTGGGTTTGACCCGCTCACAGCAGAGCGAGATCGAGGACCTGAAGCAACACAACGAAAAGACCAGCCAGGAAAAGGATGGCACGATCTTAGGCTTGAAGCAGAAGAACCAAGAACTGGAGGGTTTGAGGTTTATTCATGATTTCAAGTTTAGCGAGTTGAAGAAGCAGTTCGAGGCTCAACAAGACGAGATCAAGGAGAAAAGGGAGAGCATCGGACAGCTGCAGGAGAAACTGAGGCAAACGGGCCACAACTACAATACTCTGACACAGATCACGTCCGACCTGAGGCTCAAACTAAAAGCAGAAGGGACACAGCTGCACAATGAGATTCATAAACTTAAAAATCTGGAGACACACCTTCAGCGGCTCAAGTCAGACCTCCATAACTGTGTTAACTTCATCCAAGAGCCGAAGAAACTGAAGGACAGCGTGCTGATGATCTACGCCCGCTACGTATCGCAGACTGAAAGGCAGGAGATGAGCAACGTGGACAGAGATGCTCAGAGGGCGGTCTACCGCCAGCGTGATTGCCTTGAGAGGACCATCAACGGTCTGAAGATGAGGCTGGCCTAAATCTGCTGAGGAACATCAGAAAATCTACACCAGGATCAACAAGGAGAACGTTTCTATGATTAAAGAAATCAACGAGCTGCACATAGAGTTGCGTTTGTTGAGGACTCAGGTGAAAGATGGCAAAGCTCAGCTGGCCCTGAACAAGAAATCCAACTACTTCAGGTCCCAAGTCAGAGGCAGGACCCAAACATGAGGATGTGAGTAAACCGACTTCCGAAGGTACAATTTGTATATATTGTACATGTACTGTTTGAGACACATTTCTATATTTAAAGATATAATAAAATCAACTCAATTGGTAACTTCTTGTGTGCGTTTTGTGTCGTACATATTCAAGCTTCCTGGTCCTATAACCATCTGGGGGCTTTTATTTTTGAAAATCCCGCCGCTATTCTGGCTTTTTATCTCAATTATTTATTTAAATTGACCGTTATATTATGTATTATGTTTCCTGTGGAAATGACCTGACTGCACTTTGCACCTGCAGTAGCTCCTCCCCTCACACTGCTGACGCTGCTGTGCGATTATATTATTTTCTTTGTTAATTGAGCTGTTTATGTCATAACCTGCGGTGCATATTGTTTATTCTATTAGGTCATCAAGCTGTTCTGGTTTTCATCGCTAATATAAGTTTTATAGTCGTTGCAGGAAGTGTTTTTGGCGTCCGGCCCGGTCATGTGACCAACAAAGTGCTGCAGAGCTCTCACACACACACACACACACACACACACACACACACACACACACACACACACACACACACACACACACACACACACACACACACACACACACACACACACACACACACACACACACAATAATAGTGTCGAGTCACATTATTGTTGTTAAGTTTGCGTTTCCCTAGCGTGCTGCTAGTTAACTAACTAGCAGCTGACTAGCAGGTTTCCAGAGGAGGAGGAGCCAGTGGGTCCAACTAACCAAGGAACCGCGGCAGAAGTTGAATCACTGACCGGTTGAGTTGTCTTCCTGATTGTTAACATGAGGTGAATGATTCCAATTGGAATCAGAATAGGAGGAATCCGCTTGTTCCCATGTGAACCTACGGAACTGAAGTTTGATGTGTCCCAGCCTTTAACGTTTTACTGCACAAAACAAGCGTAGTTTGTTCAGTGTTGGCGTGATGTATCCGTGTGGCGTGTCGGTGTAGTGTTGGCGTGATGTATCCGTGTGGCGTGTCGGTGTAGTGTTGCTGTGATGTATCCGTGTGGCGTGTCGGTGTAGTGTTGCTGTGATGTATCCGTGTGGCGTGTCGGTGTAGTGTTGGCTGTGATGTATCCGTGTGGCGTGTCGGTGTAGTGTTGGCGTGATGTATCCGTGTGGCGTGTCGGTGTAGTGTTGGCGTGATGTATCCGTGTGGCGTGTCGGTGTAGTGTTGGCGTGATGTATCCGTGTGGCAGCAGCTTTTAAATCCTGAAATGAAGAAGCTGCAGCAGAAACTCCAGGGGTCTCATTTATAAAACAGTGCGTGGGATTCATACTAAAATTGTACGTGCGCACAAAAGCCGGAAATGGCATACGCAAAAGAAAATTCAGATTTATAAAACCGTGCGCACGCACACCTGAACGCCACTTTCCCGTCTCCAAAATGTTCGTAAGCACGGGTCAGAGTTTGCTTGGAAATACGCACATTTTCCCGTCAAGTTTGTTTTTATAAATCCCAACATTTGCGTGCGAAGTGGCGTACGCACGTTTCGGGCCCTTGTGCGTATGCATGGTTATAAATGAGACCCCAGCTCAGCTACAGCTCAACAGGAAACTGGTCCAATTACACCAAAAACAAGAAAAGGCCAGAAGCGGGAAATTCAAAGTGTTTTGAGCCAAACAGAAATGTTCGGTTTCAGTGTTTAGTGCAAACGTGTCCTTTGCATAGCTTCCTCTCGATCTGTGTTTGAAACTCAGGGATTAGACAAAGCAGACAACGCCGGGCCGAGGCTAGCTGGTTAGCATGCTAACCTCAGAAGAAGTAAAGAAGTGATAGAACGTTTGATACTGAATTTCTAATAAACAGCTTCTAATGCTTACGTTAGATATGTACTGATTGCAAAAACAGACGTAGCTGCTTAAAGAAAATTATTTTGTGATTTCAAGAAAACAAATTTGGGGCGACACCATCTCTGAATGAACTTCTTGTGATCACAATAAAACTCAATTTAAAAACTCAACTTCTAACAACATTAAGTTGATGCTTCTCTGTTCCTAACGAGACGACTGCAGGTCAGAACCTCCTGTGGAGACGTGGACGTAGCGGAACCTACCACTCACAGGAGCTGGAAACGGATTCTCACGTAGACTCACAATAAAATATGACTTTTCTTTTCACAAACTTCCATCTGCTTGTTATTGTGGATCAAAAGGAGCCAAAACAAAAATGATAATTCTCTCAGGACTGAACAGGACGCCCGACGCTCTTCTTCTCTCTCCTCAGTCCGCGTAGTGCATGATGGACTCCACGTAGTTTCCAGGGAAGAGGCCGGTGGTCGAGTTCATCACCCCTTCGAACCACCCGTCCTCGTTCTTCTTGATCACGTAGATGATCCCTCCTTCCTGGAACGATAGCTCGTCCTCCTTGTCAGCGGTGTAGTCATAGATGGCCACCACTAGAGGGCAATAAACACACCAAAATGTTTTTTTTCTTTTTAGCATTTTCTGACATTTTACAGACGAAAGCGACAAATCGATGAATTGAAAACATAATCAGGAGATTGATCCATAATGAAAATGTTCTGGATCTTAAACCAGCTTCATGTGCCGTCACTGCTGCTCAGGCCCGGCCTCTGACATCATGGATGCAGTGTTTAAATGTCAGGTGACCCGGAGCGACCAATGGAACGATCAGTGGCACAGATTCCTGTTCCCAGACTGTGATGGTGAAGAAGGTTTGAGACGCAGGTTTCTGTAGCGTTACCTTTCTCCATGTAGTTCCTCGGGGCCCACGGAGGGTCTTCTTCAGTGTACGGGTCGCTGTACTCCACCACTGACGAGTCCTCTTCGTGTCCATCTTCCATTGGCTGAGGAGACAGCAGGGGCTCCTCGGGCCATGATTGGCTCTCAGCAGCCGGAGTGGGAGGGGCGTCTGAAACTGGAGGTGGATCAGATACGTTGAGGGTCAATATCAACCAATCACAGATTGGATCATAGTGAATAAAGATGGACGACATGACGGCTCCAAAACGCTGAGACAAGTCATCTAGATCGCCCCCTGGTGGCTGCCTGCGGTCAAGGTTATATAAACCCTCCGCCTCCATGTTAGCAGATGGGACATCACCAAACTAAAACATCAAAGTAGACGTTAACTAAATGTTTCTGTCGTTTCAGGTCGTTCTTATCTCACTGATGTTCATTTATTTAGTTATTTGATGATATAAAAACAGGCTGAGACGTCATGATTGACAGATGATACTGACTCCTGATTGGTTGAGAGCATCTATGGGCGGGACCTTGTTACCGCGGCTCCACGATCACCGCTGCACAGACCGGACTGTAAAGGACGTCATCACCACAAGGTGGCAGCGTTTGTCTCTGAGATATTTTAGTTAAATTTCTGGAGAAAGTGGAGACGTGTCGTCATCTTTGTGTAACTGCTCCACCTACAGGCAAGAGAAGACACAGCAGCAGCAGCTCCCACAGCTGCTGTCAGTGTCTTTCATCCCATTTCACAGAGTTGACATTAATACATCACGATACTCACTGGACTCCTGAACTCGAGCAACGAACCCCATGAGAGGCAGCTGAGGGGTGAACTGCAGGAGTGATGGAGGCGGGGGGGAGGCTGCAGACACACACAGATCGGAGTTCATCAACACAACCAACACAACACGTTTTAAAAACTGTGTCCGCACAACTATGAAGTTTTCCAGCCTCTGAATCAGAGACTTATGTAAACTGCTCTCGGTTCAGTTTGAAATCTCTGGGTTTGTGTTTCAGTCTGAACAGAAACTGAGACTTTAGTAAACGATGACGCAGACGTTCTCTTCCTGATTGGTTCTCATCAGTGACATGACT
>CM031682.1:704185-731685 GCA_006182925.3 Reinhardtius hippoglossoides | reverse complement strand
AGAGTGAGTCCATGTGAGGAAACAGCAGGACAATGTGTGGAAGCTTCCCAGAGAGCGAGTGGACGTGTTGATGGGAAAACGTCTCTTGTCCCAGACCAGACTGACAGATGTGTTGAATTTCTTTAAAACCATCATGAGAGTGAAAAACAGAAGAAGTTGGTTTGTTAAGTTCAGCTCTGAGTTGGTTCTGGCCGCCACGTTGACCCCGGCTACCTGAAGGTTCGGGGTCGATGGTTGAGGGTGGCGAGCTGCCCAGGGGCCATATTGTTTCTGGTGGGGCTGGAGACATAATGGTTGGGCACCACTGGGGGGCACACTGGCTCCAAGGTCCTGTAGGGGGAGCTCTTCCTGCACATGCGAGAGGTGATGGTGAAGACAAGGTTTACTGGACGGAGACGGAGATGATGAGTCACTCCAGGGTCCTGAAGGGGGGGGGGGCTCTAATTTTTTAATTCTTTAATTCTTTAAAAAAGAGAAATATTATTATTTAACCCCTCAAATATTAAAGTGTCCATCACTTTCATAAAATTTGATTAGAGTTAAATCTGAGCTTGTTGTGGTTCAGGAGCCACTGGGGGGCGCTGCAGCTCTTATTCTGCAGACCATATATTCTGTTCACCGTCAACGCAGTGAATCCACAAAATTAGTTTTAATTCAACAAAATGTGACAAATTATCCTGAATTTCAACGACACAGAAACATAAACATCTGGACAGCTGTTCGTGGTTTCCACATTAAAATGAGCCGATCCGACGAGAAGCACAGAAATCTGCTCTGGTCATATTTTAAAGGTCAGAGTTTATTTTTAGAGACGTTAAACTCGTCCCGCGCCACGAAGCCGAATCCGACCAGAGCGGAGACGAAGAGGCAAAGAGTCGGATTCATATCGGAGGAGAAACACAGAATCAGCTCGATTCACATGCGTGTGAGCGGAGATCGACATGTGGACGGGACGTTAAACGTACACGTGTGTGGTGTGTGTGTGTGTGTGTGTGTGTGTGTGTGTGTGTGTGTGATGTCGTCCATTTGTCAAACCGTTAATAAGCATGAACTGTGATTTTAACACAAAAAGTACAATTGGACAAGATTCGGACACAGGAAGTGAAAATCATGAGAGACAGAAGGACGGCGCCGACCCGCTGCTGTGTGTGTGTGTGTGTGTGTGTGTGTGTGTGTGTGTGTGTGTGTGTGTGTGTGTGTCTGTGTGTGTGTGTGTGGTGACAGATGGCGCTCGTCCTGTCGACCAGCCTCAGCTTCCTACAAACTGCTGAGCTGCTTCTGTTCTCTCGTCTCATTCTGCTCTGGGATCTCGAGCCTTTGGCAGAGACGCAGATCGGAACCATGACTCATCTCGTGCGAGCAGCTGGACGATCAGCAGGTCGGAGCGGAGACTCACACATTCTGTTATCAGCGACATCATAACACGACGCACACCTAGTTTTAAATATCCTCCTGCTCCTCAGACTCTCGAACACCCGGAGGAAACACGAGTCACTTCCTTCGAATCAAAGCTTTAAACATTACTTTACTTTATTCCCCGATCTGACCTCAGTCTAGTTTTTATTATTGTTGTTTCTGTCACACATATTTTATTTATCCTTTCATAACGGAGGTTATATTCCTCTTTGTGTTGTTATGTTAATATTTATGTATTTTTACTTTTTATTTATGTTCCAATGATTTAATTTTCAATCAACACAAATATCTTTATTATCTCAGACTGATTTCTCTCACTGGACATTGATCCATGTTCCTCCTGATTTTACTATTTAATACTGATTATTATTAATTCACATGTAAACAGAAACACAGTTGATGGATAACAAATATATAAATATATATATTTATCAATATCACAAGCACAGATTTGAGGGCAGATAGCGACGACATCACTCGCACACATTCTCATTTTTAAATTGATCTCCGAATCATCGCTCGCTGAATGTGGGCGGAGCCATGTCGGGTCAACCACACAAACGTTGTTGCTATTGGTTGAGGCTGTGATGTCAAAGTTCACCTGCAGGATTTGTGTAAGCGTGACATAACAACTGAAAACACACATCACGTGACGATTTCGTGGGCGTGTGCATGTTGGTGTAAACAGGAAGTAGAGTCAGCTGCTCCGATGTTATTAAAGCGTTCACTTCCTGTTTGTGTTCAACACAACAAGGATTGTTGTTGTTTGTGTGTTTATCAGCTGAACAACAATATGTTGGACTAAATACAATGACTTCGATTTGTTATAGTTAATAAAGAGGTGTGTGTGTGTGTGTGTGTGTGTGTGTGTGTGTGTGTGTGTGTGTGTGTGTGTGTGTGTGTGTGTGTGTGTGTGTGTTACATACCCAAAGATGCCTCTGCCTGACCTCGGAGGACTGGGTGGTTTCTGGGAGGGGGGGGTGGTCCGGGACAGACTTCCTAATTTCATGTTCTGTTGGCCGTTCCCCTGCGCGCACACACACACACACAGACACACACACACACACATGAAACTCTGCTCTGATTGGTTGGTAGATCATGTGTCTCCTCGTTGTTTTCAAAACGTCGAAGCTCTTTAAATTATAATTCTATTGGAGCTGGAAGTGTGTTGTGTTGTGTGTCCTTCACTAACATGCCTCGTACACGTGTGTGTCGTGTTGTGTGTCCTTCACTAACATGCCTCGTACATGTGTGTTGTGTTGTGTGTCCTTCACTAACATGCCTCATACACGTGTGTGTCGTGTTGTGTGTCCTTCACTAACATGCCTCGTACACGTGTGTGTCGTGTTGTGTGTCCTTCACTAACATGCCTCGTACATGTGTGTTGTGTTGTGTGTCCTTCACTAACATGCCTCATACACGTGTGTGTCGTGTTGTGTGTCCTTCACTAACATGCCTCGTACACGTGTGTGTCGTGTTGTGTCCTTCACTAACATGCCTCGTACACGTGTGTGTCGTGTTGTGTGTCCTTCACTAACATGCCTCGTACACGTGTGTGTCGTGTTATGTGTCCTTCACTAACATGCCTCGTACACGTGTGTGTCGTGTTGTGTGTCCTTCACTAACATGCCTCGTACACGTGTGTGTCGTGTTATGTGTCCTTCACTAACATGCCTCGTACACGTGTGTGTCGTGTTGTGTGTCCTTCACTAACATGCCTCGTACACGTGTGTGTCGTGTTATGTGTCCTTCACTAACATGCCTCGTACACGTGTGTGTCGTGTTGTGTGTCCTTCACTAACATGCCTCGTACACGTGTGCCGTGTTGTGTGTCCTTCACTAACATGCCTCGTACACGTGTGTGTCGTGTTGTGTGTCCTTCACTAACATGCCTCGTACACGTGTGTCGTGTTGTGTGTCCTTCACTAACATGCCTCGTACACGTGTGTGTCGTGTTATGTGTCCTTCACTAACATGCCTCGTACACGTGTGTGTCGTGTTATGTGTCCTTCACTAACATGCCTCGTACATGTGTGTGTCGTGTTGTGTGTCCTTCACTAACATGCCTCGTACATGTGTGTGTCGTGTTGTGTCCTTCACTAACATGCCTCGTACACGTGTGTGTCGTGTTGTGTGTCCTTCACTAACATGCCTCGTACACGTGTGTGTCGTGTTGTGTGTCCTTCAGTAACATGCCTCGTACACGTGTGTGTCGTGTTGTGTGTCCTTCACTAACATGCCTCGTACACGTGTGTCGTGTTGTGTGTCCTTCACTAACATGCCTCGTACACGTGTGTGTCGTGTTGTGTGTCTTTCACTAACATGCCTCGTACACGTGTGTGTCGTGTTGTGTCCTTCACTAACATGCCTCGTACATGTGTGTGTCGTGTTGTGTGTCCTTCACTAACATGCCTCGTACACGTGTGCCGTGTTGTGTGTCCTTCACTAACATGCCTCGTACACGTGTGTGTCGTGTTGTGTGTCCTTCACTAACATGCCTCGTACACGTGTGTGTCGTGTTGTGTGTCCTTCACTAACATGCCTCGTACACGTGTGTGTCGTGTTGTGTGTCCTTCACTAACATGCCTCGTACACGTGTGTGTCGTGTTGTGTGTCCTTCACTAACATGCCTCGTACACGTGTGTGTCGTGTTGTGTGTCCTTCACTAACATGCCTCGTACACGTGTGTGTCGTGTTGTGTGTCCTTACCTTGAACCTCAACAACCACTAACAAGTCAATGAAAGCAGAGGAAGAAAAGAGGACGGTGAGTGTCACTGACAGAACCACAGACCAACACTGACCATGTTCAACTCAACAACCATCACATGGGACTTCTTCACCTTGACTCCGTGTCCGATGTCGTCCAGGACGCCGTAGTCGATGGGCTTCCTGATGTAGCGCACCGGCCTCTCGGGATTGGACTGAGCAACTATTTTATGCGAGCGGCACGTGTTCTTGTTGGTGGTCAAGATGCCGATCTCCCGCCTCGCCACCTTTTCTTTGTGAATGTCAACGGTCTGAGAAGATAAACCAGAGTGAATTAAAGGCAGGAAGTCGAGTCCTGTGACTGATAAGAACCAATCAGGAGCCAGTCTCAGCTGTCAATCATCAAACGGATCAGAAACATGAACGCAACGTCATGGTTGACAGCTGAGACTGGCTCCTGATTGGTCGAGAGCATGTATGGGCGGGGACTCGATATCTCAGCTACACCCCACGATCGCTGCTTCTCAGACTCGGAATATAAACGACGTCACCACAAGATGGCAGCGTTCGTACCTGAGATATTTTTGGCACACACCAACCACACACACACACACACACACACCACACCACACACACACCACACAACCACACACACACACACACACACACACACACCACACACACACCACACACACACACACACACACACACACACACACACACACACACACACACACCTCTGTGAAATGAAGAGTGGATTATTGAGTCTGAGCAGAAGCTTTGCTGCATGAAACACTCGCCTACACAGCAGATGTGAGTGAGTGGTGAGTGAGTGAGTGTGTGTGTGTGTGTGAGAGTGAGTGTGTGTGAGTGTGAGTGTGTGTGTGAGTGTGTGTCAGTGTGTGTGTGTGAGTGGTGTGGCTGAGAGCTGCTCTTATGAGCAGGAACATTCTCGGAGCTGTGTCCTGATGACACTGGTTCCTCGGTGTGAGCGGAGGACGGACCCTGAACCACATGCTGAGGCTTCTTCTTCTCCTCCTGCCGTCGGAGCCTCGGCACCACGACGGCCCGGCGCCGGCTCAGTGAGCAGGATGTGGGTTTGTCCTGCAGCTGGATGTGTTGGACGCAGCTGTGAGGTGTGTGGGTGCAGAGTGTCGACTGCTGATATTACAGGTTTCATTTATCTGAAAAACACGTGAACTGAATCCTGTGGACGTGAAGTCCTCAGAGAAGTGATGGTTTAGATAAACGCTGCAGGAGAATCCACATTTCCATGATCCTCATCGACCACCTGCACCAAATATCACACTCAGGTTTACATGTTCAATACCTTATACTGGATATATTCTGTGTACATCGTCCTTTCTAGTTTACATCTGTATTGAATCTTTACTTATTTATTACTTTTACTAAATGTATATTGAAGTATTATTGTACATATTTCATATATATTTGTACATCTTTTTAAGCTTATATTTGTACTCATGGAGCTTTTGTAACAAACACAATTTCCCCCTGGGATCAATAAAGGATATCTGGTTCTGGTTCTGATGATTTACTTCCCCCACAGTGGGACTAATGAAGGAGTTTCTGTTAAAACACATTTTTATAAAATGACTTTTAACCAGACGTTTGTTTTATTGCTTTTATTTTATCCATTGTCTGGCAGTGACTTGTTTAAATTCAGAATGACACAGCAGGTATTTTGTGTTTTAGTCTGTGAAGCACTTCCATCTCATCTTAAACCTCTTTTTCAACTAAATAGCAGGTACACACAGGTTTTTAAAGAAATACAACTTATACAATAACACAATACAAACCATACAACACAATAAATCCTCTGAACCGGTGTTTGTCTGCTCCGACCTGTGAGATGTGGTTGACGGAGCTCTCCATGCAGCGGAGCTGTGAGGCCTGGATGTCCAGCATCTGCAGCACGTTGTTGGCCAGCGTGTTGATGAGGTAGGCGACGCTGGCCAGAGACTGAGTGGTGTAGCTCTTGGTCTCCTCCAGCGCTCGCTGCTTGTCTGTGGACTGAAGAACAGACGAGTCAGGAAGCAGCTTCACAGCGTGACAACAGACCGAGGAGACAGGAGGGCGGCACGTTCCTCTGGAACCAGATCACGGTTCTATGGTTTCACTGCCTCACACATTCCGTCCATCTTGGAGAACGCCGTCCCTCCGTACAGACGTTTACCACTAAATGACTTTGTATGGGTGACCTCTGACCTTCAGACACACACTGAGGAGTCGATCTGCAGTTGTTCACATGATCGAAAATAAAAAACCTCATATTTAGAACATTCTTTTAAATTCTTCTCAAAAACCAAAAATGCACAAACCTCAGATATGTGTATACAGGACATCGTATAGAACACATGCAGGAACACAGCTGAACACACACGTGATTACACACAGATTCATGCAAACCAACGTGTGCACTTATGCAAACACACACACACACACACGCGCTGCCGCTCTCCTGGTAAAATGCTGAATGTGATTTTATAACACAAATCATAGAAACGTTTGTGTGTGTGTGAGTGTGTGTGTGGTGTTTTGCTGAGGCATGATGTAGGTCAGAGCAAACTCATTCATGCCCGAGGTTGACAAGAAATACACTGACATCCATGTGTGTCTCTCTGTTACACACACACACACACACACACACACACGTGACCCTGAGACATTCAGACTGAACAACAATCCTCCATCACATGACTTCATGTGATGTCACCACAGAGACTTTGTGTTAAATCACTTTGTGACGAAGTGAAAGTCGGACGCTCGTGTGATTCCCGCTTGAGCTCTAATGGGATTGTTATTGTTCCACTGATTCCCACCAGCGACTGGAAAGGAAGACGACGTCTCCTCTTCCTCCGGAAGTGAAACTGAAACATGTCAGATAGGAACGCTGCCATCTTGTGGTGATGACGTCATCTGGAGTCAGACGTGATCTCATCGATATGAGCTCAACCAATCACGAGTCAGTCTGTCATCACAGAATAAACAGCCTCCAGTTGAACTCTCGTCTGATTCTCAACTAAATCTCTTTTCTATTCTTCCTCCTCGTCCAGTTCCTGACCTTCATCACCTTCATCCCGACACTGAGCTTCCTCCCTCTTCTTCCTTCCCTCCCTCCTCTTCTTCCTCCTGATGTCCTGTTAGCAGTGACCTAGTTGGAGGGTTGAGTCCTCTGGCCTGAGGACCACACACACACACACACACACACACACACACACACACACACACACACACACACACACACACACACACACACACACACACACACACACACACACACACACACACACACACACACACACACACACACACACACACACTCTCAATTCAAACTAAATATATGAAACTCTACATGAATCAGATTCTGCTCCGATTCCTCTGACCTGGTTTTATGTGTTATAATGTTAGAATGAGACTCTTCATAAGAGCCTGATACAACTGAACCACTCGTCCAGCCACTGAGCTGATTCACCGTACAAGGTCCAGACCCACACAACAAATCAGGAGATTCACATCCGGCTGGTTTACAGAACCAGAACTACTGGACTTATTGATAATCAGTGGTTTAAGAAACATTCACCAGTTCCTAATGTGACGATTCACTGTAAAGGCTCAACGTTAGATTCCTAAACTCTGCGTTCATTTCCCCGTTTTGTTCACATCCTATAAAAAATATAGATGTGGGTGAAACAGAGCAGTACCACCGGAAATAATAGGGGGCAGTGTAGCTCATAGTTCAGTGAGATAACCACAGGAAACGAGCAAGACATTTGAACAATGGCGGAACAATAAGGGGGAACCTTCGAGGAGAGAGCGTTTTTCTTTGGGTCATGTATTAATCAAAGGTTTAACGTGACCTGGCCCCCGGCATCATTACAGGACCGGGGGCCACGGCTACAGGCACACCACAAATACACACAAAACAACAAAGAGACACACAACTACTTAGTTTCTGAGCTTGTGCTTCCGGAGTCGATGAGTCAACTGATGTTTCTGAGCACGGACAAAGAATTCCGGAGCTTTGTGCTCAGCACGTTCGGAGGAGTTTTAGTTAAGGAAGTGAATCTGAAGCTGTTGAAGCTTCTTCTCTCGCTGCTGGAAAGAGCTGGAGACGTGATCAGCTGCCAGGATCACAAACCTGCAGACGCCTCCGCAGGAGCTGTTCCTGGCACTGGAGGCTGGAAAACCAGTCGCCATGGTTTCCAACTCTAAACACGCAGGAGCAGGTCCCGCCTCCTGCAGCGGGAGGCGGAGTTACAGTACGACAATAACTGGTAGCAGCTGTGGGAGGAGCCTGCACATGCTCAGTACGGCTCAGTGTCTTCGAGGTTTAAATCTCGAGTTGTGTTTTATGAAAAACAAATGTTGACTCATGGATGAAAACATTCGCCTGATTTTCCTGCTTCAGCTCAAATCACGTTCATCTTTTCCTTTATTTATGTAAATAGTACAAACGAGGAGATATTAGATCTGATCTGATTTATCTTCCAGTTTAAGACTGACTGTAAAACGCAGCTTCAGTTTGTGTACAAAGCTCCAGCGGACAGCGGAGGTGTGGGTGGTGTTATATCAGACAGCGTGGGCTCGAACACAGAGACGCAGTCAGAGAGATATTCAACCAGGAATCAGATCTCACACTTTTAAACTCAAGTTAACATGAAGGTATTTCATTTATAATCAAAATGCTTCAAAATACAATTAATCAATTCTTTTCATTAATCTACAAAAATGGTGAAAGATTTCTGACCAAAATAAATCAAATGTAACTTCAACGACATGAAGGAATTCCAGAGTCAGAATTACTGGAAACATGACAACATCATGTCTTCAACCACTGGGTGGCGCTACAAATTAATTTAAAGACTTATTAAATACATTTATATTACATCAGAAATATTCTGCATCAGCCAATACAAATCCATATCCACCTCTCGGACACACCCACAGTTATTAACATCATATGAGATGATTTCTGCTTTTCTAAACTATGACAAAATGTAATCACAAAACAAAAAATGTATAAATCAAGAAAATGATTGACGGATTAATTGTGCAGCAGGTGTTGAATTCATACTTTAATTTGACACATTTCACCTGTCAATCACGTCAAACTTGGGGATTGATTCTGCTCCGAGCGATTAAGTGGTTTTCATGTAGAGAACAAACTAAATCTCTGATTTCAGCTCAGAGTTTTGAATGCTTTCACTCAAACAGCCTCTGCTTGCGCTCTAGCTGCTCTTGCACTCGGGTCAGAGGCCGAGCTTCTCCTCGAGCTCACGATGCTTCGGCTCCTCAGAGGAATGAGTGAACGCAGTTTGAGCACAAGCAGATCTGCTGAAGAGATTCAAACTTCTGGAAGACGACACGTGAAGAAAGAGAGAAAAATAATAATTCAAATGTTATAATAAACGACTTCACTTAAAGCGCCACAGAAAAAGCTGCGGGTTCGATTCCCTGTTGTGTCACACAGCACATGAACAAGAGTTTCACTGAAGAACAAGAATCTCTTTCATTTATCATCATTTATCAATAAAATAATTCTGACCATCAACTTTTACAACTTGAACCAGACGAGTTTCACCTGAACAGCTGATGTCAAAGTTACATCTTTAATTGAAGTATTTGAGTAGTTGATGAGCTTCACAGATTATAATTGAGTTGTAATTAGTTTAATTAGTTTCTTCTTCTTCTACTATCAGTTCAGGAGCTTCATTCCATCAGTCCGCCCGCCCCCCCCCTGCTGTTTCCCGGCATGCCCCGGTGCTCGGCCCCGCTCACTGAGCTCGTACCTGGACATAATTGTTCTCGCAGTATTCAGCGACCGTCAGCAGGTTGTTGAATCCGTCCAGCAGAGCTGTTCTCCCCGCAGGGATCTCCACCTCCAGCAGCATCTGCAGCTCCGCCATCTTTACTGCTGCTGCTGAGGGGGCGAGCAGCGCGTCCACAGAGCAATACGAGGGCGAGCAGCGCGTCCACACTGCTGCTGCTGAGGGGGCGAGCAGCGCGTCCACAAGCATACGAGGCAGCAGCCGTCACACTGCTGCGCTGAGGGGGCGAGCAGCGCGTCCACAGAGCAATACGAGGGCGAGCAGCGCGTCCAATCAGCGTTACATGCTGCTGAGGGGGCGAGCAGCGTCACAGGTACAGCGAGCAGCCTCACATACGAGGGCGAGCAGCGCGTCCACACTGCTGCTGCTGAGGGGGCGAGCAGCGCGTCCACAGAGCAATACGAGGGCGAGCAGCGCGCCACACTGCTGCTGCTGAGGGGGCGAGCAGCGCGTCCACAGAGCAATACGAGGGCGAGCAGCGCGTCCACAGAGCAATACGAGGGCGAGCAGCGCGTCCACACCGCTGCTGAGGGGCGAGCAGCGCGTCCACAGAGCAATACGAGGGCGAGCAGCGCGTCCACACGCTGCTGCTGAGTGGACGAGCAGCGCGTTCACAGAGCAATACGAGGGCGAGCAGCGCGTCCACACTGCTGCTGCTGCCTTCAGGGAAAACTGTATCACATCGTTAATATAAAACAGTTAGTGCCAGTGACAGAAAACAGACGGAAACTTGTTTAGTTTTCTCCACCTCTGTTGACGTCCACCAGATTCACCAGATTCACCTGATCCACCCGATCCTGATTCTCTGATTCCCTCCTGCTCCTCACACCTGAGTTTCTACAGGTGAAGTGTTGAAGCTGCCTCTTTTTTTCTTTTTGAAAAGAATTAAGTTCAACACTAGTTTCATGATCATCAAAGTATGAAAGCATGATGGGAAACAGCAGCGACCACGAGAACTTGACTGTTTCTTATGGAATGTGGAAACATTAAATATAGCTCATCTTTCTGACTGGATCTAAATCTATAGCACGTGAATACATATCCAATATAGGCTACAAATACCTATGTATCAGAGCAGTGGCTCCATCCTGTGGCAAAAAGCTGTAAACACACCCCACACTGAACATGAGCCACATTTCTTTATTTACAAAATGACTCAACACAAAGCACTATGTGAGGAACTGTACAAAAACATACATGACACACAGAAGAAGAAGAAACTAAGTGAATCAGGCAGAAACGTCCAAGTTCTCCTCTCCTCTCGAGGAACCCTCCACCTCCATCGTCATCAAGAACTCTGAGAGGGAAAACAGCACGTTAACACACACACACACACACACACACTGACACACACACTATCGTCACCTTCCTGTGTAGTCCATATCCGGTCGTGTGGAGATGACAGCCCAGGCCAAGCCCACCAACAGCGCCACCACCAGGTTCACTACAATCCACGGCCGCAAGATCTGCTCCTCTGAACCTGGAGGCCTGGAGGACACCAGCGCTTTTATTTTTCATCTTATTTCCTATCTTTTTATTTTTTTTATAAAGATTATTGCGTTTTCAGGACAAAAAAATGTTAAACAACAAAGTGAAATATGAAAACGAGAGTTGTCACCACAGAGTCTCGTTGGCTGAAGGATAAAGGTTGATACGGTCACTGGTCATTTGTTGACTGAGGGACAGAATCAGGGCGATGAAGTACACTGCAAACACAGAGAGGAACTCTTCATCATCACCATCACATCATCATCATCATCACCATCACCATCGTCATCTTCATCATCATCACCACCTCATCATCATCTTCACACTTACAGAACGAGGCCAGAGCAGCAGGGTCGAGTGTGAGGAATCCTCTCAGAGCCATTGAGGCCTTGGCCAGGTTCACTCTGCAGGAGAGACAAAGATGTTTGTTTCCTTTTTGTTTATTTTAAATGGAAATAGATGAGTTGAAATGTTCCTGACATGTTCCTGACGTGTTCCTGACGTGTTCCTGACATGTTCCTGTGTTTCTGGATCTTCTCCTGCAGCCTCTAGTGAAATGTGTGTAACATGTCAGAGTGAGTCCATGTGAGGAAACAGCAGGACGATGTGTGGAAGCTTCCCAGAGAGCGAGTGGACGTGTGGACGAGGTTTCTAACACGTGACGGACGTGAAGCTGGAAGAACACAAACATCTCAGGATGAAGAAGAGGAGCCGTACACGTAGAAGACGAAGACGTCCACTTGGAAACACGAGGAGGTTCCAGAGAGTCCTTGTGTCCTCTGGGTTCAGCTGGTTGTAATATGTAACATCACCACTATGTGTCTCTAATTATCACACACACACACACACACACACACACACACACACACACACACACACACACACACACACACACACACACACACACACACACACACACACACACACCTATCGAACGCCGACACGGTGCTGATGGCCAGCAGAAGGTAGAGCAGGGACTGGGCGGGGTAAGCCAGTGGGTGGTACTGCTGCAGCAGGTTGGGCAGTGTGGTCATCTGTTCGCCCGCCAACACGTACACGACGATGATGTTCCACACCGCGTAGCCGCCAGGAAACCGTGAGAGAACAGGCCCATCACCCTGCACACAGAGATCAGGGTTAAGGTACTGAAGGGTAAGTAGTTCCTATGGTTACGGTTCAGGTGTGCAGACCTGAAGCCACTGTGGACCCTCAAAGCGACGTCTCTGGTGGTCCAGATCTGTCTGGGGTCCGTGTAGTCGTCCATCAGCTCGGAGTGTCGGAACTGCTCCACCCGCTCCGCCTGGAAACGCCCTGCAGTCAAAATGTCCGCTGTGAACAAGGGCCAAGCAGCTTCGTGGTCATTTTTGAGGCTGTGGTCGTTTGGACCGGGCTCAGAGCGTCGGGGAGATTTGGTGAGTCGGGTGAGGTCAAAGGTCAGTGACCCACATCAGTGCTAATGGGTTAAAGAGGCTGCTGCTGTTCTGGGTTACTGACGGTTTTAAAGAGACAAATCCTCATTGGTTGAATAAATACTTATGTAGTAATAACAGCCGGTACGTTCGTTATCTGTCTTCTCTCCGTGTTTCCTGGTTCCGATACTTCATCCATCTCAGCTCTCAACATATGTTTGTTTCAGACAAACATGTTCAACATGTTGAACATGTTCAACATGTTCAACATGTTCAACATATTGGACCCAAACATACACAAATAACATCAAGTCCCAAATGTAAATAATGTGTTTTACTATAAAAACCATGAAGCTTTTTGAAGTTGTAAGTGTAGGTTGTAAGTATGAAGATCTAAGTGTAAAGCTGATATAAGATCCGGCGCTATGGGCCTTGGACCGGGGTTGAGCATGGTTCACAGTCTGCAGCAGGAGGAGGAGCTTCTCTCTCACAGGAGACACTGGAGGAGACCTTTACGAGGTTCGTCACTGTTTGTGTTTCCAGAAGGAGAAATGACGACCATATTGAAATACCATACTTGGCCGATCAACACCAAACAGAAACTAGCACAGAGTTTTAGGTCCGTACTTTTGACCGAAGTTGAATTCTGTGTTTTCGCTGGGACATCTCGAACCAGCCACGGGATTTGATCATGTGGGCGTGGCCTGTGACTCAGATGTTTAACAGTGTCGGAGAAGTCACGTCAGAGATAAAATAATAAATACATTTTCTCCTCACACAAGAAAAAAGCTGATTTCTTTCATTTATAAAACAGAAGATGTTCCTTTCAGGAGCTGAAACACTCGTGTGGAGGGAGATGGTTCTAGTTTGAGAATGGAAACGTCGACGTGTGGATGAAGCTGAGCAATAAAATCGGATTCACACTCACGGTTCCGCTCCACGAAGACTTTGCCGACCGGCTGGCTGTGGCTGTGGGGGGCGGAGAACAGGGAGTGCTGGGGGATGGGAGACTGGGCGTCGGTGATGATGTCGTCATCTTCGACTCCGAGGTCGTCGCTGTAGTGCTCCGTCGCCTTCGCCTTCCTACATCAAACAATACAGAGGATTTCATTTCACAGAGCAACTCTGAGGAGGTGGCTCAGTAAATTCATGGTCCCCAGAAGATGAGTCTGTGGCGAGGGAGGTGGCACCAAAACACAAGTCTCACTTATAACCATTGTTATGTTAAGTTACAGGTTCAGTGTGAAGGATTTTGTCACATGTTGTGTAGTTGGTGTTTGTGAAGCAGCAGCAGCAGGTTGTCGGGTCCGACTCATTCACACCAACAGGAACACGTCAGGAACACGTCATGAACACGTCAGGAACACGTCAGGAACACGTCAGGAACACGTCAGGAACACGCCAGGAACACGTCAGGAACACGTCAGGAACACGCCAGGAACACGTCAGGACTGAAATCATCGACACCTTGTATCTATTCGTTCACTTGCTTCTTGCAGGTTCTCACCTTTTCCGTTTGGTCTTTCTGGTCACAGGGACAGTTGTCTCCTCTCCGTCGATGGGGGACTCCACCATGTCCCCGTTTGGAACGTCTTGTTCTGCGTCCTGGTCTGACAGGACATCATGTGACGTGAGGACGTTTAGAACAAAGGGTTCTTCTCATGGTTTTAACAGGACTCAGTGAAGTGCAGCTCAGTGTGAAGTCAGCCTTTAAAGAGTTAAAACTAAATTTATATGAATTCATTATTAATTAACTTTAAACTCATTCTTTAATGAGAGGATCATTTACTTTGCCAGGTCATTAAAGATACGGTTGTTTAGTTGTGTCGTGGTTTAGTTGTGTCGTGGTTTAGTTGTGTCGTGGTTTAGTTGTGTCGTGGTTTAGTTGTGTCGTGGTTTAGTTCAGTTGTGTAGTTGAATTGTTTGCAGAGTTTTGAACCTGCTTCACTGTTTCTCTTGAAAATGGTTGATGTGGTTTTTTGTTGAAACAGAAAAACAGCAGCGGCAGTGGAAACGTTTTTACCGATGGTCAGCGCCTTCTTCTTTTTCTTCTTCTTCTGTGGTGCTGGCTCCTGAGGCTCCGGGGTCAGATGGTCTCTGCTGTCAGAGCGACTCCTGGTGGTCACCTCCTCCATCTCCACCTCCACACCCACTGAACAAGAACACAGTAGAACGCAGTAGAACACAGTAGAACGCAGTAGAACGCAGTAGAACACAGTAGAACGCAGTAGAACACAGTAGAACGCAGTAGAACACAGTAGAACACAGTAGAACGCAGTAGAACGCAGTAGAACGCAGTAGAACACAGTAGAACACAGTAGAACGCAGTAGAAGGCAGTAGAACGCAGTAGAACGCAGTAGAACGCAGTAGAACACAGTAGAACACAGTAGAACGCAGTAGAACGCAGTAGAACGCAGTAGAACACAGTAGAACGCAGTAGAACACAGTAGAACGCAGTAGAACACAGTAGAACGCAGTAGAACACAGTAGAACGCAGTAGAACACAGTAGAACACAGTAGAACGCAGTAGAACGCAGTAGAACGCAGTAGAACACAGTAGAACGCAGTAGAACACAGTAGAACACAGTAGAACACAGTAGAACACAGTAGAACGCAGTAGAACGCAGTAGAACACAGTAGATGACAGTAGAACGCAGTAGAACGCAGTAGAACATAGTAGAACGCAGTAGAACACAGTAGAACGCAGTAGATGACAGTAGAACACAGTAGAACACAGTAGAACGCAGTAGAACACAGTAGATGACAGTAGAACGCAGTAGAACACAGTAGAACACAGTAGAACACAGTAGAACGCAGTAGAACACAGTAGATGACAGTAGAACGCAGTAGAACACAGTAGAACACAGTAGAACGCAGTAGAACACAGTAGATGACAGTAGAACGCAGTAGAACACAGTAGAACACAGTAGAACACAGTAGAACGCAGTAGAAACAGTAGATGACGTAGAACGCAGTAGAACGCAGTAGAACATAGTAGAACGCAGTAGAACACAGTAGAACGCAGTAGATGACAGTAGAACACAGTAGAACACAGTAGAACGCAGTAGAACACAGTAGAAGACAGTAGAATGTGCTGTGAGGCTGCAGACCTCTCACCTTCTCCCGGCTCCTCTTCATCGTTCACCTCCTTCTTCGGCCTCTTCTTCTTGCTCTTGCCGGTCGGCATGGTGGCGTTCCTCTGTGTGAAGGATCAACAGGATCTGTCAGACGATGATTCAGGTCAGTTCACGTTAACCAGCGTCTCCTGTGCTGGCGTGTGTTGGAGATCACTGGATTAACCTGAGCTCTGAGGACGCTGGTGGTGAAAGGTGCTCAGTAAACAAACACAGGGTTTTTAAGACTTCATGAAAAGAAAATTCACATTTTTCAAACCTTCAACATAAAATGAATTTCCTTTCATTTGAGTTAATTTACTTTGGGGGAATTTCCTTCTGAGTTTCTCCAGATGGTGAAGAGGAGCTAGCAGCGAGCCCCCCCACTGACAGACGCTTGTGAATGAATATTGTTTTACCTGAACTTCTGAGACTGAACCTGAGTGAGATTAGAAAAACCTCCAGTAACATTCACCACGTTTCTTTTCTGTTTCTGAGATCAACACATCTGTCCATCGGTGGGTGAGAGTAGAGGACGTCTGACAGGACGTCTGACAGGACGTCTGACAGGACGTCTCACAGGACGACTGACAGGACGTCTGACAGGACGTCTGACAGGACGTCTGAGAGGACGTCTGACAGGACGACTGACAGGACGACTGACAGGACGTCTGACAGGACGTCTGACAGGACGTCTGACAGGACGTCTGACAGGACGTCTGACAGGACGTCTCACAGGACGTCTGACAGGACGTCTGACAGGACGTCTGACAGGACGTCTGACAGGACGTCTGACAGGACGTCTGACAGGACGTCTGACAGGACGTCTCACAGGACGTCTGACAGGACGTCTGACAGGACGTCTGACAGGACGTCTGACAGGACGTCTGACAGGACGACTGACAGGACGTCTGACAGGACGTCTGACAGGACGTCTGACAGGACGTCTGACAGGACGTCTCACAGGACGACTGACAGGACGTCTCACAGGACGACTGACAGGACGTCTGACAGGACGTCTGACAGGACGACTGACAGGACGTCTGACAGGACGTCTGACAGGACGTCTGACAGGACGTCTCACAGGACGACTGACAGGACGTCTGACAGGACGTCTGACAGGACGTCTGAGAGGACGTCTGACAGGACGTCTGACAGGACGACTGACAGGACGTCTGACAGGACGTCTGACAGGACGTCTGACAGGACGTCTGACAGGACGTCTCACAGGACGTCTGACAGGACGTCTGACAGGACGTCTGACAGGACGTCTCACAGGACGTCTGACAGGACGTCTGACAGGACGTCTGAGAGGACGTCTGACAGGACGTCTGAGAGGACGTCTCACAGGACGTCTGACAGGACGTCTGAGAGGACGTCTGACAGGACGTCTGACAGGACGTCTGACAGGACGTCTGACAGGACGTCTGACAGGACGTCTGAGAGGACGTCTCACAGGACGACTGACAGGACGACTGACAGGACGACTGACAGGACGTCTGACAGGACGACTGACAGGACGACTGACAGGACGTCTGACAGGACGTCTGACAGGACGTCTGACAGGACGTCATGTGACGTGAGGACGTTTAGAACAAAGGCTTCTTCTCATAGTTTTAACAGGACTCAGTGAAGTGCAGCTCAGTGTGAAGTCAGCCTTTAAAGAGTTAAAACTAAATTTATATGAATTCATTATTAATTAACTTTAAACTCGTGCTTTAATGAGAGGATCATTCACTTTGCCAGGTCATTGAAGATACGGTTGTTTAGTCACACAAAGTCAGAAGTCAGAACTATGAAGAAAACGGCTGATGAGTACAGATTCATGCAGATTCAAACATTTATTACCTGACAGCGAACCTGTGAAATGTTAGCATGTTAGCACGTACGCAGCTGTATCCCTCCCTGGGTGATAGGGTTAGTATGAAACCAGCAGCATGTGAATGCTGGTAGCACCATGAACATCTCATCTCTGGAACCGTCTAATGTTGATGAATGAAAACTTGGAGTTACTAAATTATTTCTTCCTGGTTTGTAAAGAGAAGCTATAAACACAAAAACACAGCACAAGAAGATCGGTGGGGGTGAATCTCACCTGTGAGTCTGTGAAGGAGAACCTCCACACACTGTCCCTCCTTCACTGGGAGTCGCTCATCAATCCAGAAGGTTCCAGACGACTGATCTGGATCTTCAGATAAAAGCCTGAAGCACAAACAGTCAGTGAGGAGATGATGTGGAGCAGGAACAGAAGGAGCCGGAGGCTGTGTTGCAGATCTGAGACTCATCCCGGGGTTTAAGGGGACAGGTGATCATGTGCTGAGCCGTGACGGCCACTCAGAGAGCTCTGTGATTGGTCGGTCTGCTGCGACGTCACCAGCTGGCACAGCTCCAAATTAGCAATGGATGCTAATAATCCGTCAGCCTGCTGCTAACAGTTCACTGGCCTGAGGTCAGACATGGACCCAGTTACCAAACTCATGTTTTATGGTTCACTGATATTAACAACTTCAGTTCACTGTTGTGTGTGTGTGTGTGATTGTGTGTTCTCTTGTGTTGATGAAGAACTCCTCTTCATCAGTGAGTCGTCCTCAAACTCTTCTACAAGCTTCTGTCACTTCTTGTACTTTGTGTTCAGAGCTTTGAATTATTTTACTTTTGTGTCTGAGACTGAGCAGGTGAGCTGGCCCCCCCCGGGGAACAGGTCAAAGGTCAAAACCACAGATCAGGCCACAGAAACCAGGTCACGTAATGAATCCTATTACACACACACACACACACACACACACACACACACACACACACACACACACACACACACACACACACACACACACTTATCCTTGTTGAGACTTTGCATTGACTTCCATTCATTGTGGACAGTCTAACTAAAACCTTATTCCTAACTCTAACCAGGACCAGTTCGTATCTAACCCTTAACCTTAACCTCCCCACACCTCCCCTGTGACCTCTGACCTCAGGACGCTCTGGTCCCCGTGACGTCTCCTGGTCCTGACAGGCTCAGTGTGCGTAGGACAAGGTTGTAAAGTCCTCACAGTTTGTGTTGTTTCTTTCCTCTCGTGTGTTGAACAGTTTTCTGTGAATGTCGGAGGTGAAGTGTCTGACACGCCCCCTAACGAACCCAGTAACACTCTGGTGATTTATTATTTGAACAGTGGGAGGAGCCTCATGAAGGTAAATGCAAACCAGCGAGCTACCGGTGAGGAAACTAGAAAACCACAAAGACAAAAAACATTTGAGTAATAACATTGATTTTATTGATGCAACAGGTTTTTACTTTTTATTTAATAGAATCCATTTTATTTCTTCTTCCTCATCTGTAGGATCTCTGCAGGAGCCCCCCCCCCCCCACGACATAGAGTCACTAATCCTCCTTAAATCTGCTGCTGAGCTACATCTGCACAGGATTAACCTGAGGAACACAAGGGGGGGGGGATCTTGATTTTAATGATGCTCACTTTCACTCTGCACAAAACATGTCACAACGTTTAAAGATATTTCATTAAGATATTCTACATGATCATCCTTGACTTAGTTTGAATGATTTTGGATCAGGACAGATTTCCTGATCAATGAGATCAGCAGCATCTCATAAGGAACAGTTATGATGTCTTATCACATCTCATTGAAACTACTCACAGTGACATTCAGGGACATCAGCATTATTCCACAGTCAAAGAGATTAGTTCACTTGTAGTTTCCTGTTTATGTCATAATGGACGTTCTCCTCATTAAAACGTCATTTGTTTGTGTTTCTTCTGGTTGGATAATTTGAGTTTTATTCAGCATTATTTTTTTCTTGAAACAACTTTACTGTTATTGTCGGATGAAGCCATGAGTGTGTGAGAGACTGAGACGTCTGCAGGTCCACGACTTCCACAGAAGGTTTCTGTGGTCGAGTGTCAACGGGGGAAAGTAACTAAGTACATTTACTCAATCACTGCCCGTAAAGCAGCTGTGGTACCTACAGAGAATCATCAGTTTCCGCTCCTCTCTCCTCAGCTCCTCCTCGTCTTATCCTCCATCACCTCCTCCTCATGTCCCTTCTCTCCTTCCTCCCTCTCTCCTTCCTTCTAAATCCTCCCTCCTGGATTCCGCTCTAGGCCTCTGGCCGGCTCCAGCTCACAGGAATCCACTGAGGTTCGTTCTGAGCCTGTTGGATGATGGAGCTCAGCTGCATGCAGGCGTCCTGCAGCTCCTCGTTCACCAGCACGCTGTCGAACAACTGTTTGTACTTTGCCTCCATCGTGTGGGACGTCTCCTCCAGCTCTGTGAAGTCGTCCTCCTGCAGGGACAGACACACGAGCCCGTCCTCACACAGTCACCAATAACACGTTCTTTTGTCTAACACCTGCAGACGTGCCAGGACGTGTCTCTACAGGACGGAGCCTCTTACCGTGAAGGCTCTGTTGATGGTGCAGTTGGTGATGAGTCGGGCGTCTCTCCTCGTCTGTCTCAGTCGGGCCGGGTCGGGGACTTTGATGAAAATGACGTAAGGCTTCAGTTTTCTCGTCCTCAGCGGCTGGACGCTCTGGGGCAGAGACAGTGTGTCAGCAGGGTTCCTGTATTATGTCTTATTGTGGGTTTGGTTATAAAGTGTGTGTGTGTGTCTGTTCAGACTGTTTCTAACTGAGTGAATCCTGAAACTCACATGTGGTTCCACATCCACGATGCACATCCGTCCCCGTCTCAGCACGTCATCGATGGCGTCAGTGCTCGTCCCGTACAGCTGAGCTTTATATTCACCGTACTCCACAAACCTACACACACACACACACACACACACACACACACACACACACACACACACACACACACACACACACACACACACACACACAGACACAACACACACACACAATGAAAACAATGAATGTCAGTGATTACACCCTGGAATATAAAATGGGTTTGTAAAGAAAATATGATAAATAAGACAACATTTTGTATTTATTACTGAACTCTATGACACCACTCTGTGTTCTAAGCGGATCCCACCTGTGGTTGCAGACCATGTACTCAAACAACTCTCTGGTGACAAAGTGGTACTCTCTTCCCGTCTGCTCCCCCGCTCTGATTGGCCGCGTGGTGTCTGGTGACAGATCAGGAGGATGAATCACGTTTCACTTCGGGATCGTTCACTGAACTAAACAGAACATCTTCGTCTCTTTGTTTCTCTTTTCATTAAAAATTATCTTTTTATTTGTCATTGTTTTTCATTCATATTTATATGCTGTGGCCTTAGTTTACAATTGAACTGTTATTTGTATTTTCTATCATTGTAAATTCAACATTCAAACCGTATTATTAGAGTTTACTAAAGTTTTGGGTAGACGAGGTACGTCCTAAGGTGGAGGTTCGTTGATGGTTCTCTCAGTCCTACTCGACCGTAGGCCGGGACCACGATACAGACACGTGACATACAGTGTTACACGCAGTGATAAAGACCTGTAGCTTCTACACAAATGATTAACTGTTTGGTATAAAGCACAGCAAGCTCTAGAAACGGTCTCAGCTTATCTGTCTTGTAATCGCTTTCAGATAAGCGACGACTTCACTTCAACACGACTGCCGGGATAACATTAACATGTTATGGAATAAACATACAATATCTTTGTCCTGTGAATAGTCACTGTTTAGCTTTTGTGACGAGCCAGCAACACGATGAGAGGCTCATTGATGTTTACATGTGATTATTTAATCAGCATCTTTCAGAAGCAGAAACGCTCCTATGTGAATAGAGACATGAGATGCCAGGTGTGTTGTGTGTTTTGGTTTTGGGTGTTGTGTGTGTGTGTGTGTGTGTGTGTGTGTTTGGTGTGGTGTGTGGGTAAATGTAGTTTAACTCCTCATGTCCTCATTCAGTTCATTAATATTCCTCTCTCACCAACAAGGACGATGAGGCGGTGGTTCTCCTGCGGGGGGCGCTGGTACAGGGCCACCTCCTCGTAAGGGGTGGACAGAGTGCTGCTGTCGGGGGAGCAGGAGGTGCAGGACTGTCGTCTCCTCCTGAAGGACGTTCTCCTCCACAGACGGAAAGTACGACGGAAACCAGCTGAGGAGACATTCAAACAATATGGATTCAAAGATATCGGCTTCACTTTTGGGAGCCGTCATGTCGTCCATCTTTATTCACAGTTCTCTGGTGACTGTGGAAACTGAAAGACACGTGTTAACACCAGGTTGAAATCCATGTGGACATGAGTTTGAATGTTGTTCACGTGTGAGTTCACTGTGTGAGGATGTTTCTCACCCAGGTAGATTCCATCAGTGACATCAGAATCAGCCTCATCTGCACGGAGGAAACATGGAGACTCTTCAGGGTTAAAGGCTTTAAAGAATAAACTCTTCTTTTATTTAACATTAAATACAGACAGCCTCGATGCAGAGAATCGAAATATTCTCATATTGAATGTTGCTGAAAAGCTTTTATGAAACAACATTCAGGTAAAAGTTCATTAAAACAGATTTTGAGTTAGTCTGAACAGACTTACCTACCAAAATTCAGTTCCTCCACATCTGTGGAAAGAAGAGAAACAACAGTGCTCCGATGGATGATGACTCATGAAAAACAAATGGTGTATCATATGAACTGTATATCTATATACACAGTTTATATCTGTATGTAACTGTGAGTCGTGTTTTACCTGTGAGAGTGCGTTTGTCCTCAGCATCGTCCTCTGGAACAGATATTAAAAAAAGGACAAAAAGACATGATGAGTCACGAAAGGACAACAAACTGTCAAAGTGTGATTTGATGCTGATGTGTCGGACGATGTGAATCCTTTGGAATGTAGGACAGATGTTCCCTTGTGGGGATATTTAACATCTGAACGTGACGACCACAGGATGAGAACGTCAGGTTTTCACCTGCTGGAAGATTTGATGGATTCATGTGAAACTTTGTCTCCAGAGGATGAACCCTACCGACTTCTGGGATCCTCTGACTTTACCTCTAGCGCCACCAAGAGGCTGACCTTTCAATGAGGTTACAGAGTTTAGCATTTGCAGCGATTAAAGCCTGGAGGCCGCAAATAATGTGAATATGGAAATTTGATCCAAAATGGTCATTTGTGCTGAAACTGTGTTGATGTATTAATTTGTTCATCTGTGAACAAACATTTCTTGGATGGAACTTTTTTCCTAAGTCTGGTTTTGAACCTAAATCAAAGTTTCAATTAAAAAAAGACTTTCATTATAACCAGGTCACATGTTGAGCTCCTGAGCTCCTGAAGGTGATGACTGCACAGTAACAATATGCTATGAATGATAATATGAATACTACTACGATATTAACATGATTGTGCTGTGTCCCACTCACCGTTCTCACGCCACTGTCGTCAGCAGAGGGAACAGAGGAAAGACACAACTGTTAGAAAGGACTCACACACTCGTCCTGATTGGTCACAGCATCAGTTCAGTTCATTCAGAAAGTTCACTTCTCCACATTCTGTCTGTTATTCTCACGGTGACTAAACAAACCAGAGTTTTAGAAATGTGTGGGAAATTCAATTTGTTGAGACACTTTAATGTCAGCGGCCTCCTGGTTTCTTTTTGACTTGGGGGGGGTAGATACTTGCTGAATGAGGTGAGTGGTATTAACAAAGGGTCCTCACAGGGCCGGATGCAGCGGTGGCCCGGGAGGGGCTGACTCCACCACTGCTCCCTCTGTTTGCTGTGGAGGACAAAGACATGATGTCGTTTGAAAGCTCTCGTCAAACCATCAATGTGACAAAAATGTTCACTAAAAAATTCTCTAAGTTAAGAACCACAAACCCGACTGTTGGAAATTGAAATTTCGATCGTACTCAAATGTAAAACTGGACCAAAGCAGTAACTGAGCTAAAGCCGTGGATCTGTGTGGTTCAGGTGTGAGACTGATCCCGACCTCTTCAACATGCTGGCAGAGGGGATGAGTCCAGCACAGGACACGGAGCACGGCAGCTTCCGGGCCTGCCACCACCGTCCGTCCGACTGGTCCACCACCTCCAGCAGGTCTCCTCTGCTGAACGCCATGCCTGCATCCGGACACGGGATGGAGGCGTCCTGCAGGGGGCAGTAGTCCACCATGGCCTTCATGTACACCTGCCGCACAGAGACAGAGTTTAAAGACAGAACCTTTTAAGGAGGGATCCTCCGAGTTCTGTTCCTCACCGACATGTGGCGGCTGCTGCTCTGAGCTGCGTCTGGAACGACCTTGAACAGGATCGTTCCCTGAGAATTGATCTGAGGAAACAAAACAACTTAACTTAGATCTACACCTCATTCACATCAAAAACACTTCACACACTTTTCATCAAAGGAAATTAAAATTAAAAATCACTTATCACCATTTCCAGTTTTGGAAAATGTAGATATTTCACTTACTTGTAAATATCAACACCACAATGTGGGAATAGTCCCTCAAATAAAAGTGATGTGTTTTATCATCAAAATGAACTCATCAGAAATATATTATATAAGTATAATATTCATTATGCAGAGTACAAACGACTGTCGGTGTGAATGTGGAACCTCACAAACCGTTCATCTTATTCACTTCACACTTGTCGTGTGTTTACGGCCTGAGGACGAGTTGTGTCACGAGATATTTTCAATAATAATAAAAATTGAATAAACGGTCGACCAGTGCTCTGTGTCAGTCAGTGGGGGCGGGGCAGTGTGTCTGTGGACAGAGTGGAACATGTCTTCTTCTAGGTCCTCAGGTAAACTACAGCCGCATGTAATTCAACTTCCTACCAGGATCTGGATGACCTGCTCCGGCTCCAGACCCAGCACCGGGTTCCCGTTCACCTCCACGACCAGATCCCCAGGATGGAGGAGTCCTGAGACACAGTCATGTTAATTCCAGAGACTGACTTTAACCATAGTTCTATCTTTAACTCAACCTGACTTAACCTATACTACTACCTATAACCTAAACTTAACCTAAACTCAACCTAAACTCAACCTAAACTCAACCTAAACTTACCTTAAACTAAAATGAAATGACTCAACCTAACTTAACTTTTTCCTTAAATAATGAGCATAAGGCACTCCCAAGAGCACACACACACACACACACACCACACCACACACACACACCACACCACACCACACACACACACACACCACACACACACACACACACACAGCACACACCACACACACACACGCACGCACACCACACCACACACCACACACCACACACACACCCCACACACACACACCACGCGTTCTGGCCTCATCCCGCTGCGCTCGCCACTCTGATTGCGATAGATCCCTCCGGTCTGCTCGTCCCTCCTTATCGTCGCCCCCTGTCGGACCAGTAACACAACTTTAACACAACTTTAACATTGGCTGCAAATACCAGGTTTTAGTGAAGCTCTGAACGATGAGATGGAAAATACAATGAGTTCAAAATGGAGAAACAATCAGAAAAGCTGAAATCCCTTTAGTTTGACAACCTGTGGATTTGAACTGTTGGAGATTAAAGTTCATCCTGAGAGAAATGAACACATGAGTTTGATACATACTGTGTTATTACGAGTAGTGTGATGTATGTCATGAGATGATGATGATGATGATGATGATGATGATGATGATGATGATGAGAGGGTCATGGTCATGGTTCCTGGATGAAATGGTAAATGTGGTTTGAGGGAATAACATTTTTCAGTACCTTTAAATATTTTGAATATTTCCACATCAAGGGTTCGATCCAGTGACTAAAGCAAATGTTTGTTGTGTGAGAGTTGATCAGTCTGCTTCTGGTGAAAACCTTCAAATGCTGATTTGGATTCAGATCGTTTCCTGTTTGTGAAAAATCACTTTCTTATATTCACAAAGTAAAAGATTTACTGGTTTTCAGTCAGTTTCTGTTTCCAGATCCAGAGCAGACGAGGGGAGGAGTTTGTTTTTGGCCTATTTCTTCTTCTTGTTGTTCTTCTCCTGCTTCTCCTGCTTCTCCTTCTTCTTCTTGGCTGTCAAACAACCTGTGCTGTTATGGTCTTGTTCACCCTCCAGAGGGACTCTAGAAACTGATCCATTACTGAACCTCATCTGTCCGTTCCCACCACTACCACCTGCCCTGTGGGTGGCACCAGACATCACCACCGTCCTCTTTGAGCCTCCGTGTGTTTGTTTTGGACTCTTAGACGTTGGAAAGCCGTCGGCACAGGAACTGACGGACGAGGATGAAGAGGAAGAGGAGGAGCGAGAAGTAGAAGAAGGGGAGGATGACAGGTGCCGTGGGTAAGGTGTGGGAGGTTTGCGGACCACTTTTGGAGAGATTGAGGAGACTCTTGGAGGAGGTGGGGGAGGAGTGTGCTGTCTCGGCCTGCGTGGCGGTGACGACTCGGGGTGTTTGCTGGCCACAATGAGCCCCTGGAGCTTGTCGACCACCTCAGCAAGCAGGTTGAGCGCCTGGGCGTTCTCCTCCACGCTGTCTGTGATCAGCTCTGTCACTGCAACCATCTTGTGTCCAAGGTGGCGACGTCCTGGGTGCCGTGCTCGATGCTGCTGGCCGCCGTCTGAACAGTGGACCTGAGCTCCTCCACGCTGCACTGCTTGGTGAGGGCTCGAGGCTGAGGGGGCTGACAGAGGTTTGGTTGGAGATGCTTGTTTTGGGTCTGTTTTGGTTGACTCCTGCATCCATTGTGATGAGGGGCGGTGGAGTAGTAGTGTGTGTTGGGACCATTGACCGTCTCTTGGTGGTGTTTGTTATGAGGCGCAGTCTGCCTGGCAGGGGTGGGGAGCATGCTAACCCCCTGCTGATGGGTGGAGCGCGGAGCTGCAGGACTGGAAGGTGCAGTTTGGGCACGAACAGGACTCATCCCAGGACAAGATGGAGCCCTGCCGGGGGTGGGGATGTTCCTTGATTGTCCTCCTGTCGTCCCCTTTTGGTACAGGACTGGGGAGCTGGGCAGGCTGACACTGAAAGCCAGGACAGGAGGAGGAGGGTAGGCATAGTCATCACGGCTTGATCCGGCTGCTTCTCTCCCATTGGGTTTGGTTTTCTCTGAAAATGAACCTCCATGCACAGAGGATGGAGACAAGGAGGAGAGATGCCAAGAGAAAAGTGAACTCGATGTAATTAACAGGATTAAAAAGTGAAGAATTAAAGAACAGAAAACACTAAAGAAGCCAAATGATGACGAGATGTGAAAATAAAGAGGATTTGATGAGTTGAGCGTCTGCAGTCTATTTACTGGATGAACGACCAGATGAAGAAATGATCAGATGATTAATTGTTGCTCATCTGCACCGACCGTCCTCTCCTCCTCTTACCAGCACGGGATGCAGGACTAAAGACGGAGGGAGCTGATTGGTTGAGCTTGTTCTTCCAGAGCTCTGTGGTCTGCGGGCACAAACAGCAGCTTCCTGTCGACTGATAGCGAGGCAGGAAGGGCCGGGACCGGTCTCCTCTGGGGACGGGCAACAGCCTGGCTTCACTTTCAGTCACGCTGAGCTCCTCCCCCGACCACGCCCGTCTGCCAGGGGCGAGGCGCTCCAGCGTGA
>CM031682.1:634185-699185 GCA_006182925.3 Reinhardtius hippoglossoides | reverse complement strand
ATTAAGATGAACTAGAACAGACATGGGCAAAGTACGGCCCGTTCGGCTTTTTAATCCGGCCCACCGAACTTGTCCAAATATTATTATTATTAAATTAAATTTTACCTTTCTCCTGTAATGCCCCCATTTCCCCATTAGATGGCGCACTTTGACCGGGAGTGTGGTGTATAGCGCTCGAATAGGCATCTGAGGCGCAGGCCTCAGTCACGTTACGACATGTTTTTGTATTGTTCATGTTCGTGCAATTTGTTAAATTGCCTTGCAAATAAATGCTTTGCTACCTGTTAAAGGCCGAATCCTTTCATGTAATGATTTTGACATGTCATTTATGTTAGTTCACACAAACCTCCATCCATCTGTTCCTGGCCCGGCCCCTCTGTCAAATTTTAGAACCCATTGTGGCCCGCGAGTCAAAAAGTTTGTCCGCCCCTGAACTAGAAGCTCAAACACCAGCTCCTCCCTCTGATGAAGCTCCTGAGCCGAACCGGATCCTTGGTGTTGATCCGTTCTGTAGTTTTCATGTAATCAAGCAAACAGACAAATAAAACCAAAACATAACCTAAGGAAGACATCATTGCATCTGTGTTCCTGAAAACAAGACCTGACCCACTGCCTCATCTATAGCTTCAACCCAAACACGCTCAACCACAGGAGCCACTGGGTGCTTCAGGTACGGAGGTTTGATTCCTCTGGTTTGGTTCTGACCCGGCCTCTGACTGTCGTGGTGGATTTTTCACATCTACTTTTCTTGACAGACGACATGAGGCTTGTCAGCAATGACTGTAACAAATATGTGTGTTTTTCCATCACTCTGACAGACACACAACTAAACGTCTCACCCTGAAGGACACGTCACTTGTGTCTTTGTCTTTCTGCGTCTCGTGGGTTGTTTACAGAACCTGTCCCTGATTTAGTTTCCCATGAGGCCACTGGGTGATAATTAGGTGTTTACAGACTGGCTGTAGTCAGGCCTGTCCCCTGATGCCTGGTCTGTTGTTTATCATTGCAGTAACCTTACATCAGCACACACACACACACACACACACACACACACACACACACACACACACACACACACACACACACACACACACACACACACACACACACCATGAACAAGCTATAACTTCTGTCTGACTATTATATATAATTGAAAATAGATTAAACATTTCAGGAACAGTGTTAATACTCTAGACTCGACACTTCAGATCAATGTCATATTAATTAAATAAGAGATGGAAACATAATAGTATAAGAAAAACATAAACCTTCTTTGTGAGGCCACAATGATGTTGACCTTTGACCTTTGGCCACCAAAATAAAATCCAAGTACAAGTGAATGTTTGTGCCAAATGTGAAAGAATTCCCTTGAAGGTTTTCCGGAGATATCACCTCCACAAGGCCCAGTCGCAGTGACTTTGACCTTTGACCACAATCATTGAGTTTGTACCACATGTAATGAAAGTCCTTTTGGGAATCAGAATCAGAATCAGAATCAGAATCAGATTTGTTGGCCATGTATTCGTACACATACAAGTAATTTGACTCCGGTTTTTCTGTTGCTCTCAACTTACAGAAATAGACAATAAACCATAAAGAACAAGGTGAAAAAAGCAGCACAAGGTTAAGCAAACATTTAACTACTAAGTAAGAAAATAAATATAATTACATATGCAAAAGTATGTATATATGAACATAAAACACAACAACAATGACAATAATAGGCCAGAGGAAACAAGCTGTTCTGGTGTCTGGTAGCCCTCAGTGCTCTTTAGCGCCAACCAGAGGGGAGGAGTTGGAACTGGTTGTGATGGGTCTGCAGTGATGTTTCCTGACTCCTGGATGGGGGGCAGTCTGATGGCTGCGCAGATTCCTTATATCCTTATAATTCCTTATACAGTGGGGCAAAAACGTATTTAGTCAGCCACCAATTGTGCAAGTTCTCCCACTTAAACAGATGAGAGATGCCTGTAATGTTCATCATAGGTACACTTCAACTATGAGAGACAGGATGGGGGGAAAGAATCCAGGAAATCACATTGTAGGATTTTTAATGAATTAATTGGTAAATTCCTCGGTAAAATAGGTATTTGGTCAAACAAGCCAGATGTGTGTCTCTCACAGACCTGTAACTTCTTCAAGAGGCTCCTCTGTCCTCCACTCGTTACCTGTATTAATGGCACCTGTTTGAACTCGTTATCAGTATGAAAGACACCTGTCCACAACCTCAAACAGTCACAATCCAAACTCCACTATGGCCAAGACCAAAGAGCTGTCAGAGGACACCAGAAACTAAACTGTAGACCTGCACCAGGCTGGGAAGACTGAATCTGCAATAGGTAAGCAGCTTGGTGTGAAGAAATCAACTGTGGGAGCAAGTATTAGAAAATGGAAGACATACAAGACCACTGATAATCTCCCTCGATCTGGGGCTCCACGCAAGATCTCACCCCGTGGGGTCAAAATGATCACAAGAACGGTGAACAAAGATCCCAGAACCACAGGGGGGACCTAGTGAATGACCTGCAGAGAGCTGGGACCAAAGTAACAAAGGCTACCATCAGTAACACACTACGCCGCCAGGGACTCAAATCCTGCAGTGCCAGACGTGTCCCCCTGCTTAAGCCAGTACATGTCCAGGCACGTCTGAAGTTTGCTAGAGAGCATTTGGATGATCCAGAAGAGGATTGGGAGAATGTCATATGGTCAGATGAAACCAAAATAGACCTTTTTGGTAAAAACTCAACTCGTCGTGTTTGGAGGAGAAAGAATGCCGAGTTGCATCCAAAGAACACCATACCTCCTGTGAAGCATGGGGGTGGAAACATCATGCTTTGGGCCTGTTTTTCTGCAAGGGGACCAGGACGACTGATCCGTGTAAAGGAAAGAATGAATGGGGCCATGTATCATGAGATTTTGAGTGAAAACCTCCTTCCATCAGCAAGGGCATTGAAGATGAAACGTGGCTGGGTCTTTCAGCATGACAATGATCCCAAACACACCGCCCGGGCAACGAAGGAGTGGCTTCGTAAGAAGCATTTCAAGGTCCTGGAGTGGCCTAGCCAGTCTCCAGATCTCAACCCCATAGAAAATCTGTAGAGGGAGTTGAAAGTCCGTGTTGCCCAGCGACAGCCCCAAACATCACTGCTCTAGAGGAGATCTGCATGAGACCAGCAACAGTGTGTGAAGCTTGTGAAGACTTACAGAAAACCTTTGACCTCTGTCATTGCCAACAAAGGGTATATAACAAAGTATTGAGATGAACTTTTGTTATTGACCAAATACTTATTTTCCACCATAATTTGCAAATAAATTCTTTAAAAATCCTACAATGTGATTTCCTGGATTCTTTCCCCCCATCCTGTCTCTCATAGTTGAAGTGTACCTATGATGAAAATTACAGGCCTCTCTCATCTTTTTAAGTGGGAGAACTTGCACAATTGGTGGCTGACTAAATACTTTTTTGCCCCACTGTATATCAAGTTCACAAAAACAAAAGGTCACGTGACCTTGATCTTTTGACCTTAAATCACCAAAATCGAATCAGTTCATCTTTGAGTCCAAGTCTTAAGATATCCCCTCAAGCTGATCTTAAGATATCACGGGCATGAAAAACTAAAGAAGCACAGAGTCATAAAAACAATAGATAACAATGTGTAGAAACTAACCAGAAAATGGAGGTCAACAGTAACAAAACCTTTGGGTCCAGGACTCTAGAGTTTTCTGAAGTTGTTTACGTGTTGTTGGAGAGTTTAATGAGATCATGAGAGGGTGAAGCAGTCTGATAAAACACAGAGTCCAGCCCTCCACTGTCTGTGCCTCTGGTATCTGTGAATGAATCTACTACAGGTCACAGGCTCCTGAAATCCTCACAGGGAGACTTGTTACGTGTTATTGATGAACAGCTGTTGTATGATCTGCACCTGTTACTGATTCACTCTGTTTTTCAGAAGCCTGATGGATGATGAAGTCAATGTAACATATATAACTTTCGATGGACATGTGGAAGTGCAGAAATACAGATATGTTATTTTGTGGTCATGTTTGCATCATATATTATAATAATCTGTTGGAATTCCACCATTGTGTATCTTATTGTGATTCATGAAAACCTCCATGAGCCGATGTACACTTTCATTGCAGCTTTGTTAATCAACTCTATACTTTCCAGCACAACAATCTACCCGAAGCTTTTGATCGACTTCTTATCTGAAAAACAGATCACGACTTTCCCACGTTGTCTCTTTCAATCTGCTGTGTATTACACTCTGGCCACTTCAGAGTTTCTATTGTTGTCGGCCATGGCTTATGACAGGTATGTGTCCATATGTAAACCTCTGCAATATCCAACAATCATGAGGAAGACAACTGTAAAAGTCTTCCTCTTCACAGCTTGGTTTGTTCCTGTTTGTGAATTGGAATAGCAGTTGTATTGTACATTAATGTAAAGATCTGTCACAATATTCTGAAAGGCCTCTTCTGCAACACCTCCATGTTCAAACTTCAATGTGTGCCCTCAGCGGCACTGTCCATTTATGGAGTGTTTCTGTTGCTGAATATGTTTTTCTCCCTATGCTCTTCATACTTTTTACATACATCAGGATACTCATCATCACTTACAGAAGTTTTAAAACAATAAGGAGAAAAGCTCTACAGACCTGTTTACCTCACCTGCTGGTTCTTATCAACCTTTCCTGTTTTATTGCGTATGACGTCATTGTAGTTCGACTGGAATCAGATATACCAAAACTTGCCCGTTTGATATTGACACTACAAATAATGGTGTATCATCCTCTCCTTAATCCATTTATATACGGACTGAAAATGAAAGAAATCTCCAAACACCTCAAACATTTGTTGTCGAATCACATTAAAATATCCCCAGTGTGATCTGATGTCAGGTCTTTAACCTGTAGTGATGATGACTATGTACCAGATTCCTTTAACACCTTTGAACAGCATCTTTACAGAGAATCATATGAGTGTCACTGTATTTGTATTGATTCAGTTCCTAAAGGTCACAAAATGAGGATAAATATTTTAGAAGTTGTAAACTGTACAGTGTTGAAAGTCAGTGTTTCAAATACTAACATCTTTAAATAAAGTAGAATTCGACTGCATTGCAAAGATCTTTATTTGTTCTTTTGCTGGTGACATTTTATGATGAAGCAATGTGTCATTTAAAGTGCTCTGGGCAAAGTGTAATCTATGAACCTAAAGTGGCCCAGGTGGTAAATGGGGAATATGGCACAAAACTAACTGAGGCCACCTTTGGCCCCTTTGGTTTACATGCGGTGTTGCTATGGTTTACTTGTGGCCTAGATCTGGCAAACAGGGATATGAGCCTAATGACAATGTTCGGTGTCACAGTTTTGGTGTGAGAGGAGCAGACAAACTGACGAAGACTCTATGTGTAAGCACACATGGCCAATAAAGCTGATGAAGCTGAGGCAGGGACCGTGTGACATGTGGTGAATCAGCTCAGAGCCGGAGACAAGACGAAGTAAAACATCATCAGACACAAAAGATAATAACTCAAAGTAAAACAGGAAACAACAGATGAAGTCCACACCAAGTCCAAGACTCACTTTAAATGTTCCTGAAAAGGCCGTTCAGGACCGAGTCGTATCTGACGGCAGCGCTTTAGAGACGATATTGTCCAGTTTGGAAACAGCTAATTGGCTTTTCTGTTCTTTGCAGAACACACACCTTTTAAAACCTTCCTTAGCTTATGGAGCAGAGGCTCGATGGCCAGAGAGTACAACATACCAGAGAGAGAGCAGCCCTGCCTCACCCCCCTCGATGTTAAAGGGAGCACTCAGCCCACCATTTATTTTCAGAACACTCGCAATGTCTGTATAGAAAACCCGGATCATGGCTATAAAGCCTGGGTTGAACCCAAAAGCAGCCAGAGTCTGCCATAAGTACTGGTGTTCAACCCGGTCAAAAGCCTTTTCCTGGTCTATGGAAATAAGACCAGTCTCTATTGCCAATGAACTGGAGAGGTCCAAAACATCTGGAATCAAAGTGACATTGTCACTTATGAGCCTGCCGGGCACACAGTAAGTCTGGTCAGGGTGGATGACGGACGCCATTACCTCCCTCAGTCTGAGGGCCAGAGCTTTGGACAGGATTTTGTAATCTGTGCACAACAGAGAGACCGGCCTCCAGTTCTTCAACTCCTGTAGGTCTCCCTTCTTCGGCAGCAGGGTGATGACGGCCCTCCTGCAGCTCAGAGGTAGCCTTCCATTCTGTAGACTGTCATTGACTACCTCGAGCAGATCCTGTCCTAAGATGTTCCAGAAGGACTTAAAGAAATCAGCAGGAAGGCCGTCTATCCCTGGAGCTTTGCCGCTCTGCAGGCTCATGGTGGCTCTGTGCAGCTCTTCCATTGTTATATCTGCGGTTAGCTCCGTGTTGTTGCTCCTGCTTACCTGAGGGAGACCATTCAGAAAGCTGCTGTGCACATCTAGATGACTTGACCACTCACTCTTAAAGAGGTCTCTATAGAAACCGGTAGCACACTTCCTGATCTCAGACGAGTCTGAGACTTCAGAGCCGCTACCCGTTCGTAAACAGTGAATGGTCTTCCTTTGTCCATTTTTCTGCTCCAACCGAAAGAAGAACTGGGAGGGGGCATCCATCTGTGAGATGTTCATAAACCGGGACCTGACCAGCGCTCCCTGCGCTGAGACGCCCAGCAGGTTGGCTATAGCCGACTGTTTGGACTTGAGGGAGTCTAAATGCCCTCGATTTCCTGTAGAAGCTACTAAATTGCGATGTTGGCCATGTATTCGTACACATACAAGTAATTTGACTCCGGTTTTTCTGTTGCTCTCAACTTACAGAAATAGACAATAAACCATAAAGAACAAGGTGAAAAAAGCAGCACAAGGTTAAGCAAACATTTAACTACTAAGTAAGAAAATAAATATAATTACATATGCAAAAGTATGTATATATGAACATAAAACACAACAACAATGACAATACAGTTTTTTTCGATTGCATAAACACTCAAATCAAAAGTATGACACAATTATCAAAACCTGACACTCAAGGAGCAAAACATGGGCCCAGATCTGCACCACAATCAGCACAAGGTCCGACTCACACTCTTTGCAAATCACTAAACACACTTGTATACATTAGACACAGACGTATATCATGATGTCACTTCCTTGCAATTCCAAAGCACTGACTGTCAAATACCCCCCCCCCCCCCCTTTGAGCCAGTTGGTTCAACACAGCCATCAGGTGCACAAACACATGACGCGAATTGACGCACCAATCGGTTAGCCATACAAATGCAGCAGGTGAGTTCACTGACTTCAACAAATGAAGGATCAGAAAAAAAGAGCGGAGGAGTGAGGGTAGGACCAACGGAAGAGGAGGAGAGGAGAAGAAGAGAGAGAGAGAGTGAGGGTGAGAGGGAATCCCGAGGAGGGGAGAGAGAGAAGAGAAGGGGAAAGAGGAAGGGAGAGTGAAGAGGGAAGGAAGAGGGGTGGAGGGGAACAGAAAGGAAAGAGAGGAAGAGGAGAGGAAGAGGAGAGGAAGAAAGAGTGAGGGTGAGAGGGGAAAAGAGAGGAGGAAGAGGAGGAGAGGAAGAGGAAAGGGGGTGAGGGGGATCAGAGGAGAGAAGGAGGAGAGGAGGAGGGAAAAGGAAGGAGGAGGAGGAGGAGGAGGAGGAGGAGGAAGAGGAAGAGGAAGAGGAAGAGGAAGAGGAAGAGAAAGGGGAAGAGGAAGAGGAAGAGGAAGAGGTAGAGGAAGACCTGAAGCAGGAGGAGAACGTGCTCAAAGAAGAAGAGGACCAAATTTATCAAATGAAATTCGTGCAGCACTAGTTGACCATGTGACCATGTGACCATGTGACCATGTGACATGTGACCATGTGGTGAACCACGGACTGACGCTGAGGGAGGCGGGACTAAGAGTTCAGATCTTAGCAGATATACAGTGAAATCTGTCATCGTGACCTGAACTGGATCCAGAATCTTCTGTTGGTCTGATATTTGCTGAGCTTACAGTGATATGCACACGACTGTAGCAGCAGGAGAACTGGGACATGTTGTGATTCTCCAGGTTGACATGTTGACTGATTTGGGAATATGGAGATCTCATCAGTCTGCAGCGTTGGTCTTGTGTAGTGGCAAAAAAGCCATAACAATAATATATAAATTCTTACAACATATTTAATTTAGATTGAAGTTAATGTTGGCTCTTGTTATTATTATTATTCTAACCCAAATGAATTGGCTGTTTTGAGCCTTCAACAAGCTCAACAGCTAACCACAGTTTCCAAGATTCGCCAACAAAGAGGGATTTATTATAACTCCTCTGTGCATTGTTCCATCAGCCTCAAACCTCATTCACACATTCACAGTCCCGCCCTGATCAGATCCATGTGTCAATATTGACTCACTGTCAAAGCCCCCCCTGCTGGCGACAGGAAGTGACATGTTTTATACTTTGATGCACTGCTCCTGGCTGCTTTACAATATGCAGCTCAAATGAGCTCAGTCAAGTCACTGGATCATGGTCAGAATCGTGACATTTCCTCAAACCGTGTAAACATTGAGGTGCGGCGAAGGTTCATCCTTCGCCAAAGGAGACGATGTTGTCATAACTCCAGTGTGCATTGTCCTATCACCACCAAACTTCTGTCTCATGATCAGAGTCCAAGCCTGAACAGCTCCATGTGTCAATATTTCCTCAGTGTCATAGCGCCACCTACTGATTCGCCATGAAACAAGAAGTACTTTGTAAATCCACTCTGCATTATCCAACTGGCCCCGAACTATTGACCCACGATCCCAATCCTGACCTGAACAGCTCCATATATTACTATCAGTGCAGGGTCATAGTGGATCCTACTGATCAGTGTGAATATTTATTTGTTGTAACATTGTCCGATTGACACAAAATTGCTCACGCTACATCAGAGCCCCTACTTGAACAGATCTATTATGTAATAATACTGATGGCGCCACCTACTGGCAGCAGGAAGTAAGCTTTGTTTTACAACCATCATTCAATTTACATACAATGTTCACAGTGTGATGTGCAATTGATAGCGTGGACCGTAATGAGCAATTAGCAGGCAAGGATCGACATCGCGTGACGGACGCAGGAAGTGAAGCGTTTGTCCTTGCCGCAGTGCGCAAAACGCGTGCAACGTGGAGACGTGCGCTTGGTCATTGATCGCTCTCTCCACCGACCGCAACAGGCTTCAACGTGCGTGTGCTCGGGCCCGTCAGTGCTGCAACGTAGCCCTAGTTGTATATTTGCACTTTCTCCGTGTACTTCACTTACAGTACTGTAATCACTGAGAAGTAGAATTGCTAAAAGTGTTTTAGGTCAGCAACAGCAGTGTGTAACTGGTTCAAACAGTATTAAGTCATATGAAACGTGTGTGTTTCATATGGTAACAAAATATGGTTTTGATAAATTAGTGTATAGTTTTTACAAGAGTGTTTCATTTTGCAAAGGATCTGAGGTGTTCTGCTAATTGGGTGTAGTGTTTTGAAAACAATGTGTAGAAACTAACCAGAAAATGGAGGTCAACAGTAACAAAACCTTTGGGTCCAGCACTCTAGAGTTTTCTGAAGTTGTTTACGTGTTGTTGGAGAGTTTAATGAGATCATGAGAGGGTGAAGCAGTCTGATAAAACACAGAGTCCAGCCCTCCACTGTCTGTGCCTCTGGTATCTGTGAATGAATCTACTACAGGTCACAGGCTCCTGAAATCCTCACAGGGAGACTTGTTACGTGTTATTGATGAACAGCTGTTGTATGATCTGCACCTGTTACTGATTCACTCTGTTTTTCAGAAGCCTGATGGATGATGAAGTCAATGTAACATATATAACTTTCGATGGACATGTGGAAGTGCAGAAATACAGATATGTGTATTTTGTGGTCATGTTTGCAATATATATTATAATAATCTGTTGGAATTCCACCATTGTGTATCTTATTGTGATTCATGAAAACCTCCATGAGCCGATGTACACTTTCATTGCAGCTTTGTTAATCAACTCTATACTTTCCAGCACAACAATCTACCCGAAGCTTTTGATCGACTTCTTATCTGAAAAACAGATCACGACTTTCCCACGTTGTATCTTTCAATCTGCTGTGTATTACACTCTGGCCGCTTCAGAGTTTCTATTGTTGTCGGCCATGGCTTATGACAGGTATGTGTCCATATGTAAACCTCTGCAATATCCAACAATCATGAGGAAGACAACTGTAAAAGTCTTCCTCTTCACAGCTTGGTTTGTTCCTTTTGTGAACTTGGAATATCAGTTGTATTGTACTTTAATGTAAAGATCTGTCACGATAGTCTGAAAGGCGTCTTCTGCAACACCTCCATTTTCAAACTTCAATGTGTGCCCTCAGCGGCACTGTCCATTTATGGAGTGTTTCTGTTGCTGAGTATGGTTTTTCTCCCTATGCTCTTCATACTTTTTACATACATCAGGATACTCATCATCACTTACAGAAGTTTTAAAACAATAAGGAGAAAAGCTCTACAGACCTGTTTACCTCACCTGCTGGTTCTTATCAACCTTTCCTGTTTTACTGCGTATGACGTCATTGTAGTTCGACTGGAATCAGATATACCAAAACTTGCCCGTTTGATATTGACATTACAAATAATGGTGTATCATCCTCTCCTTAATCCATTTATATACGGACTGAAAATGAAAGAAATCTCCAAACACCTCAAACATTTGTTGTCGAATCCCATTAAAATATCCCCACTGTGATCTGATGTCAGGTCTTTAACCTGTAGTGATGATGAGTATGTACCAGATTCCTTTAACACCTTTGAACAGCATCTTTACAGAGAATCATATGAGTGTCACTGTATTTGTATTGATTCAGTTCCTAAAGGTCACAAAATGAGGATAAATATTTGAGAAGTTGTAAACTGTACAGTGTTGAAAGTCAGTGTTTCAAATACTAACATCTTTAAATAAAGTAGAATTCGACTGCATTGCAAAGATCTTTATTTGTTCTTTTGCTGGTGACATGTTATGATGAAGCAATGTGTCATTTAAAGTGCTCTGGGCAAAGTGTAATCTATGAACCTAAAGTGGCCCAGGTGGTAAATGGGGAATATGGCACAAAACTAACTGAGGCCACCTTTGGCCCCTTTGGTTTACATGCGGTGTTGCTATGGTTTAATTGTGGCCTAGATCTGGCAAACAGGGATATGAGCCTAATGACAATGTTCGGTGTCACAGTTTTGGTGTGAGAGGAGCAGACAAACTGACGAAGACTCTGTGTGTAAGCCACATGGCCAATAAAGCTGATGAAGCTGAGGCAGGGACAGTGTGACATGTGGTGAATCAGCTCAGAGCCGGAGACAAGACGAAGTAAAACATCATCAGACACAAAAGATAATAACTCAAAGTAAAACAGGAAACAACAGATGAAGTCCACACCAAGTCCAAGACTCACTTTAAATGTTCCTGAAAAGGCCGTTCAGGACCGAGTCGTATCTGAAGGCAGCGCTTTAGAGACGATATTTCTGTTCTTTGCAGATGATGTTGTTTCAAATTACAATGTGGTGTTTCTAAAGTTCTCCAATTCAGGGGCTGGAAAACCTTTAAAAACCTTTAACACCAGTACTTAGCTGAAGTAGTGAATCATTTTTGCATCGATTTTGCCCAAAACTCTTAGAGTAGTAAACAAAAGCTGGATTTACTCCTACTTTACTGATTTATCAGTAGGTTGGTTAGGTGACATCCCTAAAAGTGACCCATGACGTGTGTGTGTGTCCATGAAGTAACTATGAAACAAGCAATTTCCAATGAACAAGATGGTGTGATGATGTGTAATTAGACGTACTCAGAAGTGGTCCATGAGAGTCGGGGGAGCTGATTACAGCCGCTCTGTAAACACCTCATTAGCCAGTGGTCACAGCCTCATGGGACGTTACACAAACACTGTGTCGTCAAGAGGAAAGTCGAAAGAATCCAACATGATGTTTTATTACTGACACTGGAAGTTGTTTCACATCAAATGCTTGTGTATGAAGTTCAGTGAAGTAATCCAACAGTAGATGTGCTCGAGGTGGTCAGCAGGTCAACAGTAACACACCTTCACAGATTCAGGACAATGTAAAAACACGTTCAAACTACTTGAATTGAATGCAGCTGAATACTTGTACACAGGTTATACATACTAACTGAACAATTTAAGATTATACACAAAATATATGACAATCTTTTAAACTACATGGATTGTATCATTGTTAGGAATCCCTATTTGAAGGTGTTTAACCAGTGACACTGGTTTCACGTAACAAAGAGGTGGGACTCAAACACACGGAGCAGGTGGAGGAAAGGTTGTGTTAAATAACTGTATTTGTATTAAAGAAAGGAAAGTGTGTTATAGTGGAATCACATTCAGCAGTAGAGGAAATCTGGTTAATGTCCTGGACTGAGCTCCTGTCATCAGACGAACTGGTTTTATAACAGAGCATCATTACCTGAACTCATGTTTCCTGAGCAACAGTTAGTTTATGTGACTTGAACGACTCAGATCCATCCACCGTGTTCAGCCTGAAGACACGACATCGGGAAACACTCAGGACTCACAGGAGCTGACACAATATGAATGTTTCAGTTCAACTGACAGAAATCAGCTTTGTTATTAAACGTACTGAGAACTCGTGGCCGACCCGCTCTCCCTCCATGTTTCTATATGGAGTTGTACCGGAGGCAGTGGAGAGCAGAGGTGCAGATTCCTCTGTGCTGTTCTGTTGTTTGTGGCTGTAACAGGATCAGCTCAGTCGGACACTTCAGATGATCTTTTATTGTGTTGCGTGCTTCTGTCTCTGTGCAGCTTGATTGTTGTCAATCAGTTGGTTGAATTGTGTTTTTTCACCTTACTTTCCCAAAATGTCCCCACTGCGTAAGGTCTTTCCTTCAAATGGTCCTCACTGAGATAGAAGTACACACACACACACACTCACACAACCCCCCTCCGGTGAACCCACACATTCTTTGGTGCACACTTCATTGTAGCAGTGATTCAGTTCATGGCCAAATAAGATGAAAACCCCTGAGCCTGCGCTCAGAGTTCACCGCACGTGACGGATGCGCTCAGAGCTGGACGCTGATGGATTGGACAACAGAGCGTAACAGTGGACTTTCAGAACGTCTCCGGTTCAACAAGTACATTTCTTATCATTTTCTCCGTTGACATTTCAGAAAATCCTCATAAAGATTTTCAATCCCAGAACCAGGTGGACCAGCTACAAGATGAAGAGTGAAGGAACTACACATCCCATAACCTACTGTGGATGATCTTTTCCAATGATTTCCTGCTTCTCCTTGAATTGAACCTTGTTTCTTTTCCTCATCCATTCGTAGCCGACTTGATTTTCAAGGTTGTGATAAACATTTCCATAGTGTTGTTCTTCTTCTAGACATCGTGAATAAAACGTGTTTTCCATAAACACAGTAGCTGTTGTACAGACGTGTGGTTTATACAGGAGAACAAAACACTGTTTCGCAGTGTTGTAGCTTGTGGTGAGTCTGCCTCGGCTGGTTAAAATATTACGGTTGTTACTGAATACCTTGGAAAATGTATTTTACCTCCAGAACCACAATGTTGAGATCTGTTAGGATGTAACTGAGATATATTGGAACAAACCTGGGGTCTCATGTATGAAGCCTTCAAAGCAAATTACCCTCTGGAAACTGCTTCAGTTATTTTATGATATATAAACTGGCTGAGACGTTATGATTGACAGCTGAGATTAGAAAACAAGGAACGTTTATTTATACAGAAGCTACATATACGGATCAAAATAAAAGAATAAGAGGACATTACAATTAAATTATAACACACACGCACGCACATACACGCACATACACAAGAACACACAGGACGGAATGAACTTCCCGTGTCAACAAGAGTCAAGTCAAACATTGAAAGACAGGAAACACAGGAAAATGACTCTACCTTCACAATAAAAGCATGAGATGTATAATATAATTATTCAATTTCATCTTTATATACAGTCACTGATCATCTTTATATACAGTCACTGATCCTCTTTATATACAGTCACTGATCATCTTTATATACAGTCACTGATCATCTTTATATACAGTCACTGATCCTCTTTATATACAGCCACTGATCCTCTTTATATACAGTCACTGATGGTCTTTATATACAGTCACTGATCATCTTTATATACAGCCACTGATCCTCTTTATATACAGTCACTGATGGTCTTTATATACAGTCACTGATCCTCTTTATATACAGTCACTGATCATCTTTATATACAGTCACTGATGGTCTTTATATACAGTCACTGATCCTCTTTATATACAGTCACTGATCCTCTTTATATATAGTCACTGATCATCTTTATATACAGTCACTGATGGTCTTTATATACAGTCACTGATCCTCTTTATATACAGTCACTGATCATCTTTATATACAGTCACTGATCCTCTTTATATACAGTCACTGATCCTCTTTATATACAGTCACTGATCCTCTTTATATACAGTCACTGATCCTCTTTATATACAGTCACTGATCCTCTTTATATATAGTCACTGATCATCTTTATATACAGTCACTGATCCTCTTTATATACAGCCACTGATCCTCTTTATATACAGTTACTGATCATCTTTATATACAGTCACTGATCATCTTTATATACAGTCACTGATCCTCTTTATATACAGTCACTGATGGTCTTTATATACAGTCACTGATGGTCTTTATATACAGTCACTGATCCTCTTGAAACTACGCTTCCGTCATAGCAGACTTTTATTCTGAAAGGTATGAACCGGATGTGTGTCAGTATGTCTCTCACTGTGTCTCTCCTCCTGTCTCCTCCCCTCCTCCCCTCCTCGCCTCCTGTCTCCTCCCCTCCTCGCCTCCTGTCTCCTCCCCTCCTCGCCTCCTGTCTCCTCAGACTAGCAGCCGGACCGCGCTCCGCTCCCTGCGGCCTCAGTGTTCGTGTGACTCGGGAATCGAACACTTTACATGACGACGTGTTGTGTGTGTGTCTCTGGAGGAGAGTTTCTAACAGGACGACATTTAAACTAGTTCGAAGTGGGGACGCTAGCTAGCTATCTAACTAGCGAACTAACTAGACAACTAACTAGCGAACTAACTAGCGAACTAACTAGCGAACCAACTAGCGAACCAGGGACCGGAGCCCGTGGTCATGGCGGGCGGACTCTCAGCTCTCGCTCTGCTCGTCCTCGTCTGTGTTCGAGTCCCCGGCTCCGGCTCGTTCAACCTGGACGTGGACCGTCCCTCCGTGTTCTCCGGCCCAGAGAGAAGCTACTTCGGCTTCTCAGTGGACTTCTTCAAGCCCCCCAGCAACCAGAGGTGAGACTGGAGAGGAGGAGGAGGAGGAGGAGGAGGGTGAGGAAGAGGGTGAGGAAGAGGAGGAGGAGGAGGAGGGTGAGGAAGAGGAGGAGGAAGAGGGTGAGGAAGAGGAGGAGGAGGAGGAGGAGGGTGAGGAAGAGGAGGAGGAAGGAGGGAGAGGGTGGGAGGGTGAAGAGGAGGAGGAGGAGGAGAGGAGGGTGAGGTGAGGAAGGGAGGGGGAGGTGATGAGGAGAGAGGGAGGAGAGGAGGAGGTGTGAGGAAGAGGAGAGGGTGAGAAGAGGAGGGGTGATGAGGAGGAGTAGGAGGAGGAGAAGGAGGAGGGTGAGGAGGGGTGAGGGGGTGATGAGGAGGAGGAGGAGGAGGGTGAGGAAGAGGAGGGTGATGAGGAGGAGGAGGAGGGTGAGGAAGGGAGGAAGAGGAGGGGAGGAAGAGGGGAGGAGGTGAGGAAGAGAGGAGGAGGTGATGAGGAAGAGGAGGAGGAGGAGGGTGATGAGGAAGATGAGGAGGAGGAAGAGGAGGAGGGTGATGAGGAAGAGGAGTAGGGTGATGAAGAGGAGGAGGGTGATGAGGAGGAGGAGTAGGAGGAGGAAGAGGAGGAGGAGGGGTGATGAGAGGAGGAGGAGTAGGAGGAGGGTGATGAGGAGGAGGAGGAGTAGGAGGAGGGTGATGAGGAAGAGGAGGGTGATGAGGAAGAGGAGGAGGAGGGTGAGGAAGAGGAGGAAGAGGAGGGTGAGGAAGAGGAGGAGGAAGGTGAGGAAGAGGAGGAGGAGGGTGATGAGGAAGAGGAGGAGGAGGAAGAGGGTGAGGGTGATGAGGAAGAGGAGGGTGAGGAAGAGGAGGAGGAGGAGGGTGATGAAGAGGAGGAGGAGGGTGATGAGGAAGAGGAGGAGGAGGGTGATGAGGAGGAGGAGTGAGGAGGAGGGTGATGAGGAAGAGGAGGAGGAGGGTGAGGAAGAGGAGGAGGGTGATGAGGAAGAGGAGGAGGAGGGTGATGAGGAAGAGGAGGAGGGTGATGAGGAGGAGGAGGGTGATGAGGAAGAGGAGGGTGATGAGGAAGATGTTGGTGATGATGGACATGTACAGCTTGTGTCTTTGATTGTGACGGTGAAGACGATGATGAGGAAGATGATGAGGAGGAGGAGAACGAGCAACACTAAGTGGTTGAGGTTGGAGCAGCAGCATGAGGAAGATGTTGGTTGAGGGAGCAGGAGCAGGGAGGAGGTTTGGCCCGGAGCCACATGAAGGACTCACTCACTGGTTCTGTCCTCTTCCTGTTTCCTGCTGCTCCAGAGATAAGAGACAGGAACCACATGACTGGTCCCAGCTCCGCCTGGACGGAGACATCAGCTGATTGGTTTCTGGGTTGGGACAATGTACTCATAACTAATTATTCATTAGGAGTCGTCCTAATCAAGTTATTTTGTCCCTGATGATGATGATGATGATGATGATGATGATATGATGATGATGATGATGATGATGATCCCCCCCGTGAAGGAGTCTGACCCCAGATCTTTCCACTTGGATGAAGTTTACAGATGATCTCATACACTGTGTTGTATGTGACGGGTTTAAAGATATAAAACTTTTATTCCTTTGTCTTTTTGACAAGAATGAAGTTTCCTTCCGGAGCTTCTTGTCCTCGTCACAGGACGTCTCTCTCTGTTGTTTCTTTAACAGCTAATGCTAATGCTAATGCTAATGGTGGTTTTCCCCTCATGATAATTAGAGCAGGAATGGGTAAACACATTCATGTTCTATGACTAATCTCTTTTTCTAACAATGATAAACATGCCATAGAAGGTGTCTTTTCTGTGTGATCTTGTCCTCTGAAGGTTAATCACATGACTTCCTGTCCCCTCAGGTCGGACGTTCTGATTGGAGCCCCTCGGGCCAACACGACGGCCTCCAGCAGCAGCGTGGTGGAGCGAGGAGCGGTGTACAGCTGCCCCTGGAGCAACTCCTCACGCTGCCTGGAGCTGCTGTTCGACAGCTCAGGTATTTAACATTTACCTTCAGCTCAGGTGTGAGGACGTCCTCAGAACTCAGCGGGTTGAAGAGCTTATTACTGAGAACCTTCAGCCTCTGAAGCAGATTGAGACATGAGATTAAAGAAAACATCTGATAGCCTGAACATTTGGAATCATTGTCTTTTTACTAAGCTTCATTAACGTTTATTAAAAGAAACAAAAAAGCATCAAACTCCCTGAGAGCCTCCTCCTCTTCCTCAGACACGTGTCTTGCAGACTGTTCCCACTGCAAAGCTTACTGGGCTCAATGTGAACTGGGCCTGATGGGACCTGCAAGTGCAAAATGACAACAAGTCGTCAAAGACCATGTCATTGCTACAGAGCGCTGGTCGCCTGTTTAATCAAAGTTTATTAATATTGAACGTGTCTGAATCTCACCTAATTCAACACTTTACTGTGAAGCCGATAAGTGGAACAGACCGGTTTCTGGAAGTAGTAGATAGATAACTACTAAAGGGCTGAGTTATGAAAGCTGTGGGTTATGTCTGTCGTCAGAAACTTGGCTTCGGTGTTTCATCAGATTAGAAGTGTTGAAATAAAACCACTGTCCACGCCCAGTGAGACGCTGATAAACCAGCAGTGACTGGCTTCGTTTACTCCTGAACCAGTGAGTGTTAACCAGCACAGCTGTTCTCCCACAACGTCCATGTTTCTGTTCATTCAAGTCTTTTAGTGATGCTGCTGCACTGGACGGCAAACACTTTTTTATTATATATTATATATTTATATATATATACTGTATGTTTTTATTTATGGCAGAGCTTTTACTGTTACAAGATAACACCCACAGCTGGTGTGAGAGCAGTTGTGGTTGTATGGCGTCCATCTTAACCACGAGGCCACCAGGACGCTGCTGTTTGCTGTTATGACTCCACACATCTGACCCGGGCTGTGAACATGTGATCTGCTTTGTTCAGTCTGCCGGACGCTCTCTGTCTTCTACACACAATTCATTTGTTGGAATCAACATGTGCTGGTTCCCAGTTATCCCACATACCCTGCTGTGTGACCACAGCTTCCAACTGAGAAACAGTTATTCAGACTCTTGTTTCTTGTCACACAGGAAACAGAAGGAAACTGTGAAAATATCAGGAAACATACAAAAATAAAAAATGCGGTTGGTTCCTCAGCTGATGAGAGGCCTCCTCATCCCTCCAACGTTTCAGATCTCCAGTGAAACAGACGTCACATGTTTGATTCCTCATCGTCATGTCTGTCTAGTAGATGGACGAACGGTCGTGGAGGTTTATTCGTTGTTTGCAGAGTCCACAATAATTTAGGACTTCTCACCACCTTCACCGATACATACAAGTGTGTGTGTGTGTGTGTGTGTGTGTGTTTGCATGAGTGCCTGTGTTGGTTTGCATTAATCTGTGTGTAATCACATGTGCTCAGTCGTGTTCTTGCTTGTGTTCTATATGTGGAAATCAACAGTAAGGAAGGCGACTCATTGATGTGTGTGCACTCGTTTTAAATGTCCTTGTAGGGACTTTAAACTGAATACACACCGAGGTTCTTCCTGTTTAGACTTGAGTTTACGTTCAGTCCGTGTTTGTGAGCGTCTCCAAGAAATGAAGTATTTTCATGTCCCCAGAAGTGACCTGTTAAAACTGATAAACCCTCTTAACTGTGCAGTAGAAATGTTCCTCCGGTGTTGAAGTTGGTATTTTTACTTCAGCTAAAAGTTTCTGTAAGTTAAGGAACCACAATAAATAATGAAAGCACTGAAATTATGTTATAAATCAAGAAATACTCAAATCTGACATGTTTCTTCATCAGTAGACACATTCCTTACTCTCCATAACCATTAGTTTTCTCTGCTCCTCTCCCGCAGCTCTCAGTTTTATCAACATGTTTTTCACAGCACGTAATGAAAAGTAATGACTTCATAACGAGCTGCAACATGAGGTAGAAGTCAGAGTCCTCGACTTTCTGCTGCAAAAAGAATGAAGGTTTTCTTTATTATAGTTTTCATTTGAGATTGATTTAAACAGGAGCGTGAAAACAAAGATCTGCCACAGCCGCCAGTGGGACGTCCATTAAACAATAAATAGCATGATAACCCTCAGTCTGAGTAAATGAAGGAACAACAGTTACTCTTTACAATCACAGAACACACAACACATTCCTGAATGTGTCCAGACCTGAGATGAGAGGCTGAGCTGAGCCTCAGTATCCTGCAGCAGAGCAAGCTGACATGGTCTGTGACTGGAAAAGTTCTCTCATTAGTTTCTCCTCTAAAGTAGTCGTGTAGTTTGTAACTCACTTTGAATCACTTCAGAAACATTCTCAGTCAGTGAGGATCCCGTGTCCACCTCAGAACACTGGACGTGTTCCTCACAGGTTCCTCACATGTTCCTCACATGTTCCTCACATGTTCTGCAGGTTCTGTCTGTGAGAACAAATGTCTGAGTCAGTGTCTCTGGACATGTTCTAGAACCTTTCCTGCAGCCTCCTAGTAAAATATCTGGAAAATGTCAGAGTGAGTCCATGTGAGGAAACAGCAGGAAAATGTGTGTGTGTGTGCACACGTTTGTGTATCAGTGTTTGTGTCGATGTGTGTCTAAGTGTGTGTGTAAGTGTGTTTCAGTGTTTCTTGTTGTTCCGCCTGTAGTTTGATTCCATAACTGGCTGCCCTTAGAAGTCTTTGAGCAAGGCACTGAGACTCTGCAGACACTGCTGTGTGTGTGTGTGTGTGTGTGTGTGTGTGTGTGTGTGTGTGTGTGTGTGTGTGTGTGTGTGTGTGTGTGTGTGTGTGTGTGTGTGTGTGTGTGTGTGTGTGTGTGTGTGTGTGTGTGTGTGTGTGTGTGTGTGTGTGTGTGTGTGTCCACTACAATAGAGACCTTTGTTATTGATTTGACCTGCGTGATCGCTGGCTAAAGCTTTACAGGACCTGAAAACAGAATTAACTGGAATCTTGCTGTGTGTGTGTGTGTGTGTGTGTGTGTGTGTGTGCGTGTGTGTGCGCGCATGTTTGACTGTGACTCAGTGTTTTGTTTTCCTGTGGTTTTCTGTGACTCGTCTGCTCACGGTGCTGTTTTTAAATTTGAAGTATTGTTTTTATGTTGCAGCAGGAAGTGAGTGGAACACAGATTAAAGTTGTTTAAACAATCAGTCAAATAAATGAGCAGCAGTTGAGTCAATAATGAAAACAGTTGTCAGTAGAGAATAATCGCTCATCAATCATAACCGAGGTCAAACTTTGACGTGGTAAAGATTTCCATGGTAACAGCGAGCTCCACCAATCAGAGACATCTCTACTACACTGGAGAATTGTGGGTAGTGTCGTACTTTCTCTGGACATCGTGAACAAAACCAAATAAAAAGCTATAATAAGAGAAAAGAATATAATATGGTTTCACAGCCTTGTAGCTTGTGGTGAGTGTAGCTCAGATAGTTCATATATTATGGCTGATAAATACAATCTCTGTTCAGAACATGAGTCTTACTTCCAGAACCTCGCTGATGAGCTCGATACTCCTCATGTGGCTGCCTCAACACCATCATCACAGATTCACGAGAGAAGCTGGATTTTCACCCACGATGGGAAACTCCCAAACACTTCCTCAGTGTGTGTTCATCCACACAGACATGTGACTCTTATTCTATTTACTTTTATCTTTCAATGTCTTTTACTGCATTTTCATTTATTAAGTTTCTCATGAACTTCAGATTTTCTTCCATTGTGTTTTGTTCTATCGTCAGTTTTACTCTTTATATCTCGACTTAAACTTCTTAACTCTTCTGTTGCTCGTTGGCTGAGATTGAAAAGCCTCCTGTTTCTCAGTGTGACTCCGGTCTGTTCCCTGTGTCTGTTCCCTGTGTCTGTTCCCTGTGTCTGTTCCCACAGGTCAGGATTTACAGGATCCTCTGTGTTAATCTCTAACTGATTCATTTAGCTGTTACAGGAAGATGGATTGAGAGTAACTAAAATACTAAAAACTAAATTACTAACTCATACTGTTGGGACATCGAACCAGTCTACAACGATAATATCTTTTATCTGAATGTCACTTAAGTCTTTAACACACACGCTGTTACTTGTTATTGTCCACATGTGCCTTCATTCCAATGTAAAATTACTATAAACTGGCAAAAGTCCAAACTATATAGATAAATGTAATTATCTAAATATCGATATTTGACGCCAGCGCGTTGCTCATTTCATCCCATGAGTCAGGATGACGATATATCGCTGTATCGATATCGTGTCTCTGATGTGACCGATCTGATGTTGCTGCAGGTCCAAGAGGATCTGACCAATGAGGTTCTCTGAGGTCGCCGATAGTAACGAGGCTCTCGCTCTTTGCAGATGACAGGATCAACAAAGACGGGGCTCAGATGGAGTTTAAGTCCAAGCAGTGGTTCGGTGCCTCGGTCCGATCCGATGGAGAGCACATCCTGGTAAGAAACTTCAATTCTCTGAAAGCTCACAGATACGGACGAAACAGAACAGTACCACAGGAAATCATGGGGGGGCAGTGTTGCCAATAGTTAAGGCCCAAAGACACAAGGAAGAAATTTCAACAGTGGCCGAACTTTTTGAGGAGGAGACTTTAATGGTTTTGTTCATGTTCAGATTTTATAAGGCTTTCATTGAAGACCCTGCTCTGTCACTCCAATAGACCGTGCTTGTGCTCAGACGTCCTGTGCTGCAGCTCTTCTCCTCACACTGACGCTGTGTGCACATTAATCATGTTATTTATGGGATGTGTGTGTGTTTTCCAGGCCTGTGCTCCTCTGTACCAGTGGTCGACCTTCGGCGTCTCTGAGCGGGAGCCGGTGGGAACGTGTTACCTGAAGAAAGGAGCAACCGTGGTGGAGTACTCGCCCTGCAGATCAAGTTCGTTCCTCTCCTCTGCTCGTCCTCTTCGTCTGTCTTCTGTTCATGTGAACACATGTCAGAGGTGTTGCACGTTTAATCAGCAGCAGTGTTTTACTGCTCCCTGTTGAAACTAACCTAACAGTCAAACCACTGGAGGTCAGCAAAAACAAGAACCTATATCCCTTTTCCACAAAGGCAGTTCAGAGCTGGTGCCTGAGGTCGATGGTTAGAGAGCGACACCAACACTTTGCTGGTCTAGAACCACTTAGGTCATCTCATCTGATAGACGTGGAGTTAAATCAATCATTTGAAAGATTTGATGTAGTCGTTGTGTTTGTTAGAAGTTGACAGGTCCTCACCGAATATCTGTAATAATGGTTTCTCATCGATCGGATTCTCTTTGTTATTGATGATAAAATGTGTAAAATCTCTGTCCAGAGGCCAACTCACCAGAGGGGCAGGGCTTCTGCCAGGCCGGCTTCAGCGTGGACTTCCTGAAGGTCGGTATCCAAGACGAACTCAGAACACCTCATCTCCTCCGTCAAGGAGCTTTTAGTTTGTGTGTTTGTCTGTTAGTTTGCAGAAAGTGTTCTCACATCAGCTGACTTTTTACTGAGGGGCCGAGAGTGGCCTCGCTCAGACATTTGCGTTCTGACATTCTGCCCCTCTGGACATGTTCTGGATCTTCTCCTGCAGCCTCCTGGTAGAATGTGTGTAACATGTCAGAGTGAGTCCATGTGAGGAAACAGCAGGACAATGTGTGGAAGCTTCCCAGAGAGCGAGTGGACGAGGTTTCTAACACGTGACGGACGTGAAACTGGAAGAACACAAAGATCTCAGGATGAAGAAGAGGAGCCGTACACGTAGAAGACGAAGACGTCCACTTGGAAAATGACCTTCTGTCTTTTTGTGATTTCAGAATAACAAACGAGTGGTGGTGGGCGGACCTGGCAGCTTCTACTGGCAGGGTGAGTGCTACACTTCTCTGGTGTGTGTGTGTGTGTGTGTGTGTGTGTGTGTGTGTGTGTGTGTGTGTGTGTGTGTGTGTGTGTGTGTGTGTGTGTGTGTGTGTGTGTGTGTGTGTGTGTGTGTGTGTGTGTGTGTGTGTGTGTGTGTGTGTGTGTGTGTGTGTGTGTGTGTGTGTGTGTGTGTGTGTGTGTGTGTGTGTGTGTGTGTGTGGCGCAGTCTGCATCACTCCACCTTAAGAGTTTAATGAGCAGGTGAGGCTTGTGTGTGTCAGCAGTGTGTTGTAACCCATGTTTGTCTACTCGTCTGACATTAGAGGGTGTGACACAGTTTAGTGAGTCGGTCCCATACGTTTGCTCCCTCCCTCTTTGCCTGGGGTGTGTGAGCTAATTATTGTTTCCTGTCGGGTCAACACTTTACAATCTCACAGACACACACACACAGCTCTGTTCCTGATTAGACAGCTGTTAACTCTGTGGCTCCTTTAATTATAAGTTGTGTGTTTTTCTGAAGTTCATTGTCTTGTAAACAAACTTGTATAAAATCATATCTTCTGCTGCCTGTGTTCTTTCAGTCTCTTAACTCTCTTAACTTCTCTTTCAGTCTCTTAACTTCTCTTAACTTCTCTTTCAGTCTCTTAACTTCTCTAAGTTCTCCTCTGGGCGTCTCTCCTCAGTTCTTCTTTATTTATTTTGTTGTTCTCTTGTGCTCATTTCTCTTCTCCTCCTCTCTTCTCTCCATCTTCTCCTCTGGTTTGTCCTGGTTCTGGTTTTGTCCTCTCTCCTCTCGCTCCTTGTTTTCGGGTTTTTTGTTTCCTCCCTAATAACAAGTGAATAGATTTCCAGAGGAATTGGTGGAAAGATGTTTGAATGGGTCAGAGAATAGGTAAATACATGTTGGTGTGGATCTGAATCAGGAGGCGGATGCAGGATTTCTTTCCTCTTTAAACATCGTGAGATCAAAAATTGTTTGCATTTTCACTGATTTCTCAGAGAATAATTCCTGGATCTTGATGAAATATGTTTAGAGGACTGATATTGAAGTGAATGGGAGCGTGAGTGAAGGTATGAACTCTTCTGTTCTCTTCTCTAACGTTCTACTCCTCCCCTTTTCAGGTCAGCTGATTTCAGATGACGTCTCTGAGATTTTTACCCGGTTTGACCAAGAGTACATCACCAAGTATGGAAACACCCTCACCACCAAGTCAGCCGGGGCTCAGTACGACGACAGTTACCTTGGTAACCATGCACTCACACCTTTCATTCGTTATCTCCATTGAGTGGTGATGTAATGATGAGTAATGACGTCGTCTGCCCACCAGGTTACTCTGTGACAATCGGAGACTTCAATGACGATGGAAAGGAAGGTAAGATGAGTGGGACTTATTTCAGTTTTAATGCAACGTTATGTAACTGTTACTGAGCAACAGCGCCCCCTGCAGTGTCCGCGTGATGAAGTGGTTTTCATGTGTAGAAAAAACTAAGTGAATCAATGTGTTGTGTGTCGTCTCACTGCATATTACCCATGATCCTCTGCTTCCGGACCCTGAAGAGCTGCTGCTGGAACAAATCCACCAAACTCTGTTCATGATTCTTCATATTTCAAAGTTTCCTGCTGAATATTGGAGATAAACTCTGGTTGTTAATAACTTCAGAGTCTTTTGAACTGATCTCAGTTCAGCTTCTCTCTTCAGCTGCAGCTGGTTGTGACAGTTGAAGCTGACTCTCAGTCAGTTCTTCTCTCAGGAGATGGAACCCACTCAGCAGAGTCACAGAGAACAGACGCTCAGGGAGAGAAGGAGGAAACTCTCCTGTTCTCACTAAACATCAGACTCACTCTCATCCAGCTGCTGCTTCAGGTGGAACAGTTGCTCAGTGTTGCTTTAACTAACGTCAGGAGATGAACGCAGCTCTGAAGAAGAATTCCTCCGTGAATCCACCTCTGCATTTGTTTTCTGTTTTAAATCTTGCATGTGAACACAATGAGGTGGAGCTGCAACTTTAGTCAATGAACTAAATGTATTAATCAAACCACGACTGTCTGTCCTCACTTCTGTAGACTATGTGACCGGAGTACCTCGGGGAGACAAGGCTCTGGGTTATGTAAGTGTTTAACACACACACACACACACTTGTCTCTCTATAGTTGTGAAGACACTCGTTGACATAATGCATCCTCTGACCCTAACCATCACAAATAAATGCCTAAATCTATTTCTAACCCTCAAACAAGTCTTAACCCTCAGACAGTCCATTAAAGGGGGGTCAGAAAGTGAGGACCGGCCAAAATGTCCCCACAAAGTCAAAATGTCCCCACAATGATGGTGTTGGACTAAAACGGACCCTCATAACTATAGAAAGACATGCTCACACACATATGGCGTCTGACACAAATATGATATGTGGCCCATCTGCTGCTTTCAGACATTCGTGAAATGTTCTGGAGGTTCTAAATGTGAGAACACGAATGTCACAGTCAGTTGCTTTGGACATTTCTTTGAACTTATCCTGCAGCCTCCGAGTAAAACACATTTCACATGTTCCTGTTGAACGAGTCTGACCCGGACAATCTCCTTCTGCTTCTTTAGATGTGAAACACAAACTGTGGTAATATTTCACTACTGTGGTGAACAAGCTGCCATGTGATTGGTCAGAACATGTACAGCTGGACTGAAACAGGTTTGTGTTTCAGGTGAACATCTTCAACGGCCTCAACATGGAGTCCATGGTCAACTTCACAGGAACTCAGGTGAGCTGCAGGACTCCCTTCTGCCACAGGCCCACCTCAGCGCCTTTCATTAAGATATTGTGTTTGTGATTTAACGATGGGACAAGTGGGAGGGGTTAAGGCTGCTGCACACTTGATGATAATCGGTCGATTCGCCTCTTCCAACAATCACGGGGTGTCCCGACCAGAGAAATAACTGGGCTCCTCCTCTGTCTTGTAGATGGCTGCTTACTTTGGACATTCAGTCGCTGCGACTGATGTTAATAATGACGGGTAAGTCTATGTCTGTACATTGACTGAGTAAAAGTACTTCATGTAATTAGAGTATTACAGTAAAAGTACCCTAGCTCGTCGTGACGCGCTGTGTTAACGACACACGTGTGCTAGCTGTAGCAAAGTCACTGTCACGTGTCATGAACCACGACCGTGCTCTGAAGGAAATGACACTGATCTTCCTTCATGTCTGTCGCTCAGTTTGGTCGATCTGTTGGTCGGAGCTCCTCTCTTCATGGACAGAGGCTCAGATGGAAAACTCAGGGAGGTGGGACAGGTAAGGAAACACAGGGGGTGGAGACCAAACACTGAGCTCAAAGAAAAACAGACGTTTTTATATGTTCTGTATTTTGTTGTTGTTTTAACCTGCTGTGTGTGTGTGTGTGTGTGTGTGTGTGTGTGTGTGTGTGTGTGTGTGTGTGTGTGTGTGTGTGTGTGTGTGTGTGTGTGTGTGTGTGTGTGTGTGTGTGTCCTCCAGGTGTCTGTTTACCTGGGGCGAGGGGGATTTTCCTTCCACCCACCTCAGCTGCTGACGGGGTCACAGGTCTACGCCAGATACGGCTCTGCCATCGTAGCCCTGGGGGACCTGAACATGGACGGATACAAAGGTAATAGATGCCACCACACACACACACACACACACACACACACACACACACCAGACCCTGAGCTCGATGTCTCCTGACACTCACATCTCTTTCCAGATGTGGCCATCTCTTCTCCTTATGGAGGCCCCGACCACAATGGCTTGGTCTACATCCACAATGGCCGCCTTCAAGGGCCCGACCCGTCACCTTCCCAGGTAAGTCCAACATCTGAACCAGATTGGACTTTTACTCACATTAGTTGCTCAAGCGACCGAACTAGCCACCATCGGGTCACATTTGACTTTGTCCAACACTGTTTTTAATGACTACCTGTGTGTTCACTGAGCTTCCACTGGACGCTGAGACATTAGTGTTCACAGACGGTTTCCACAGAGGTGCCTGTAAACAAAGGTTATAACTGTATCCTGGTGTCGCGTCACAATGTGAATAAAGTTAACCTGAAAAAAACCAAACACGATATCACCTCAGTGACCAGTCGATGTTCTTCATCGTGTCACATGATCTTGACGTAGACAAATTCTGGACTGTAAACGAATGTGAACTTTAAAGGTTTTCCCCAAACTGCTCTTTGTCTGTAGCAGGCAGCACTTTGTGTTCGTCTTCAAGAACCAGAACCGAACCTCTAAAGGACCATGTGTGTTGTGTCTCCTCTCTCAGGTCCTGCAGGGGAAATGGGCGTCCAGCTACATGCCTGCTAGCTTTGGATACTCCATGACTGGAAACACTGACATAGACGAGAATGGATATCCAGGTATGCACACACACACACACACACACACACACACACACACACACACACACACTGAGAGGCACAGCAGGAATGAAATGAACATCTGTGTCTTTTTCTTCCAGATTTAATAGTGGGAGTGTTTGGAGCAGACAAAGCTGTTTTATACAGGTAAACAGAACTCACAGTGTGTGTGTGTGTGTGTGTGTGTGTGTGTGTGTGTGTGTGTGTGTGTGTGTGTGTGCGTGTGCGTGTGCACCCCTGCTGGGTTTGTGATGCTGCTGATGTGTTCTCAGGAGTTTAACGAGCGAGGCCACCTCTGATTTCAAAGAGCTGCTGCTGTCGTTCATTTTTCTCCCACTGACTTTATAGAAGCTGTGGATGAATTTAACTGATTTAAGCTGCTGACGTTTTCATCCTGTTGTATTACACACAGCGAGTTGAAAAGAACTGTGTGTGTGTGTGTTTTCATTGGTTCATCAGAGCCCGTCCTGTGATCAGTGTGAACGCCACGTTGGACATTACACCTCAGATCATCAACCCAGAGGACAAGGCCTGCACACTTCCTGGAAGCACCACGCCCGTGTCCTGGTGAGTTCTCACCTGTTTGACCGCGTCCTCTCGCAGTGACATTGACTCACACGATGTCACAAACCACAGGAGCGTGTTTCCCCGTAGACCTGATAGAAACGAGCAGTGTGTGTGTGTGTGGGGTTGTGACTGTGTGTGTTTTGCAGTTTTAAGGTGAAGTACTGTTTGAAGGCCAGCGGCCGTGGAGCTCCAGATACTCTCAGTGAGTAAAACACAAAAGATGCTTCAGTTACCAGCTCATTATCATCATCTTCTCCCTTCATCCCCTTTTTCTGTTCTAATCCTCGCTTCCAGAGTTTCAAGTAGACCTCATTGTGGATCGTCTGAAGCAGAAGGAGGCGACGAAGCGCGTGTTCTTTCTGCACAGTCGGACCTTTCAGTACTCCAAGAACATGACGGTGTTAAACGGGAAGGTTCAAGCCTGCGAGGAGCAGTACGTCTTCCTCAGGGTAAAGAACAACGCAAATGACACGAACTCAGAACGCCCACTAATGAAAATGGCTTTTAGAGATATGAGCAAAATAAATGATAAATACAGTGTTGAATAAATACAGTGTTGAATATACACAAACATACATCTCCATGTTATTTCCAGACACACATCTGTTGTCTGGAGATCAACATGAACCAGGCGCTGCTCAATGCAGCTTTCTTATCTAATAAAGCATTTCTTATCTTATTTGTCTTAACGTCTTTGTCTCAGGACGATCGTGAGTTTCGAGATAAGATCACTCCCATCTCTGTAGCGATGGAGTACAATCTGGACTTCCAGCAGGCGGCGGACAACACCGGACTGCTGCCCATCCTCGACATTTCGACCCCTTCCAACGTCACCAAGCAGGTAACACCGGCGTGTGAGGGTGTGGTCGTCTGGGTGTTCATCATCCAACCACCGATCTCCTCCGCTGCTGTTGTAGTCTTTTCTCTCTGCTCTGATCCTTCCTTTCTTCCTCCCAGGCTCACATCCTCTTGGACTGTGGAGACGACAACATCTGTAAACCAGACCTGAAGTTGACAGTGAAGAGGTGGGGCTCTCTGTTCATTCCTTCAGTCCGCAGCGTTTCATCTCACTGATTTCTCTTGTCGTCATTTTGTTGTTTAACGTGTTGTCATTGCAGCGACCGTGAGCAGATCTACATTGGCGATGACAACGCACTGACCCTAGTGGTCAGTGCTGAGAATCAGGGAGAGGGCGCCTACGAGGCCGAGCTCCACGTCTACCCTCCGCAGCAGGCCGACTTCACCGGGGTCGTCCGCAGTCTGGTACCGTCCCTTTATACGTTTCATAAACACAGTGCGACAGGATAAACGAGTGTGGAGCATGTGGTCGACTGAGAGCAGCGCTGGCTGAACAGTGCTGAACAGTTTCCAGTGGTCGATGTGAAGCCGCACCTGACCAGGACGACGATGGAGTGAACCTCCACCCCTGGAGGAAGCTCATTCTATATAACGTTTACATCCATGTGTTCCACCATCGTTGAGGAGGTGGTGTGAGAGCCAGGAAGCAGTAGCTCCAAGCAGCTGTGTGGTCCTCACTCTACACATCCTGCACAGTCTCTGGATCTCGCCCAGTGTGGAGCCCTCAGATGAATGTGTGGTGGAACCTTGTGAGATGCTGACAGTTGTGTGTTTATTTACAGACTCTCTCCAGGCTGTCCTGTGCTTACAAGAAGGAAAACCAGACCAAGATGGTGGTGTGTGACCTGGGCAACCCCATGAAGGGAGGAACCAAGGTCAGTGAGCACATCACTGCACCAATGGGCTGCTCATGATGCATTCTGGGTGTTTGAGGTTCCACCCTGAAGCTGTTGTGGGAAGTTGGTGGAGCAGATTTTAGTTGACAATAAATTCAAATATAAGAGAAAACAAAGGAATGTATCTTTAGTGTTTCTGATATATAACCACTCTTAATAAGACACTCCTCCACACCACCTATTTTAGTCTCCTTCTGCTTTCTGATTGGTCCTTTGCTGTCTCTTCCTTTCCTGTGATTGGCCAGGTGCTGGCAGAGTTGAGGTTCAGCGTGCACCAACTGTCGGAGGAGGACACGTCGGTCAGGTTTGACCTGCAGATAGTCAGGTACGGTCCTGTCAGTCGTCTGTCTTAGTCCAGCACTCACTTGTTGTATTAGAGGATCAGAACAAGCATAACGACATAATGTGACTTCTACGTCCTGAGGATGACGTCACCTCCTGAAATGATCCAGTGAGAAACCAGAGGAACCAGAGTGAGCAGCAGTTCATGTAGAATCATGATCCAGTAACTTCTGTTCATCACTGAGTTCACTGCAAACAGGAGATCAGTCAATTCAGCTGCTTTTATTTTGAAAGAACAGGAGCTGATCACAGTCAATTCAGCTGCTTTTATTTTGAAAGAACAGGAGCTGATCACAGTCAATTCAGCTGCTTTTATTTTGAAAGAACAGGAGCTGATCACAGTCAATTCCGCAGTTTGAAAACTCTGGTTGTGTTTTAATCTGGACGAACAGAAAGTCAGACGTTTGTAAACGATGACGCAGACGTTCTCTTCCTGATTGGTTCTCATCAGTCACATGACTCGACTACCAGCGGTGAACACAAAGCTAACACTTCCTGTCGCTAACACTTCCTGTTTCTAACACTTCCTGTCGCTAACACTTCCTGTTTCTAACACTTCCTGTCAGTTACACTTCCACCTCGTCGCTCTGACTCTTCACCACCACTGTTCCTCTTTCAGAGGAGTTTCTGTTACTAAGCAACCAACTGCAGAGACAATCTACTTCCTGTTTATATCACATGACCAGTGTATATTAAAAGTCATGTGACCTGTGTCGGATTATTTCTGATCCGTACTGAAAACACATCCGTGTGGTTGTTGTCTGGGTGAAATCCAGAGACAGAAAATGTGTGTTTACGTTTCCTCACACGTTGATGTGCGCGTCATCAGCGATACGTTGTTTATTTGCGGTGATGACAACACGGTGATGACAACACGGTGATGACAACACGGTGATGACAACACGGTGATGACAACGCACTCAGCTGAACAGAGCAGCTTGAAAACAGTCGTCACGTCAGCTGAGCTGTTTTTCACCCGGAGCTCGTTGGTAATCCCAAAAACCCTGGAACAGCAGGAAGCAGCAGTCGCTCTACATTCCTCTGTGTGTTTGTACTTCTGTGGGACAGAGCGGGGGGGTAGAAGTATGTTAATGATAGGTTTCAGTAGTCTTAGTCACCCAGAGTCCTCAGCTCTGTGTTAGTGAAAGTCCGTTTTTTAAGCTTTGAGCGTATAAACCCAGAACTACAACGACAATCTGTAACAGCCTTTCTGAATCACAGCTCAGTCAAAACCGAACACACACACATGAAACACATTTTTAACATTTTGATGTCACCTTCCTGAGGATATCATCCTTCAGAAGGAGGCTGTCGTCGTGTATCTGGACCATCACACAGATCTTCACTCTGATCAGTTTCTCAGGAAGCTGGCTACATGTGAGGGAACTAACAGCAAACGTCTGAATGTGTCTCTAACGTGATTCTTTTTTAACTGAATCTGAAGCAGTGACTTTTTAATTTAAAGCTCTGTACTGTGTAAAATACTTTCTGTTTATAATATTACAAGTACAACCAGAGGAGCGTCTGTTTTCAGGTCAAAGGCTGCTTCTTACAAAGCAGCAACAGAAACCAACATCCATCTGTTCTTGTATCTGCCATATACATGTTTTTTTATGTGTTTCTTTATTGTTCAGTTTTTTATTTTGCAGCAATAATTAAAGGATGTGTGTGTTTCTTCTTCAGCTCGAACCAGTACAACAACACCAGCCCTCGAGTCTCCAGCGTCACCAAGCTGGCTGTCCTCGCCAAAGTGTCCATCAGAGGGTAAAACACTGTCCGAGACAATTAGAGCCGTCACACAACTGGAGTAGTTTGTGTTTTTCACGTGTGTGTGTGTGTGTGTGGGGTCTTCCTAGGTCGTCGTCCCCTGGTCAGGTGCTGCTTCCTATTGCAAACTGGAAACCTAAAGACCCTCCTGTGGATGGAGACGACATCGGACCAGAGATATTACACGTCTATGAGGTACACACACTATATATGGATATATATATAAACTCAGTACACCTTGCTACAACTAATGTGGTCGTTTATATCAGTGAGTGTTAGCGAGCTAATGTCAACTGTAAAAATAAAGACGACGACACGTAGTTAAATATCTCAGATACCAACGCTGCCATCTTGTGGTGATGTGCAGTAGTGATCATGGAGTGGAGCCTTGGTATCGAAGTCCCGCCCATACACCCTCTCAACCAATCAGGAGTCAGTCTCCGCCTGTTTTTACATCATTAAATAACTGATTCAAACCAAACGGATCAGAAACATCAGTGAGATAAGAACGAACAGAAATGACAGAAACATCTTTGACACGTTTATTTAACGTCAGTGCAAGATCGCAGTCTCAGTTGTGTTGGTCGGTTGTTGGTTCGCATTAACTCTACTGGACCCTCAGCTCTTGAACAGTGGACCCAGCACCATCAGTAAAGCGGCTCTGGAGGTCCAGTGGCCGTACCAGTTCAGGAACGGTTCTCTGCTCTACATCCAAAGATTTGAGACGGATGGACCCATCAACTGCACCAGCGACATCGAGATCAACCCGCTCAACGTGTCGGTGAGAAACACTCGTTAAACACATCATTAAATGATGATGCACACAGAACCTGCAGCAGTGTTCAACTGGTGGAGCAACAGAACCCACGATCATCAGTGCATCAGGCCCCAAAGGAAAACACAGGACCAGCCCGACCCGCAAACCAAACTTCTTTTCACCTGATTGGTCCAAACGAAATGTACTGTTGATCAAAAACTACAGATTTCTGCAGGTTTGAAAATACAATGTAAAAATAACTCGGCTTCAGATTGAACACAGTTCTGATGAGTTTCAACGATCACATGTTGGTTTAGATTGAAGCTTTATAGATAATTGAATATATATATATTGTGTGTCTGTCAGAACCCGTTGACCTCAGAGAAGAACATCAGCGGAATCACGCCCGGGGGACGAGAGACGGAGGGAAGGAACCGAAACCATGTCCGCAAGAGAGACCTGGAGTCCAGAGACTCACAGACTGATGTGCACATACTGGTACACACACAGAGACACACACACACACAGAGACACACACACACACACACAGACACACACAGAAACACCATCAAGACTTTTAACTATGTAGTTATTTCATTATAACTCAATTATTTAACAATTTAATGTTTGTTTGTGTGTGTGTGTGTGTCTCTGTGTCTGTGTCTCTGTGTGTGTGTGTCTCTGTGTGTGTGTGTGTGTGTGTGTGTGTGTCTCTGTGTGTGTGTGTGTGTGTGTGTCTGTGTCTCTGTGTGTGTCTCTGTGTCTGTGTCTCTGTGTGTGTGTGTCTGTGTCTCTGTGTGTGTGTGTGTGTCTCTGTGTGTGTCTGTGTGTGTGTGTGTGTGTGTGTGTGCATGTGTGTGCAGGACTGCTCCACAGCAGGCTGTCTGAGGCTGAAGTGTCAGGTGGGCCGTCTGGAGAGGAAGAAGTACGCCATCCTCTCCATCTACTCTCGACTTGGTGTCAAAAACTTCCTCAGGGTGAAGAAACACACACAACACAACTCTTTCTCAGATTTCTTGGAATAGTTCATTTGCTCAACAGAGTTTGATCAAAGTCTGTTTCCTGAAAACAATAAGTCATAATATCAGTAGAGTTTGGTCAATTCCTGAAGGTTTGATCGTTATGACCGAAGAAGATCTTCAGACTGAGGTTGTTTTTCTTTTCAGACTGAGAATCAGAATCGCTCGTACGAGGTTCGAGCTACAGCCTCTTTCAGTGTCATCGAGATGCCGTACAAGAACCTGGTGTCTGAGCTACCGTCCAACAGCACCACTGTGAGACACACACAGACGCACACAGACACACACAGACACGCACAACAGCTGAAGGACAAACACCTGGAGGGCTTGAGTCTGCCCAGGTAACTGAGTGTGTTTCCAGGTGTCGGTGTCGGTGATTTGGGTGGCAGAAGCTCCTCAGTCCGTCCCAGCATGGGTGGTGGCTCTGGCCGTGCTGGCAGGTCTGCTGCTGCTGGCCCTGCTCATCTTCATCATGTACAAGGTGAGGAACAATCTGACCATCTGGGATCCTCTGTTAATGTCTGAACCACCGGACTCTGGTTCATCCAGAGGGGGGCGTTCGTAGAACTGGAACTTTTATCAACTCAAACATTCAGTCAAACAGAAACGTTCTTATAAGAACTGAAAAGAGCTGGTAGACCAGGTCTCTGTTGGACCAGGTCTCTGTTGGACCAGGTCTCTGTGGGACCAGAGCAGGTCTCTGTGGGTCCAGGTCTCTGTGGGACCAGGTCTCTGTGGGACCAGGTCTCTGTGGGACCAGAGCAGGTCTCTGTGGGTCCAGACCGGGTCTCTGTGGGACCAGGTCTCTGTTGGACCAGGTCTCTGTGGGACCAGACCAGATCTCTGTGGGACCAGGTCTCTGTTGGACCAGGTCTCTGTGGGACCAGGTCTCTGTTGGACCAGGTCTCTGTGGGACCAGGTCTCTGTGGGACCAGGTCTCTGTTGGACCAGGTCTCTGTGGGACCAGGTCTCTGTGGGTCCAGACCGGGTCTCTGTGGGACCAGACCCCCTCCTGCAGGACTCCTGGTCCTTGTTGTCTCTGAGGACACGTCCCCATGTAGTCCTGCTGCAGGAGGAGTCTGGACCAATCAGAGGCCTCCTGATCTCCAGTCGTTTATTTGATTATTTCTCATCTGATTTATTTTTCAGTTTCCACCGATTCTTTCTTTATGAAACAGAAACAATTACTTACATGTATTTATTTCCAGAGAAATGTTTCCCCCCCCCCCACTAAACATGTGATCGTCTCTGTCTTCTTCTCCTCAGCTGGGTTTCTTCAAGAGAGTCCGCCCCCCCCAGGACGACTGCACTGAGAAGGAGCAGCTGCAGCCAGAGGAGAACGGCAACACTGACGCCTAGTGGTCAAACTCTGTAAATACTGGACAAAGGTCCAGGAGAGAATCAGGGTAAAAGGCTGTTGAGAGAATTTCACTGTATTCGCCGAGTGGCAGATAAAGGTTCTGGGTTAGGGTTCCATAGGGATTTAGTTTTTTGTCCAGTCGTGTTGTGTTTGTGCCGAACGTCCTGGTCCCAGATGAACTCCTCTCAGCTCCAGAGACATGGTTTAGAATCCTGAGTCCTCATTCAGGGATGTGACCTGGTGACCTGGTGACCTGGTGACCGGTGACCTGGTGACCCGGTGACCCGGTGACCTGGTGTCCACCAACAGACAGACGGTGAAAACCTCTAACCTTCTCTGTGGACATCTCAGGGGATCCAAACATCTAGAGGAGGAAACATTCTCTCGGAGATCTGAGGACTTCATCTGCACCAGAGCTCGTGGCTTGGCCTGATATTTAATTTGCACTTTTTTTCCAAACTCAAGCCGATGAACGAGCTGCTTGTGTTTGTTGCCCTGAAAGTCCAGAGCTGCTGATTCAGACGGACTCTGAGCTCCTCCGTGTTTTAAGACCTGGACTCAGACCTCAATCGACTGAGAGATAAATCCATCATCAGAAAATCTATTAAAATGTAATAATGTCGTGTGTCAAAGTGTCTCAGCAGCAACACGAGATCATCATCAGCAGTTTTCACGTCTCTGGATCCAGACTCTTTAGTTTAAAGTGCGTCAGTAATATATCGTGTGTGTAACTTCTCCTGTCAGAGCTTCGCTGCTTTCTCACTTTATTTAGTTTTTAATACAGGACAGTGATGATGAGGGATGATTGACAGGAGGCGGTCCGGCCCCTCTCAACACCAAACTGGCAAAGTTTGGTTTTTGAGAGGAGTCATCAGAAAAGTGACTATTTTAATAAACGACCTTCAGCCTCTTAAATCAGAGGTTTTTATGAATTCCTTGATTCAGATTCATTTACGTTGGAAATCATCGTTTATCGCTGCCAACAGGAAGTGAGGTGGGCGGGGTTTAACTAATAGTTACTTACAGTTTTTAGTTTAGCACTGATTTTAAAATAGTATTTTTCTGAATATGTCTGCGGCTCTGCTCAGAACGACATCGACTGAAAACAGCTGGTTATTTAACGTGTGTCTGAGTGTGTGTGTGAAAGTATTAGAAAGAAAACACAAACTTTGCTATAACTTCACCCATATTGGGTTCAAATAATGAACTAATGTTTAAAGTTATTCAGAAGAACATATAACAATAAGAATCAGTCCACAGGAACATTAGTGTTTTAGTTTCAGCAGCAGAAAGCAACGAGGCATTAAAGGGAACTCCTCCTCCGGAGACCGAACCCGGACGGAGTTCCACTTCCTGCCGTTTGAACCCGGAGCTGAATCTGCTGTCTCCACGGGAGGAAATGGGTTTTCTGTGTTAGACTAACGAGCTTTGCAGAGATGACGTTTTATTGTGTTAGATGGAAACAGGTTTCTCTTGACTTTACTGCACTGATCTAACTTTAAACCGGTTCTAAGGACGTCTGTGTTTGTTCCTTTTCGTTCTGGCGAACTGAGCGGACCGGACTTCACTGTTGATGACCTGAGGCTTTTTACAAAGGATTGAGCAACAAGCTGAGTTTGAGACGTGACTGACGTGTTGATCGTCTCTTTCTACTCTTTTATATTTAACACCTGTTTCTCTTCCTCTGCCGTGACAACATGGTTTTTTTGATGTATCTATTCTTTCACCTGGAGACTAAAATAACTTTGACACAGAGATGATTTCACCTTTAAAATGAAATAAACTGATTTGTTCACGTTTGGCTCGGTGTTGCGTCTCGTCTTGTTAACTTTGCTTCTTTAACTCGATGATGCATTCACACCACAGACCGTCTGACTCGCCCCCTGGTGGCTGATGGTTGCTCTGCTTCAGAATCTGCAGCTGACCCAAATAAATCTGTTTATAAATAAAGACGAAGACACGTCTCCACTTCCTCCAGAAATGATGCCAATATATCTCAGACACGAACGCTGCCATCTTGTGGTGATGTCATTTCACCAGTCATTGAATATGACTTATTAAAACCAAACCCCAGAAACACTAAGAGTCTGCTGACATGGAGGAGGAGGGGTTGGGACCTATACTGCAGCCAGCCACCAGGGGGTGATCTACATGAATTGGCTTCACTTTAGCAGAGCTGTCATGTCGTCCATCTTAATTCAGTCTATGACGTCAGCAGCCGTCACGTCAAACTTCAGTCGACACAGACAACGATGTTTCTTTATGATATTTATTGTGATTCCAGCCGAACGATCAGTGAAGAAGAGTCTGGATCAGGAGGACGAGGGGCCGCCGTCCGTCAGCAGGAAGCTCAGGTCGCTGCCGGGGTCGTACTCCACCGAGGGTCGTCCCCTGAAACAACCAATCAAATCACAGGGACACGGGTTCATGAGGACTGTTCAATTCCAGAGGGTCAAAGTGCCCATAAGCAAGGCACTAAACCCCCGAACAATGAGGAATCCAAGCAATAAACACCATCAAGCTTTTCCAGTGAAGACGTCATGTTGGTCATAAACCTGCAACAGTTTCCTAATCACCAGCGAAGAGAACACGAGACCAGTGGAGTCTGAAAGTGTTTTTGCTGATGAGCTGAGTTTATCTTGGTCTATAGAGAATCTATAAAGAGAAGTGAGTGTTCAGACGTCTCCTTGGTTCCTCTGCTTCCTCTGATCTCACACTCCATCATGTGGGTCCTGCTTCCTACAGACAGAACTGTGCTGTGTGAGGTTTACCTGCTGAAGAGTTTGGCCTTAGTGGTTCCCAGTAGTGTGGCTCTGGTTCCCTCCACCAGCAGCATGGACCCTTCTCTCAGAGCCTGAAACACAAAGTTCAACAGACGTTCCTGTGGTTGGTCGTGTGATGCTGGAGGAAGGACGAGGCCTCAGACAGATTCACCTCTCGGGTCTAATAACAGGATTGTGGGTGAACCTGGACATTCTGTGACCTTTGACCTTTGACCAACTTGAGAACCTTGAGGCAGGTTCCTCTGGACTCAAACCACTCACCAGGACTTGAGGTGTGTCGGGTTCTTCGTGGTACTGAGTGATCCTCTGCTCTCTGGTTTCCTGTTCAAGACAAAGAAGAATTAACAGAAACCATCTTTATATTCAAATGTATTTTAACTTTTACTTTGGTCTTCGTCTATGACCTATACTGCAGCCAGCCACCAGGGGGCACTCAAGACATTTGGGCTTCACTTTTGGGAGCCGTCAATGTCGTCCATCTTTATTCACAGTCCAACAACTTTGTATCAAATTTCGATTCAGGGTTGAATATGAAGAGAAGAGTTTTCATTTTGATCGGGTTCGTGTTTAAAGAACTAAAGAACTTTGTCAGACATCGTCGTCATTCGTCTTCCTTTACCTCTTCTTCTTCTACTGTTTAATTCTGTCTCTACTTCCTGTGATTGGTCCAAAAGTCCAAACTCTCCAACAAAGTGTTTTCACTCTGGAACAGAACCAGGTTCAGTTTGATCCAGACCCAGAACTCCTCTGGTCAGAGGAACCTTTCACACCTGATGTTTAGGTCTGAAGTGAAGAGTCAGATATTTATCACATCCAGATCAGACTCTGAAGACAGAGTCCATCAGTGCATCGTCCTTATCAGCTGGAGATTACAGCCGGAGAGACTTTGAACTGATTATCGTCTCAAATAAAACCAGGATAACTAAAGATGAATGAAGTGAGTTCAGGTTGAGTAACAAGTTGTAGAGACGATGTAACTGTGACCTCTGAAACAAAGATCCTGTTCTCACTTCAGTCTCTCACTCTGCTGCTGCTTCACTTCCTGTGGAACTGCAGATTAAATATGAGACATAACACAAATATGTTCTGACAAAATGAAGTTTTATATGAGTTACTTACAATTTACACTATAAATTATTTATAATTCAAGTTTATAAAAAATGTTGCCGATGATGAATTCTGTAAAAAGGTGAGTGAGACGTCTTTCCCTCGAAAAGGAACTTATAACAAGCACAGGTAGAAAACCCTGTTTCCTGCAGCTTCCTTCTACAGTTCGGTTTATTCTCTGGAGTTAAATTGATTTTCTCTTTGTTTTAGTAACAGATGCATTTGGTGAAAGTTCACCGAGCGGCTCAGTGGGTGACGAGCCTCTCCGGCCCGTCACCGGCTCCTGGTCCGGTTCGGACTCACCCCCATGTGGCGGCTGCCGGGGTCGGGGTCCAGGTAGTGAGGGTTGATGTTGAAAGGCACGAGGCCGATGGCGGAGAAGGACGGAGGGAAGACGATGGGCATGTCGTTGGTGGTGCTGATGCTGACGGTGGCCACGTTGGTGCCGGCGCTGGAGCCCATGTAGGGGACGCCATCCTGAAGGGAGGGGGGGGTACAATGAGGAGGGCAGAAGGACAGAAGGTGCCACTTCTGTCTCCTCCCTGCAGACGCTAGATAAAAACAACGTCTTGTCCTGGTTCTTGTTCAGGAAATGAAATGTAGGATTTTATCTCTGTGCTCGAAACAAAAAGTGAAACTCACAACTTCTCAACTTTCAGGAGATGTCGACTCACCTCCAACACTCGTCTCCGGATCTCCGACACCACCTGGTTGTCATAGAGACTCTTCAGCAGCCGGAAGGTGTTCCCTCCTCCTGGAGAGACACGTCACATGACCCAGAGTCAAGGAGTGAGGAGGACACAGTGAGGACACAGTGGGAGGACAGAGGAGAACAAACAGGACGAAAGGAGGAAGTGGACGCTGTCTCCTCACCGATGAAGAAGCCCTCGGCCTTCCTGACGGCCTCCACAGGGTCCGAGGCCTCGTGGATACTTTCCAGCTCATAACCTGCAGAGGATGTCACACGAGGACATTTGTCTCTGCTCAGCAACTCGGATATTCAAGATAAAAGATGAAACAGTGATGAACAGAACTCACCCAGAGTCTTGAACTTGTCTCGGGCAGTTCTGGTGTAGGCGTCTCTGTCGTGCAGAGCGTACGGAACAAACAGAACCGACTTCACGTCTCTGAAATTCACAGGAAACATTCCCCGTGATTCCCTGATTCAACACCACAGCTTCTACGTGAGAGACCTTCAGCTGCTGTTGGACTCACTGTCCCACGTCCCACTTCCTGTCCTCTGAACGAGGAGCTGAAGTCTGCGCAGGACAGTGAGTGAAACGTCCTCTGACACGTCTCCAGGCCCAGAGACAACCACTGGGACAGACGCAGCATGGGACACTAGGTGGCGCCATGAGTCATGGATTTTTTATAAACGTGAAAATAAAAGTGATTTTAAAACCAAAAGGATTGTTTTTTTATATAATTTAGTTTAAAGCTAAAAACACATTGACATATTCAGTGTCTCTTTAAATATATTTACTCTCATATACCTCAGTTACCTCAGTTACCTCAGTTACCTCAGTTACCTCAGTTACCTCAGTTACTTCAGTTCATGTAAATACAAACACTTACTTTCCGAAGAAGACAGATATGTTGTCCTGACAGTGTCCCAGGTACCCACTACCGTGGAGGGTGGAGTTGGACACGAGCAGGAGTCTCCTCTTCATCTCAGGACACAACCAGGGACAACCAGAGACAACCAGGGACAACCAGAGACAACAGGAGACAACCAGGGACAACCAGAGACAACAGGAGACAACCAGGGACAACCAGAGACAACCAGGGACAACCAGAGACAACAGGAGACAACCAGGGACAACCAGGAGACAACAGGAGACAACCAGGGACAACCAGAGACAACCAGGGACAACCAGAGACAACCAGGAGACAACAGGAGACAACCACAGACAACCACAGACAACCGGAGACAACCAGGACACAACCAGGAGACAACAGGAGACAACTTGGACTCAGAGTTGAGCTGGCTCCCGCTGACAGGAGGTATCACTCTGCCTCGATCTCTCTCTACTTTTAACTTGTTGTTTGGACTCGTCTTTATTATATACTTCCTTTTCCTCTTCTCTACGACCCTTTCAGAATAAAAGTTTCTTTATATTTTTATTTTTTTTCATTTATAATACAGTATTCCGACTTTATTCTTGAAATATTGTAATACATCACTAATATTAAATATCAACATATAATAATGATAATTAACGATCCTTTTATAGTAATAACAATAGTATTAGTATTATATTCATCACTATTAAATATAATAATATTAATGACTGGTAGTGACGTCATAAATCCTGTGTTAAACTCACATTTTAAGATGAAGTGTGACACTGTGACTGTGTGAGAGAGTGTGTGTGTGTGTGTGTGTGTGTGTGTGTGTGTGTGTGTGTGTGTGTGTGTGTGTGTGTGTGTGTGTGTGTGTGTGGTTTCATTCTAACCAGACTAATGAGCTGGAATAAGCCTGTTAGAGGGAGGAAAGGGGGCGGAGCTACGAGAGGATGTACCCTGAGCAGCTGTTCCAGATGTTCACACCTCAGCTTTAAGAGAATCCTTCGATTAACGCAGCAAAGGTCAAAGGTCACTGTGACCTCACACGTCTGTGTCTCATTCTGACTCAAAGATTAAATGATTGGGTTGCAGAGGTCAGAGGTCACAGTGACGCTCTGATTGGTGATTCTTGGTTCATTAGACTTTTCGGACTCATTTACATTTATTTCAAAGTTTGTTTTCATTCTTCTGTGAATGTTTAAAGAAAAGAAAGAAGAAGTTTGTCAGAATCTAAAGTTTCAAAAGTTGCTTCGGAATCGAACCTTTAATGAAATGAGAGTTTTCCTCCTGTTTTGAAATCTAACGCCTGTTAAAGTGGCGGTGGGCGGGGCTAAACCACATCTGGATGAAAAACATCTGGACCCTCTGAGCTCCGGACCGACCGACTCCCCGACTCGCGGACTGACCGAGACCCAGCGTCCTTCTCCGGCTCACTCTGCCCGCTGATGATGGCTCGGTGCCGGACGTTGTGGACCGGGATCCTCGTCCTCATGACCGCCCGTGAGTGCGACCCGATCTCCGGGCTTTTTCTCTCTCTGCTCCCCGGAGCTGTTCGGAGGGGCCGGGGCCGAGGGGAGGAGGGATGGAGCGGGGGAGAGATCCGGTATTTAGATCCTTTATTTTACTACAAGTCAGTAAGTGTACTGCGACACAAGTAATACTACTGAGATACAAGTAATACTACTGAGATACAAGTAACACTACTGAGATACAAGTAATACTACTGAGATACAAGTAACACTACTGAGATACAAGTAATACTACTGAGATACAAGTAATACTACTGAGATACAAGTAATACTACTGAGATACAAGTAACAATACTGCGATACAAGTAATACTACTGAGATACAAGTAATACTACTGAGATACAAGTAATGCTACAGAACAAGTAACAAAACTGTAATACAGGTAATACTACTGTGATACAAGTAATACTACTGAGATACAAGTAATACTACTGAGATACAAGTAATACTACTGAGATACAAGTAATACTACTGAGATACAAGTAACACTACTGAGATACAAGTAATACTACTGAGATACAAGTAATACTACTGAGATACAAGTAATACTACTGAGATACAAGTAATACTACTGAGATACAAGTAATACTACTGAGATACAAGTAATACTACTGAGATACAAGTAATACTACTGAGATACAAGTAATGCTACAGAACAAGTAACAAAACTGTAATACAGGTAATACTACTGTGATACAAGTAATACTACTGAGATACAAGTAATACTACTGAGATACAAGTAATACTACTGTGATACAAGTAATACTACTGAGATACAAGTAATACTACTGAGATACAAGTAATACTACTGTGATACAAGTAATGCTACAGAACAAGTAACAATACTGTGATACAAGTAATACTACTGTGATACAAGTAATACTACTGAGATACAAGTAATACTACTGAGATACAAGTAATACTACTGTGATACAAGTAATGCTACAGAACAAGTAACAATACTGTGATACAAGTAACAATACTGTGATACAATAATTACTATTTTGGTTGTTTGTTTCTGAGTAGAAACAGAACCAGAACATTTAAGTGCTGCCCACCAAATTAAATATTTAAGTATTTAAGCATCAATGATCAGTGTGTGTGTGTGTGTGTGTGTGTGTGTGTGTGTGTGTGTGTGTGTGTGTGTGTGTGTGTGTGTGTGTGTGTGTGTGTGTGTGTGTGTGTGTGTGTGTGTGTGTGTGTGATCAGGAAGTAGAGTCAGTTCAATCGGTCATGTTTACGCCAGTATTATGATTATTATGATTGTTATTATTATTATGATCATAAGCAGATCCAGGATGAAGAACTCAGGTCAAGATAATGTGTGAACTCTTCAGAATGATGGAGCCCAGTGGTCTCTACTCTGAACTTTGTCTGTGTCCAAACTTCATGAGATGAGATGTTTCCACCACGGAGTCGATGAACCTCATGGAGACCAACTTGGTATTTTTAGGTTCTGATGAAGTTGTTGTTGCTGTGGACGAATATTAATCAGCTGCTCTGACCTCCTGTTGTTCATGAACTGACAGAGAGAGAAAAGAAGATTATCTCACATCCAACAAAGAGCGAGTGCATCTGAGACGTCTTTGTGAACAGCTACACACACACACACACACAGACACACACACAGACACACACACAGGCGTCTTGGCGTTGTCTTGAGATGTTGGAGAGGACAGAGACTGGCACTGAAAGAGTGTGTTTATGTGTGAGACTTTCATTTGTGCAAGTGAGGACAGTGATGTGACGTGGCCTCACACACACACACACACACACACACACACACACACAGACACACACACACACACACACACACACACACACGCACACAGACACACACACACACACACACACACACACACACACACACACACACACACACACACACAGACACACACACACACACACACCACACACACACACGCACACAGACAGACACACACTCTATTCATCAACACAGCTGAGGATGTGGTTCCATATATAAAAAGCATCAGTTCTTAATACGTGCTGACACTTTCTTCTCAGGACTGTTTGTCATTTAAGTCAATAAGTGATTTTTAAATCTCAGCAGCAGCAGCAGCAGGTTGTCGGGTCCGACTCGTTCAAACAGGAACATGTGGGAACATCCAGGCGAGGGGCGGAGCCTGTAGAGCAGCAGGGGCGGAGCCTGTAGAGCAGCAGGGACGGAGCCTGTAGAGCAGCAGGAGGCGGAGCCTGTAGAGCAGCAGGAGGCCGGACATGACGTATAAACTCTGCTGTGGAAAGATCAGTGTTGTTGTTTACAGCTCGTCCACACCGGCGTCGGCCCTCAGCACCAGAAGATCTGGAACCTCCTCGTGTTTCCAAGTGGACGTCTTCGTCTTCTACGTGTACGGCTCCTCTTCTTCATCCTGAGATGTTTGTGTTCTTCCAGCTTCACGTCCGTCACGTGTTAGAAACCTCGTCCACACGTCCACTCGCTCTCTGGGAAGCTTCCACACATCGTCCTGCTGTTTCCTCTCATGGACTCACTCTGACATGTTACACACATGTTACCAGGAGGCTTCAGGAGAAGATCCAGAACATGTCCAGAGAACCTGACTCACACATTTGTTCTCACAGAGAGAACCTGCAGAACATGTGAGGAACACTTCAGGAACATGTGAGGCACATATGAGGAACATGTCAGGAGATCTGAAAACAGTTTCTGACTAACATTGTCTTTATCATTTTTCTGTCAACACTGGCGATGTGGTCGTCGTGTTTTTACGTTACCAATCAAACAGGTTAAATTTTCACCTCACCAAAACTAGGCTAGCAGTTTCCACTTGCTTCCAGTCTTTATGCTAAGCTAACCATCGTAATGCTCTGACATGACAGTGGAGACGCAACGTTTACACACAGCAAAAGAAAACTCACACTTCAGACGTGATGCAAATATGTGCTGATCTTAAATCATCTGGTGTGTGTGTGTGTGTGTGTGTGTGTGTGTGTGTGTGTGTGTGTGTGTGTGTGTGTGTGTGTGTGTGTGTGTGTGTGTGGTTGCAATAGGGAGGGACTCCTCCTCCCAGCAGCTCGTCGTGCTGAGATTTCCCATGAGCCTTTGAGGGTGGAGTGTTGGATACTAACTTGGCTCAGAGAGCAGCTCACTTCTGGCTTCAATTTATTCCTGGAGACACACACACACACACACACACACACACACACACACACACACACACACACACACACACACACACACACACATGTTTGTACTTCTATCTTAGTGAGGACACTCGTTGACATAACCCATTCCCCTAACTCGAACCTAAACCTGATTCTAACCCAAAAAACCCTCAAATAGTCCATTGAAGAAGTGAGGACAAGACAAAATGTCCTCACAATGATGGTATTGAACCAAAATTGGCCCTCACACACACACACACACACACACACACACACACACACACACACACACACACACACACACACACACTCACACTCACACTCTCACACACACACACACACACACACACACACTCCTCCAGCTCTGTAAGTTTTTCTTCCTCCTTTGTCTCCAGCTCTGTTTGGAAGAAACATCTGGATCAACTTCTGCTCTGTGTGTGTGTGTGTGTGTGTGTGTGTGTGTGTGTGTGTGTGTGTGTGTGTGTGTGTGTGTGTGTGTGTGTGTGTGTGTGTGTGTGTGTGTGTGTGAGAGTGTGAGTGTGTGTGTGTGTGTGTACTCTACAGACAAAAGCACACAACATAGACACAGCATAAAGTAGATAAACACAAATACTAAAGTGCACAACAACAGAAAAACAAAGAGGAGTGTTGAGTTGTGTGTTTTCAGAGCCGTGCTTCGGAGGGACACGCCCATTTCCTGTCGCTGAGCAGAGGGAGTTGCAGCCCGAGAGTCTCACTCATTATTTCTCTGCTAATATTTGAATGAAGTGTTTAACACAAGTCTCTGTGGCCATTTCCATGAGATGTTCATGTGTAGGACTTGGTGTCATCTTGAGAAACACGTCGGCCTCCTAAAGACTCTTTCACTAAGATTCTTAGTTTCAGCTGATTAATGAACACTGAGGTTTAAACGTCATGATGAAGGTTAAATTATATTTCTGATTATTGATCCTCCTGAATCAAAACAAATGATCTCTACTTTCATCAGCATTGTCTGAATCAACTTGAACCTCCTGCTGTCATGGTGTCTCCCAGGTCTCCCTGCTGGCGTCCAGTCCGTCAGCCACCTGAGCTTCAACCTGTGTAAGTGGTGCGAGGCGTCCGGCCCCGTGTGCAAGGACAGCGTCTGCATCAGTAACTGCAGCCTGTCGTCCTTCTGCACCGCCATCGAAGAAATCTGCATCGCTATATGGTGAGAGCCTCGAACCCGTTCCTCCTTTCAGCTCCATAACTGATTCAAACCAGGTTCCGTGTTTCCAGACACAGAGACGGCTTTATTTTATTCCATTTCATTTAATCTCTTTTACATTAATTTTAATGTTCTTCTAAGCCTGATAAGTTAGAACACGAGTTTTACAGAGATCGTAATAAATTATTCTTAATATTTACAATTTTCCACAATCAATAAGTCGACCCTTTAATACTCCCAAAATAAATAACAACATTTAAAGTCTGTTTGAATTTAGGACAAAGTAATAAATAGAAGCTGCCGGAGAAGAGGAACCAGATGATCAGATGTTTTCTCAGAGAACGTGTGACGACCCTCACTGACCCAGAACTTTCTTCAGGAGTGGAAACTTGAGTCTTTTGTTTGGATAACAGCGTTAGGTCAGGACACGCCCCTCCACCGCACACTCACCGCACCCTCTCATTTCCTGTGCACGTCAGCGCCCCCCTCCCAGTGCTCTGCTGGAAACCAGTGATAAGGGAGAAGTGACGGAAGGACACTGGTTCATTCAGGTCAGAGTTCGTTGGCTGTAAACACGAGCGCTAACAAAGTGTTTGAGTTTGATGAGAACCCACGAGCCCTACAGACTCTCAGGCCAGTAGGTGGCGATGACGTGTACATGAAGGATCCATCCCTCAGTGAGAGGCAGATCTAGATTCAGCTGCTAACTTGTAATGAGACGCAGCGGAGGAGAGAATCTGGTTCGTTACGTTGTTGAGATCGTTCTCAGATCAGCTGTCGTGTTTTCTCCTCAGGTGCATTAAAGGAATAAAATGAAACGTCTCCACATTAAAGTTTGATTTTCACCTGTTCAGGAGGAAGAGCAACGACACAATGACAGTGAACACCATGTGTCACCATCCTAGTCTGCCACTAGAGGGCGTGGACCCCGCCCTGCTGCTGAACTTCACCTCAAGAGAATGTCACATGGTCCCACAGCCGACTGACGACGGAGCCATGATGGTCTGTGGTTGTCAGGGGGAACACGAGTGTAACGACAAGCTGATCTTCAACAAGAGAGCCAATGGTGAGGGGGGGGGGAGGGATCATGGATGGATGGATGGATGGATGGATGATGGATGGATGGATGGATGGATGGATGATGGATGGATGATGGATGATGGATGATGGATGATGGATGATGGATGGTGGATGATGGATGGATGGATGGATGGATGGATGGATGATGGATGGATGGATGGATGGATGGATGGATGGATGATGATGGATGATGGATGATGGATGATGGATGATGGATGATGGATGGATGGATGGATGGATGGATGATGGATGTGGTGTGGCTGGATGGATGGATGGATGGATGGATGATGGATGATGGATGATGGATGTGGATGATGGACTGATGGATGATGGATGATGGATGCATGGATGGATGGATGATGATGTGGATGGATGGATGATTGGATGATGGTGATGGATGGGATGATGGATGGATGGATGGATGGATGGATGATGGTGGATGGATGATGGATGGATGGATGGATGGATGATGGATGGATGGATGATGGTGATGGATGGATGGATGGATGGATGGTGTGGATGGATGGATGTGGATGGATGGATGGCTGGATGGTGGATGGTGGATGGATGTGGATGATGGATGATGGTGTGGATGATGGCTGCTGGTGGATGGACTGGTGATGGGATGGTGATGATGGATGTGCTGATGTGTGTGATGCTGGATGGGATGATGTGGATGATGGATGATGGTGTGATGTGATCTGCTGTGCTGATGTGGTGCTGCATGGTTATCTGTAGCTGCAGGTAAAATGCCCTCCGTGGCTGCGGTTCGCTGCAGAGCGATCCGGATCTGGTTCCTCCGGTCCTCGTGGCCATAGTGGCCACTGCTGCCTTCTACTTCTACCGCACACACCGCCCGGACAAACCCGGCCCTCCTGCACGCCCCGACTGGAGCACCAAGCGCACCCCGGAGTTCTATCAGGCTCTGGACCTGCCGCGTGGGGGCGGAGGGGCTCGGGCGGATGGTGCAGGAGGCCTGACGGGGCCCGGGTGTGAAAGGGATCATTCCAACGGCAAAGTGGGATCTTTTGACAGTGACATCATCAGTGCCCTCACAGATTGGCATGGCCGACTGTCTGAACCGCTGCCGATCAAACTGGAGGTCCTGGTGGGGAAGGGCCGCTTTGCAGAGGTGTGGAGGGCCCGTCTGCTGCAGGGTGTGAGGGGGGGGGTTAACAGCTATGAAACAGTGGCAGTGAAGGTGTTCCCAGCCATAGAGTACATCTCATGGAGAAACGAGTGCTCCATCTTCACAGACCCCAAACTGGAGCATGGCAACGTGGTTCGATTCCTGGCAGCTGAAGAGAGGGGTCTGCCCGGTCCCACGCTCAGACAGTACTGGCTAGTTTTGGCCTATCACAGCCTCGGGAACCTTCAGGACTTCATCACAGAAAACATCCTGAGCTGGGAGGAGCTTGTTGCCATGGCCGGGAGCGTTGCTAAAGGGTTAGCTCATCTCCACAGTGACACGACACCCAGCGGGATTCCAAAGGTAAAAGTACAATCTCTAGAAACGAGCTTTATCATAAAACACACATCACTACACAGTTAGCCTCAGGGGAATGTTTTCAAAGTAAAGGAGAGGAGAGGAGGGGAGGAGAGAGGAGAGGAGATGAGAGGAGAGAGGAGAGGAGGAGAGGAGAGGAGAGGAGGGAGAGGAGAGGAGAGGAGAGGAGATGAGAGAGAGAGGAGGAGAGGAGAGGAGAGGAGAGGAGAGAGGAGAGGAGAGGAGGAGAGGAGAGGAGAGGAGAGGAGATGAGGGAGAGGAGAGAGGAGAGGAGGAGAGAGGAGAGGAGGAGAGGAGAGAGGAGGAGAGGAGAGGAGAGGAGAGGAGAGAGAGGAGAGAGGAGGAGAGGAGAGGAGATGAGAGGAGAGAGGAGAGGAGAGGAGGAGAGGAGAGGAGAGGAGAGGAGATGAGAGGAGAGAGGAGAGGAGGAGAGAGGAGATGAGAGGAGAGAGGAGAGGAGGAGAGAGGAGAGGAGGAGAGAGGAGGAGAGGAGAGGAGACGAGATGAGAGGAGAACTGTCCCACCTGCAGTTTCCCCTGAACCTGTTGCCTGTGCTGCTGCAGGTGCCGGTCGCCCACCGGGACCTGAAGAGCAGCAACATTGTGATGAAGAGCAGGACGGAGTGCGCTCTGTGTGACTTTGGTCTGGCGTTAAGATTGGACCTCGCTCTCACTGTAGACGACTACGCCAACAGTGGACAGGTAAGATGTTTGGGTTTGGTTGTTCCTCATGAAGCAGAACGTATGTTGGATGTCCTGGTTGTCTTTGATTGGACGTCCCTGCGTCGTCCCTTCCAGGTGGGGACAGCTCGGTACATGGCTCCGGAGGTGCTGGAGTCCAGGGTGAACCTGGAGGACCTGGAGGCCTTCAAACAGATGGATGTTTACTCCATGGCGCTGGTCCTCTGGGAGATGGCCTCCCGCTGCCACGCCATCGGAGGTAAGAGCTTTTCTGTGGTGGCAATATTTTCGGACTCTTTTGTGTTTTGTGCCCAGTTTGATTAGAGGAGCTAGTTTGGGATGTCAAGCTTGTATTTCCCAGGATATCAAACCAAACAACCTTCATAATCCTGTGGGAAGAAGAAGAGACTTGTTGTTCATCTTTATTTAGCATCTTCTATAAAGACAATATTTCTCTGTTTTAACATTAACATCAACAAACCATTTTATATGGAAACGTCTTAATTTATTGAGCTGCAGTCATCGTGCTTCACTGTGTGTGTGTGTGTGTGTGTGTGTGTGTGTGTGTGTGTGTGTGTGTGTGTGTGTGTGTGTGTGTGTGTGTGTGTGTGTGTCTGTGTGTTGTACTGGTGCAGAGGTGGAGAGCTACGAGCCGGCGTTTGGCTCCAAGGTTTGTGAGCAGCCGTGTGTGGACAGCATGAGGGACCTGGTGCTGAGGGACCGGGGACGACCCGACATCCCGTCGGCCTGGACGCAGCACCAGGTCAGACACAGACACAAACAGATGCTCTCATTGCAAACACACACACGTTTGCAGACGACTTGGTTGACATGTGCCGTCTCACTCTGGTCCTCTGTCCTCTAGGGGATGAACGTCTTCTGCTCCACCATCACTGAGTGCTGGGATCACGACCCGGAGGCCCGACTGACGGCTGACTGTGTGGTGGAGCGCTTCAACGCCCTGCAGGAGGACGAGGAACTGAGACCAGAAGCAGTCAGAGACAAGGACGGGGACAGACAAAAGAACTCAGAGACGCCAGAAGAGGATCAGATCCACTCCTCCTCCCCGTCCTCCCTCCAGGTTCCTCAGCCACAGACAGACGACACAGAGGTTTCCCATGATTCCCTGGTTCCCAGTGCTTCTGTGGTGTGAGTGCTGATGGGAACAGGCCTCGTGTACAATCTGCTGGCAGAGACACTCAGACTCTTCTGTTGTATGAAAGTGTGTCATTGGATCGGAGCTGGTCTCCGTGTGTCCCAGCGGTCCTGCCCTGCGGAGGACTCGTGTCTGGTTAACAACCTGCTCCACAGTTGGTGTTGTTTTCATCACAAAGATGACAGAGTTATATCCAATGCTTTTGTTTCTGTGATATAAAAATGGAAAAGCAATGTCCTTCTGATCTCAAGGCTCTTTACATAATAAGAATAATAGAGAAAGCAACAGTTCCCACAACGAGCAGCTCCGACGACTGAGAGACACAAAACTCTGTTGGATGGAAAACACAGAATCTTTATGTTTGTTTGTAATAAAAATAAAATGACAACGTTAAGTTACATGTTCAGTGTGAAGGATTTAGTGACAAGTCCACTTGTTTAGGTTCAAACATTATATCGTCGGAGGTGAAGACTGCAGCTGCTTCCTCTTCGTCTTCTTCTTCTATTGTTTAATTCTGTCTCTACTTCCTGTGATTGGTCCAAAAGTCCAAACTATCCAACAAAGTGTTTCACTGCAAAGCAACAGTTCAGATTGTTTGAATTAACAAGAGACAAACTTGAATAAATACTTTATATTTCTTATATATAACTTTCAAAGGAATAATTCAACACTAATGTTGCTGACGTGATGAGGAAACGTTATTCCCAGTTTATTATTGTGATCCAGATGTGCGGCTCCTCTGGACGAAGCCTTCCACAAACTGCTTCTTGCAGAAACTGAAAACCACCAAAGCTTAACAACAATGTCTGTAAACTGGTTTGAAATTGGACATAAGCTCTCGTGGTTACCAGTACTTTGTCATATGCTCGGGGTGGGGGTGGGGTGCGGGGCTGTTCTATATGACATGACTCATGTTCTCCACAACAAAGGTCCCAGTAATTACGATGGAAGGACCAACTGTCGAAGTCGCACAATCAGAGATATTGTGTTTATTATTCAAATACTTCATCTACACCGAGTCCTGCACGGAGCAGGAAGAGGAAGATTTAAGTTAATCAGACAAACAGAGAGACGCCTTTCATGAGTCCCTCATCAGAGGGGCTCGGTCTTCATTTAGACTGAGCCTGCACAGCCAATCACCTTCTGACCTCCTCGGTCTTCATTTAGACTGAGCCTGCACAGCCAATCACCTTCTGACCTCCTCACTCGGACCAGTTCACAGTGTGTGAGGGTCAGAGCGTGGGAACCTGGTGGGAACACGACACACGTCCATTCACAAACCAGCCTGAAGACAACTCAGGCTCCAGAAACAGAAGGGGGGGGGGGGGTACAGCAGTAGGGGGCAGTAATGCACCTGGACGTTGGTTTCCACCCCCCAATAAACAGAAGAAGAAGAAGAAGTGTGTGGATGTGGTTTGGATCATGTTCACTACACTGTTTCCAGATCAGTTAAATCACTAATTCCTTTAAAAAAAATAGTTTATAGTAAATGAAATCCATACACAAAAGTTAATGTTACTAATAACTTATCAAAGTAACGACATTTAAACAATTCATAGACTGTTAAATGAAGTGTGATCTTTAGGTTCGGTCCATGAACCATCCGCTAACATGGAGGAGGCCAGAGAGAGGACGCCCCCCAGTGGCAGAACGCGCTCACTGCACGTCCCTAACCAATGAGGCTACTCTGCTTCTCCGAGTGACTCATCCTGTTCACAGACGATCTTTGGAGTGGTCCGCCTCCTCGCTCTACGCTGTGAGAGTGAGAGGTCTGGGTGAGAGACGATCTTCGGTGCCGGTGCTCTCAGCTGTTACCGGACACTCGCCCTGGTACCGGAGCCGCTGTTACCGGAGCCGCTGTTACCGGAGCCGCTGTTACCGGACACTTGCCCTGGTACCGGAGCCGCTGTTACCGGACACTTGCCCTGGTACCGGAGCCGCTGTTACCGGACACTTGCCCTGGTACCGGAGCCGCTGGTACCGGACACTTTCCCTGGTACCGGAGCCGCTGGTACCGGACACTTGCCCTGGTACCGGAGCCGCTGTTACCGGACACTTGCCCTGGTACCGGACCCTTGCCCTGGTACCGGAGCCTTCACACGGCCGCTGCTGCCTCTCCGGTCCCGGGTTGAGACGCTGTCTGCGGGGGGGGGGGGGGGAGAATGTCCTGATTCACTCATCGAGCGATGAAAGGCTCGAGTTCGGAGGGGACCGGACCGGCGGAGGCTCTGTTGACTGCGGGCGGGCCGGACGGAGGATGGCGCTGGGCCGGGCCCTCGGCCGGGCCCTGGGCCGGGCCCTCGTCCTGACCCTGCTGGCTGTGACCGCGAGCTGCTCCGGGACCTGCCGGCACCGAGTGCCCGCTCCCGACGAGGTGAGCCCGCTCCGCTAGCTTAGCTCCACCCGGGCTCCGCTAGCTTAGCTCCACCCGGGCTCCGCTAGCCGCGGCCCGGGGTTCTGCGTGGAGCCGCCGCTGCTGCAGCGAAGTGACACCGGGGGAAATGTTTGTGTTTCAGTGAAAGTGACAGAACCGAGTCTGGTTCCGTCGAACGGAGCTTTAACGACTGCTCCTGTACAGTTAGCATTCAGGCTAACATGCTAACAGGAAGACGCTGTCTCTTTAAGGGCCATCTTCAGCCCCGGTTTCCCTAGCAACAACGGAGAGAACACTTCCGGGGAGATCCTTTCAAAATAAACTTTGTAAACACATTAGTTCTGTATGAAGTTTCTGATTGAAAACCTCTAACTTCACAAACTCTCCAGTCATCGCTGATGTTTCTGTGTTTAAAGTGTTATATCACCATCACTGTACAGATTGTGTTCAGTGTGTATTGTTGAACTTTCTACGATTGAAATATTGCAATATACAGAAGTCCTTATCTCTCAGATCCCTGCAGTCTGTGTGTGACCTGTTCTCTGTTGTCTCCAGGTCGTCCACCATGTTTACCTGAAGCCGGAGCGTTTGACCAAGAGAAGCTCTCCTGACGACCTTCAGCTGAAGATCAAGATCATCTACGACTACAGCGTTGACCAGTGAGTCCTGCAGCAGCTCCGTGAAGCTACACTGAAGAAGACACGACACCAGAACCATGTTGGACATTAACCGATCTACAACCCCCATTAAACATGCAGCCTCCTGAGAGTTTGCATTTCCCATTGACCCCAGTGTGATGTTGTCTGTCTCCAGCTCATGTCCTCTTTCTGTCCACAGGCTTCCTGCAGACCAGAGGAGACTGGTGAAGGTGAGCGACACCTGACATCTTGGTGGTTAGAGCTTCTCAAACTCCGTCCTTCGTCACACGTGTTGATAAATTCTGTCCCTCTGAGCTTTTGGCTTCTAGTCGAACAGAACTTAGTTATTGCAGATTTAACCCGTCAGATTTAGTTTTTCAGTAACAGGAATGTGAACAGTAGAAGTAGCAATGGAGGTTAAAGGAAATACTGTTCACTTGTGGTGATGTCAGACAGATACTGTGTTAGTGCACGTTGACATCACTAGTGTGTGTGTGGTGTGTGTGGTGTGTGTGTCCTCAGGATAAGCTGTTTCCTCAGGCCATCGACTTCCTGCAGAGGGCGTTCAGTGTGAGGCACAGGGCGGGGCCTGTGCTGCTCAGCAGGTACGAGGTCTCCAATCACAGGCTGCACGTGAGTAGGGGGATGTTCTGGTTTAACGTGTGATTTCTCTGTGTCGTCTCAAGACAATGTGCCACCAACCAGTACCTGAGGAAAAGAGATGACCCTCATCGCTACTGCCAGGACGCCTGTGCAGACGTCACCCGGTGCGGCCCCGTCCTCGTGCCACAGCACCACCTGCAGGTCAGATGATGCATAACGTGATAACAAGACGTTTACAAAAGTCTGTTTCTGTTCGTCCAGATTAAAACAGTGGCTCTAAAACCGGAGTAGTGTAAACGCCAGGCGTAAACGAAGCAGCAGTGACAAGTTCTCAAACTAAAACGTAGTCGTGTGGATGTAACCTCAGAGATTGCAGACATGCTAGCAGCTCCGTGAGTCTGTGCTGAGGAGCTTTGATGCTAATTCTAATTGCATTAATTGTTCTGTCATTATCCGTGATACTGTTCCGTTACTGCGTAGATATGGAGAAGAGGGGAGGAGGAGAAGAGGCAGCTGGTGAGATAGACAGAAGGAGCTGAAGGCAGAGTAGAATGGTGAAAGAAAGAAACATCGACCTTTGTTTATTCCCTCTTAGCAATGTAAAGTGTGCAGTGAGTCTGGGAAGTCCTGTGGCCCCTCAGGACCCCCAGACGGCCCCGGCGTGGAGGGGTCTGACTTCGTGCTGTACGTCAGCGGCATCACCACAGAGCGCTGCGGGCAGGAGAACATCGTGGCCTACGCTGCCTACTGCCAGCTGGAGGCGGAGCTGGACAGGTGAGGGGGGGTTTCCTCGACTTCAACTTTTGTTCCAGTTTCTGTTTGAGGATGTTTCTAAGTGTGTGTGTGTGTGTGTGTGTGTGTGTGTGTGTGTGTGTGTGTGTGTGTGTGTGTGTGTGTGTGTGTGTGTGTGTGTGTGTGTGTGTGTGTGTGTGTGTGTGTGTGTGTGTGTGTGTGTGTGTGTGTGTGTGTGTGTGTGTGTGTGTGTGTGTGTGTGTGTGTGTGTGTGTGTGTGTGTGTGTGTGTGTGCGTGCGTGCGTGCGTGCGTGCGTGCGTGCGTGCGTGCGTGGTGTGTCAGACCTATAGCAGGCTACGCCAACCTGTGTCCTGCCATGATCTCGTCTCAGCCCCAGGAGTTCGAGGGGATGCTCTCCACCGTCAAACACGAGATCATTCACGCTCTGGTCAGTGCAGCTGCACTTTCTTTTTTAAATCTTATGTGATGTCTGTAAGTGAAGAACCAGATGTTAACACGTTTGCTTCTTAACGCTGACTAACCCTGTTAATAAGATGTTTTTAATGACTAATAGACACGACATGCTCCTAAGAGGCAGCTGGGTAATAAGAACATTCATGTAAAATAGTTTTACTTGAGTAAACAACCTGAGCTCTTACCTCCGTCACTAGTTGACAGTGGTTGATGAAGTACTATAGTAAAATACTACCACATTAACCTTTGTACTTGAGTTAAAGTAAGCACCTGCCTTTAAGTATACTCGCATTAAAAGTGCTTATTCCCAAATAATGGTCAAAATGCTGATGTTACCTGCCGGCTCTGATTTCATCAGGTGATCAGTTCCCCTCATGTTATTGTTGTCTTTTAAAAAATATATATATATAAAAACCATGCACATACAGAGTGTAGTACCTGTGTGTTGTAAGCGTCTGAGGATGTAAACAGAGCCACTGAACTTCCTCCTCTGTCCACCAGGGGTTCTCAGCCGGTCTGTTCGCCTTCTACCACGACGACGAGGGGAAACCTCTGACTCCGCGCTTCGCCAGCGGCCTGCCGGCGTTCAACGAGAGGTGAGGACACGAGGCTGAGTCTCGTCCTGTAGTCGTCCTACAGCTGCTGCTAACTTCAACGTGTGTGTGTGTGTCTCTGTCTCTGTCTCTGTCTGTGTGTGTTGGACTCAGCCTGGGCCTGTACCAGTGGAGTGAGGCGGTGATCAGGAGGGTGAGCAGACTGTGGGACATCAGAGGAGGAGAGATGGTGCGACACCAGGTCCACGTCCTGGTCACTCCCCGTGTTGTGGTGAGAATCACATTGTGTGACTTGTTTCCACTGACGCTCGGGTTCAGTTGTGTTTCCAGCTGATGTGAGTCTGTCTCTGTGGCTGCAGGCGGAGGCGAGGAGACATTTCAACTGTCCCATCCTGGAGGGGATGGAGCTGGAGAACCAGGGCGGAACAGGGACTGAGCTGAACCACTGGGAGAAGAGGCTCCTGGAGGTGAACGCCTGGTCTGTGGTCGGCAACAATTCAACTCTCTCCTTTTGTCTTTACCATCTTCTTGCTCTCCCTCAGAATGAGGCCATGACGGGCTCCCACACCCAGAACCGTGTGTTTTCTCGGCTGACGCTGGCCATCATGGAGGACAGCGGCTGGTACCGGGCCAACTACAGCCTGGCTCAGAGGCTGGACTGGGGCCGCGGCCTCGGCTGTGACTTTGTCATGAAGAGCTGCAAGTTCTGGATGGACAGACAGAGACAAAGGTGACGACAGGACAAGTTTTCAAGTTTTCACAGCATCAAACAAACTCCAGTCCTTTAACTCTGAGTCTGTTGACGACCAGTGCATCTCACACTGAAATCCCAGCTGTACATTATGAATCCAAACATGTAATAAAAACACGATTCATAGGTTTGATGTTTCTTTGTGGCTGCAGACGTCACGTTGTGACTCCGTTCTGTGACACGGTCCGAGCTTCTCCTCTGCAGCTCACCTGCAGACAAGACCAGCTCGCTGTGGCCGTGTGTAACCTGCAGAGGTACACACAGGAGCTGCCGCTGGACTACCAGGTACACACACACACACACACACACACACACACACACACACACACACACACACACACACACACACACACACAGCTTGATGACAGACAGTACAGTGGTAAAACACAGTGTGTGTGTACAGTATTTTGAGCAGATCCCTGACGTGGCTCCCGATCAGCTGTCGTTCTTCGGGGGGGCGGTGGAGATCGCTGACTTCTGTCCGTTCAGTCAGGAGTTCAGTTGGCACCTGAGTGGAGAATATCAGAGGAACTCGTACTGCCGCGTGTCGGAGAACCAGCCAGGTACCGACATCGAAGCTTTATCAGGGAGACGCTGCAGCAGTGGGGGGGGGGGGGGGGGGGGGGCTGAGTTTGATTCAAGCTGCTGCTGTAACAAATCCACCAAACTTAGAACTCTTCATGTTTTAACAGTTTCCTGCTGAATATTGGAGATAAACTCTGGTTGTTAATAACTTCAGAGTGTTTTGAACAGATCTCAGTTCAGCTTCACTCTTCAGCTGCAGCTGATTCAGTTGAAGCTGACTCTCAGTCAGTTCTTCTCCCCGGAGATGGAACCCACTCACCACAGTGTGTTTTCAGACTGGTGGAGGAACTACGGAGCGGAGCAGTACGGGCCGGACTCTGTGTGTCTGTACCAGAAGTCGGCGTTCGTCATGGAGCAGTGCACGAGGAAGATGACGTATCCCGACTGGGGCTCCGGATGCTACAAGGTGCTGAAAATAGATCAATGTTAATCACAGTTTTTAACAAACGTCAAAATTTCACAGTAAAATCTGTTTCACTGATTCACGAACAGTTTATTTAACAAATCATCATAACTGGACTTTTTATTTCTAACCGCAGCACATGGGAGAAAGTTCAGGTCTGTTAAAAGATCCGGACTGAACTAAAGTTTATGTCCAACTGTCGCTTTTCACTGTTGCAACATCTAAGACACGCCCACAGCTGCCAGTCATCTTCTGATTGGTCCAAACCAAGTGAGACAGTCTGACACATTCACACGAGGTCATTTCATAATCAATGTGAAAAAAGAAACAGCAATGACTCGTTTCTCTACTCGTCAGTTTTCATCTGGTGAAACTCAACAAACTGCTTCTCTGAGCTAACTGCTAGTGTGTGTGTGTGTGTGTGTGTGTGTGTGTGTGTGTGTGTGTGTGTGTGTGTGTGTGTGTGTGTGTGTGTGTGTGTGTGTGTGTGTGTGTGTGTGCGTGTGCGCTGCAGGTGTGGTGCTCGGCTCAGGGCCTGACGGTGTTCGTTCAGGATCGATCCTTCCTCTGCGTCCGTAAAGCTCAGCTGCTGAGTGTCAGCGTTCGAGTCAACGACTGGGTTTACAACGGCGTCCTGGTCTGTCCCGCCTGCTCCGACTTCTGCTCCGACTGTCCTCTCCCCCACCAGCTCCCGCCCATCAACACCTCCAGGACTAACCCCATTGGTCAGTGTGGCTTCTCCTCTCCTGACGCCACCTGAATGAGTGACGTCTTTATTAAATCATATTTTACTACCAGGATACAAACATTGAAAGGTTTTGTCCTAAGAAGTCTGGTAGAAAACACACGTTTGAATTAGTGTTAAAGTCAAAGCAGACGTGTCATCGGACGAACACAAGAAAGAAGAGATGAAGAGAATGTGGTAGTTTGAGTGAATCTGGAGAGTGAAGTTTGTTCTGTTGTTGTTTCAGACCCGTGCTCCAGTTCTCCAGGTCTGGCCATCACGCTGTGGCTCCTGCTGCTCAACCTGCTCCCCCTAGTGGCTGGACTGCTGCTGTGCCACTGCAGCTGATTAACACTGAGGCAGCTGTTCCTTCATCCTTTCATTCTTTATCCATTTTCCTTTTCTCCATCACTCCTCCCTCTGGACATCTTTCATTCCCTCTTCTCCGAAGCGAGAGGAAGATCAGTGTGTGTTCGTCCCTCGGTCGGACGTCTTTGTGCTGAAGCTCCAGTTCTGTTCATCTTCAGGTTCATTTCTTCTGCTCGACACGTGCTGTCCGTTTACTTTTGGTCCCAAAGCAGAAGTAACGAACAATTCACTCCAAGAACCTCAACTTCAACTCCAGGTCATCGTGCTTCATAAATGAAGTTTAAGCTTCGCGTCGCGTGGAGTCGCTGAAGATCACACGGCTGCCGCTGCGTCCCGTCTCCAGTCACCACGAACCAGGAGGACGTGGAACCGTTTGGACCGAGGGATTCACCGCACTGTAGGTGTGAAACAGTCACACGTGTTCTCAGTGACTTTGAAGCTGAAAGAACTGTCTTCTTCTCCTAAATGGAACAATATAAGGAGTTTAGTGACCCCTGGTGGCAGCAGGAGATAACGTTCTTTTTCAGTTTACATGATCTTTTAGCCAGACAACACGTACTGTAAATATAAATACGGCACTTTGATGTCTTTTAGAGCCGGGTGGGGTGAGAGAGGCCCGACAGGATCCCAGCCTCCTCCTGATGAGTCACACGAGACTAAATCTGTCTCTACTTTTGCTAATAAAGACAAACGGGATCAATCTGTGGCAGCTCGGTGGAGACCGGACATCTGCCGGAGATTCTTTTAAACGTCATACAAAGACAACAGCAACGCTTCTTTAGGTCCTGTCTAAGATTTTATTTTACTTTGAAAAAGAACAAACCAAAATTATGTCATTTAATGTTTGTACAATGTAGGTTTGTCCAGATCATGTTTGTTTTAATAATCTGATGTGAGTGAAAGGTAAAGTGGAAAAATGTGACGAGATCTGCCCGAGGGAAGTCGTCTCCATGTAAACAGACGACGACACGTCTCCGCTTCCTCACGTAAAAATGCAGCTAAAATATCTCAGAGACAAACGCTGCCATCTTGTGGTGATGGCGTCATTTACAGTCAGAGTCTGTGCAGTATAGTGATTGTGGAGCCGTGGCGTTGAGGTCCCGCCCACACATGCTCTCAACCAATCAGGAGTCAGTCTCAGCTGTCAATCATGACGTCTCAGCCTGTTTTTATATCATCAAATAACTTGAACAAACGACAGAAACATCTTTAAACATTTATTTAATGTCTACTTTGATTTTCAGCCACCAGGGGGCGATGGAGACTTTAGAAGAGTCGTGTCGTTCATCTTTATTTACTGGTTCTGAAGCTGAAGTTCAGGTCTTAACGTGATTGGATGAAAACAGTGAGATTCCTGAGATCTGCTGTAACGTGAAGACGAGCGTCGATCAAACATTTTAAAACATTAGTTTGATGTTTACAGTTTATGATTCATGCAGCTGTGTCGATTCACCTCGGCCCGTGTTTTTTATTTATACTTTTGTCATGAAAGTTTCCAATGTGATGAAGATTTTAGACTCAGCTTTGGTAGAAGTTTTATTAAAACTCAAGATGTTTATTTAAGCCGCTCTGAGATTCCTTCAGTGAAACTCTGGTCTTAATTCTGTTGGTTTTAGGAAAGGGCTTTTTAAGACGAATCACAAAACACAAAATAAAAATGAAGTCTGTAACCCAGAGATTAGTTTTTGTCTTGGTCAGTGTCTCTGGACATGTTCTGGATCTTCTCCTGCAGCCTCCTGGTGAAATGTGTGTAACATGTCCTCGTGAGTCCATGTGAGGAAACAGCAGGACGATGTGTGGAAGCTTCCCAGAGAGCGAGTGGACGTGTGGACGAGGTTTCTAACACGTGACGGACGTGAAACTGGAAGAACTCAAACATCTCAGGATGAAGAAGAGGAGCCGTACACGTAGAAGACGAAGACGTTTATTAATGATTTTAATCAGTGGAACACAAAATACAAATTGTTCAACAGACAGAACAGATTTCAAATCGTTATTCACATAGAAAACATGATTTTAACAAAATATAAATTTTCTCCAGTCAACGTATGATTAAATACTAACTTGTGTGGAGACTCGGTCCTCGAGTGCCTGTGAGGAACGACCCTCCCGTGGGTTCGAGTCCCCCGGCCCTCTGATCCACAGGAAGCCCACCTGTGTCCCGAAGTTGAGTCCGTCTCTGACGTGAGAGAAGAAGAGTTCAGGGTGACAGGAAGTGCAGGGCGTGACGCAGGGCCTGTCCGTCACCGAGTCGTCATGGATGTGTTCAGGGAGGATTCCGCCTTCCTGGAGGAGGAGTCTGAGGCAGGAAGTAAGATTTAATTCAGTGAACAGTCCACAACATTCACCTCTAATCTGAAGTAACGCACCTGTAATCTGACCTAACGCACCTGTAATCTGACCTAACGCACCTGTAATCTGACCTAACCCACCTCTAATCTGACCTAACGCACCTGTAATCTGACCTAACCCACCTCTAATCTGACCTAACGCACCTCTAATCTGACCTAACCCACCTCTAATCTGACCTAACGCACCTGTAATCTGACCTAACGCACCTCTAATCTGACCTAACCCACCTCTAATCTGACCTAACGCACCTGTAATCTGACCTAACGCACCTGTAATCTGACCTAACGCACCTGTAATCTGATTTAACTCACCTGTAATCTGACCTAACGCACCTGTAATCTGACCTAACGCACCTGTAATCTGACCTAACCCACCTCTAATCTGACCTAACGCACCTGTAATCTGACGTAACGCACCTGTAATCTGACCTAACCCACCTGTAATCTGACCTAACGCACCTGTAATCTGACCTAACCCACCTCTAATCTGACCTAACGCACCTGTAATCTGACGTAACGCACCTGTAATCTGACCTAACCCACCTCTAATCTGACCTAACGCACCTCTAATCTGACCTAACGCACCTCTAATCTGACCTAACGCACCTGTAATCTGACGTAACGCACCTGTAATCTGACCTAACCCACCTCTAATCTGACCTAACGCACCTCTAATCTGACCTAACGCACCTGTAATCTGACCTAACGCACCTGTAATCTGACCTAACGCACCTGTAATCTGACCTAACGCACCTGTAATCTGACCTAACGCACCTGTAATCTGACGTAACGCACCTCTAATCTGACGTAACGCACCTGTAATCTGACCTAACGCACCTCTAATCTGACCTAACGCACCTCTAATCTGACCTAACGCACCTGTAATCTGACGTAACGCACCTGTAATCTGACCTAACCCACCTCTAATCTGACCTAACGCACCTCTAATCTGACCTAACGCACCTGTAATCTGACCTAACGCACCTGTAATCTGACCTAACGCACCTGTAATCTGACCTAACGCACCTGTAATCTGACCTAACGCACCTCTAATCTGACCTAACGCACCTGTAATCTGACCTAACGCACTCTAACCTGAACCGACCCGACGCTCTGTCTCAGTACCTGTTGGCGAGGCGGATGTTGACGTGTGGTCTGTCCAGCCCCGGGTCCGGGACACATTCAGGATGGATGCTGATGAAGTCCAGCGCCTGCTGCCTCTCCAGGGTGAAGCAGCACCCCCCCACCGACGGTCCCACCGCCACCACGATGTCGCCCACCTGACAACCGAACTCCTTCACCATGGCCTTCACTGTTGCCATGGCAACCCCCATCAGAGTCCCTTTCCAACCTGGATGACGAGCAGAACATTATCAAACGAACGTCGACATTTTCTTAATAATAAATAATAATAATATTAGTGATAAATTATTTTTATATTGTAATCAGGCCAGTGAAACATCTGACATAAAACACCAAAATGACAACACTGACCTCATGGTGGCGCTGCAACAGCCACATTTATGTTATGATCTCTTCTCATTACTATACACGCTGTGTTGTGCTGATACAGTTTTTGCACACAAAGCTAATTTTCAGTAATCAAATATAAATATATTCTGCCTCTAGGGGGCGCCACAAGCTCAAAAAGACAACTCGAGGTTTTAATGACATTATAGCCTTGAGACAAATGATTGTTAAATAAAAACAAATCCTTTCTTCAGGAACAGGTTATGAAGTGTTCGCTGACGATACAGACGGCTTGTGTGTAGAATTAACGTGTTGGTCACGACAACTTCTGACCACACAACAAGAACCAACTCAGGTGCCTCTCCAGCGCCCCTCGCAGGCAGAACATCAGAGACACCACTGAAATATCCACCTGCGTGAGCGGCTCCGATGACCTTTGACACAGGATCAGCAAACAGGATGGGCATGCAGTCGGCTCCGGGAGCTGCTAACACCACCCCCGTCTGATTGGTCACCATCCCGTCGTAACTCTCGGGCTCGGCACTGCCCACGACCCAAACGTCGCTGGCGTGGTTGACCTGCAGGAAACCCGGGTGATTCAGATCAACGTGCAGCCTTCGACCTGATCATGTGATGTGTGAAGACTCAGCTACCTGCACCAGGCGAAGCGGATGTGGGTGGAACCCGGCGTGCAGGCCCAATCGGCGTCTGTTTTCCATCACCACGGCGACGGGGTCCCGCCTCCTGCTGCTGCTGAACAGATTCAAGGAGGACAGGGTCGGGATGTCGGACACGCCCCCTCTACGGGTACTGAAGCCATGGCCGAAGACATCTGACGGACAGAGCGGAAGATTCACCTTAATTCAATAATAAAACTAATTTCAACATGTGTCCGTATAAAGGAAAACTTTACACACACCTTAACACACGCTGAGTTACAGTTTGTTTGAATAAACTGACCTGGGATCAGTGATGACGTCAGAACCCTCATCTGTCCCTTCAGAGCAGGAAGCTGCTGCAGAAACTTCCACTCCTCCTCTTCCTCCTCCTCCTCCTCTTCCTCCTCCTCCCCTCTTTCTCTGACGCCTTCACCAGGTGAGTCCGTGTGGGCGGAGCTTGTGCAGCTCTGGCAGGTGAGGTTGTCCTGTGACGTCACTCTGTACTGGACCGTGTACACGGCCGTGAACAGCAGCTTCAGGTATCGAGGCAGCGCGTCGCGGCCCCGCGGGCTCGTGTGCACGGTCACGGAGGTGACGCGCAGCTTGTCCACGATCACTTTGAACCGGAACAAACTTTCCGCGGTGGAGCCGCGCGGCAGCACCTGCGCGCTCCCGCACCAGCTCGGAAGCGCGTGTCCCCTCTCGCGGTAACGTTTCCCGCACAACACGAACACGCGCGAGTCCGGGGACGAGCCGGCCACGCGTGTGTGGCAGCAGCCGTGCACGAGGTCCAGCAGGACGACGTGAGACATGACGTCTCTCCGCTGAGAGAGAGGGAGAGGTCATCAACTTCCTGATGACGTCACTGTCAGCTCCGCCCACACTGGAAGCTCCTCAGGGGAATGTCCAGGAAATAAAGATTTATAATTAATATAAATCAGAGGGATTTAAAATAAACTAATTTGAATACAGGATGCTTGAAAAAATACAATGAAACATATTTAAAAAATGATAAATTAAATAGTAAAGTATTTAAAGAGGAGCCTTACTACACTTGTATGAGGGGTGGATGCAACAACATAAATAAATACAAAACAAAATAAGCATTATTATTGAAGTGATATTTAACTTTTAGTTCACATCCATTTTATCAGTTGATTGTTGTTACTTCCACTCTTCTTAGTTATTGATTGTAATGTTCAGTACCGTCTCTCCACCACCAGCAGGGGGCGTCACATGACCAGTTCATACCAGATTTAAGTCACACTGTCAATCATCGACTTTCTACACAAACACACAAAGATCATGACCATACACACGACGTGAGGAACAACCAACGACCACCTGATGATGAAGATGATGATGATGAAGATGATGATGATGATGATGATGATGATGATGATGATGATGAAGATGAAGATGATGATGATGATGAT